>JACBWW010000089.1:113333-154061 GCA_020086605.1 Lanius collurio
CAGTTGCGAGAGTACCCAGAGGAGCCCCATGTCAACCATCCATCCATCCATCCATCCATCCATCCATCCATCCATCCATCCTTCCATCCATCCATCCATCCATCCATCCATCCATCCATCCATCCATCCATCCATCCATCCATTCTCTGGGCACAGAAGCATCCCTGTTCTTCCAGTCTTTCCTGGCTGCTGGGATGTGTTCCTCTTGATGCCCACCACACCTGGCCACTGGGTGAGAGTGAGATGCTGGGCTGTGACTGCACTGTTGTTCCCAGCTCCACATGCTGTTTCTCCACAGCCATTGCCATAACCGAGCAGCCGGTCTCCGTCTCTGTCCCGGTGGGATACTCCTTCGTGCTGCGGTGCCGAGCCCAGGGATGCACCTCACTGCAGTACCAGTGGTTTTGTCAGTACCAGGTAAGGATGGTGTGGCCCTGGGTATGGCACCAGGCTGGGTCTGGTGCCATACCCACCATCCCTGCACACAGGGAGAGAGCTGAAGGAGGGAAGGAAACCAGGGATTTCCACTTTTGCCACTCTTACAGAGGGCTTCCTAGTGCCTTCTACTACCAGCAGTGCAGAAGGCATTGCTGCCCACTGCCTGTGTTTTCCCTTTAGTCTGACTGCCACCTGATTCCTGGAGCAACCAACCAAGACTTGCCCATCATTGCGGAGCAGACCCAGCTCTACACCTGCAGGGTCAATGACCTCCACAGAAATGCCGTCTTCTCCAACTGGGTGAAGGTGGAGGTCCATCAGTGTGTTGCCAGAGGTACAAGTCTGTCTTTTACCTTCTTGATGTATTATGGAATTACAGAATGGTTTGGGTTGGAAGGGACCTTCAAGCTCATCTTGTACTACCCCTTGCCATGGGCAGGGACACCTTTCTGTCTCAGTTTGAGACAAGTTTAGGGGGAAACAGTCTGGAAGGAATGTCTCCTCCCCAGAAGACAGGTTTCAGCACTCTCCTCCCAGCAATATGAAAATAATTTCTTGGATGAAAGTGAAAAAAACTTATTATTTAACAAGCAGAGTACCAGCAAGGCACAGGAAACAAATAAATAATGTTAGATAATAGACCTCCGCGATGCAGAGAAAGCTGGCAGATTCAGAGTTATTTTCTGTAGCTGGCTCGGCCTCTCCTGAGGTCCAAGGCTGGGATGCGGCATCCCCACAGCCTCCCTGCCAGTCCACAGGGTCTGATGATCTGGTTCTCAGATCACAGTGAGGCCGAAGAGTCCCAGAGGAAGAGGAAGAAGAAGAAGTTACCAGAGGATTTCTGTATGCTGATATGGGAAAATTTCTTGTGTCAGCGAACAGGCTGGCTAAAAGCAGGAAGGTGCTCCCTTGGCTCTGCAGCAGTGAGAAGGCAGGGGAGTGTGGGAGTCCTTGAACACAAACCCTGCTGAAGAATTCGCCTGGCTTCTCTCCCCCCTCTTCTGGACCCATCTTAAAGCTATGGGACCCATTTCTGGGCATAAAGCAGACGATAGGGAAATACAGTATTATCATAAAATCACCCCAAGACGCTTTGACTAGAGCAGATTGTTTCAAGCCTGGTCCACTTGCACCTGCACCTCATGCTTGCCATGGGTTTCCCAGAGTTATTCTGGGTATTGGGACTGGAAGAACCCATTTGGCTACTTCAAAACTGACCCAAAATAACTTGGGGCGTGGTTGACCTTAGAATGTTGACTGCACCCTTGGAAGGAAAGGGCAAGGATCAGGTTTGAGAAGCCAGAGGGAGGGCTTTGGTGTGGCATTTACTATCACAGGCGTTGCTCTCAAGGGTTCCCTGCTCCCCAAGGAGAAAGGTGATGGCTGAAAATGGCAGTTGTTTGCTGTCATTGTGGAGGCAGGACCAATTCTGTGTTGCTGCCTTGCAGGTCTGCCCCCTCGGCTGTGGCAAGGAGAACCAGTCATCGTCCTCCACCCCAGCGAGCAGCGGGTGGAGGTGGGGCAGCCGCTGCAGCTGCAGTGCGCTGCCATGGGGGTCCCAGCCCCCAGCTACCAGTGGTACCGCAATGGGAACCTGCTGGAGCAGCAGAAGAGAAAAAAACTCTGGGTAAGGTTTTCTGGGGATAGTTCAGAAGCTTTTGCTGCTGAGGTGGGTAATAGGAGAAGCTGGTTGCAGGGTTGTGAGAAAGCCCTCCACGTATCACCCCGCTGCTTTGTTAGCCAGCTGGATGACTCTGCGTGACAGGGGAATATGTTTTATGGACTTCTTTCAAAGTTGTGGATATTCCTCTAAGAGGTAACCAATCCATAGATGCATCAAGGGCTCTCAGCACATCTCTTGTGCCCTTTTACAGCAGAGACGTGAGAACAGTTATTGTCTGTGCATGCAGGGGACTGCAGATTGAGGGAGCTGCAGGAATGCTGTCTGCCTGCTGGAGACCTAGGAGGAAATGTGGTTTGTCCTGACAGAAAAGAGTCAGGGAGGCAGTAGAAGGGCTCGCTTTGCGTTGTGTTGCTGGCTGAGTGTAAATCAGTGCTGTCTTCTTGAATCAAGAAAGGAGATTTCCTTCCAGGGCATTATGTGAAGGGCACAAGGACAAGACATCCAGTCTCTTCTCAGTAATGGTTGATGGTATTACAGATGGCCTTAGATGGTATTACGTGGTGGCCTTAGATTGCACTTCTGATGGGAAAGCTCAGTCTGGGCACTAAGAAGAGGTTGTTTTCAGAGGTGGATGATGCTGTGCTGGAGCCAGAAAGGCAGCAAGGTCTCTGTCCTTGGAAGTGTTCAAGGCTTGAATAGACAGAGCTATGGCCACCCTGACTCAGTGGTGGCTTTAGTCCCTCTCTGAGCCAGATCCTGGGCTGCAGAACCAGAATCCTTGCCAGCTAGTACTGCTCTGGTTCTTGTCCCCATCCTGATTCTTTGTGAGGCAAAGTCTCTGCGAACAGCAGGAAAAATAATTCTTATTCCATGAACATGAGTGCCCTACAGCAGATCCTGGCAGGGAGCTTCAGACTTCACCATAAATAATGTGATTTAACTTCTGATCTGCCTAGATCACCCATACCAAGGTCAGTGACTCCGGCACGTACCTCTGCTGTGCCTCTAACAGTCATGGAGAGCACTGGACCAACGCCGTGGACGTTCACATTGGTGAGCAGAACCAGCCCACGTTACTTTGCTGCACATCACCTGGTGTGAGACGTAATTAGAGGGGATAAAGGAATTTAGTGCTCTCTAGAGGTGCTGAGCTGGTGAACAAGGACTGTGATAAATAGGATTCCTTGATACTGGGGTCTGAGGGAGCAAAGGGAGCAGTGGCTGGAAAACCTCCTCAATGCAGTGATACACTGTCCAACAGGTGGGATGTTGCTGGGCCCTGTAGTGTGTCAGGTACCTGCCATGTAAGGGCAGGCTCAGTGCTCTCAGCTGCTCCCTGCCAGTTTCTTGCCATGCCTACGTGCTGCTTTCACAGCTCCAGGCCAAATCACGGCAGGCTCCTGTGGCCAGACTCATTTCCAGTCTCACTGAGATGAAGGGATGTGCTCAGACATGGAGCTGGAGAGGATGGTGTTTCTTTGGGAAGGTTCAGGCCCCTTGGGCTGGCAGCTCAGGGCTGATGCTGTGTGAGTGATGGATCCCAGGGAGAGGATGTGTCCCCAGACACTCAGGCATGCTCCACTTCTGGCTGCTTTGGCCCTCTGCCTTTACCTTGTGTAAGGCAGGAATAGCATGGGCTGGCTTTGCTGGCTCTTTACTCCATCTAGAGATTTTTTTATGCCATAAGCTTCTTATCCTGCCTTTTAGGCTGGCTTTAAAATTTTTCCAAAATGCAAATTGATCTTGTGTAGCCAGAGAGCACTCTGCCTGCCTCCTCATAGCTGGTAAAACACATCCTAGGGGGACAGACAGTGAGATTTGGACACCAGATTGGGTTGGGTTCAATGTGTTACTGCTGGGGAGCTTTAACATGCAACAGGTGCCTCTGTCAGAGGCAAAAAAGGATGAGTGGTTTTCTGAAGCTTTTCAGTGTTGCATCAGCAACACTGATTCAGGGGCCAAAGACCCATGAGATTTATGCAATTTATCCCTAATTTCTTCTTTTAGAGCATGTAGGGTTCTAGAATTTTCTCCTGGACTGGATTTTTAAATTTATTTCAAATTTAAATAGGAAAAGCTGGAACTGTTAGGGTAATGATGATTTTAAGAGGCTGGAAGTGCTCAGGCAGGAGAGCTGGACCAAAGTGAGTAACATTTGGGGCAGCTTTTCTGATCCACAACTGCTAAAACAACAGGGAAAGACAGAGCAGGGAGATTAAAAACTCTGGGAATATTATTGCAATCAAAAGTAAACAGGGCAGCTTTCTCTGTTCTGGACTTTTCTGGGTAGAAATGCTCCATTTTGGAGCTTTTATTGACCTTGAGTCATTGTGTTTGCTTTTGCTGCAGCGAGGTAGCAGGTGAGTCACATCAGGTAAGAGCTTGTCCATGTTGACCCTCATACCCTGGTCTGCCACTTCTCCAGGCTTTGCATCCCAGCTGCTCAGGATGTCATAAATCAGGCAGGATTTCATAAATCCTCCTAACATCAAACCAGTGTCTTTAAAGTTAGCAGTCAGGCTGTGAAGGAGTTGCCTGAGGAGCATTGCTTGTGCAGATCCTCTGTGTGTTTGATCCAGCTGTGCATTGTTGGGGATATTGGAGCAGGATTCAGACCTGGCACTGGTGCTGGGCCCAGGCTTATCATTTCCCTCTTTCTTTCCCAGGTACATGTGGCTCTGGAAAGTTTTTTGGTGAGTACTTTCATCTTTTCTTCCTGTGCAGTTTTCCTCTTAATTAAAAGCCAGGCTCCAAGGTGGATGGGAGGACAAGGAATGGGAGTGCCTTTTCTGCAGAGACTGCTTCAGGCCTTTATGCCCACAAGTGCCACAGGCTCTGCACTCTTGGATTAGAGCTGCACAGCATAAAATGAGTCCCATCCCCTGCCAAGCCCTGATCTTTCTCAGCAAGTGGAGTAAGATTATTTGTAATGAGTAACTGAGTCTTGGGCTCGGTGCCTGCCAAATGATTTTAAACGTGTTGTTCACATGACGACTTATCCCTACCTGAAATATCTCCTCAGAGCAGGGCAAAGTTCCTCGCTCCCACCACTACTGAGCGACATAAATCCTGTTTTTTTACAGTGGGAGGCAGGGATAAAATCAAAGCAGGAGCCATGGGTTTCTCTCCTTCAGCCCTGTGAGGGAGAGGACCCTTCAGCCTGGCTCAGCAAATCCCTCTCCCATGCACCACTGACACGCCAGACCTGTGGTCATGGTAGGGCAGGTAGAGCAGAACCTCTGCATTCCTGGGACTTTGGTTGTCAAGTGAAAACTTTTCAAGCCTTTTTGTCAAAGTGATTGTTTGTGTATTTTGTTGAAGTATTCAGAAGGCCAAGGGCTTTCTGGAGGGTGCTCCAGTCTTGCAGCAGCCTAGGGTCTCTCATTGCTGCCTAACTCTTTCCTTAGATTGCCCATATCTTCACTCCAACAGGAGGAGGTGAGGCCATCTTGCCTCCTGCTGAGCATTTACAGCTTTTTCACTTGGTGTTTGTTTTAGCTACAGGCAAAATAGCACTTTTAGTGGGCAACAACCGCTACCAGCATCACCCCAACCTCGTGGCTCCTTTGAGGGATGTGTTTGAGCTGAGTCATCTTCTGGAGCATCTGGGCTTCCAGGTTGTCTCCCTGTTGGATCTGAACAAGGCTGAGATGGTGACAGCGGTCAGTCAGTTCCTGCAGCTCCTGGGGAAGGGAGTCTATGGTAAGGCAAAGCCAGCTCAGCCACCTGCCCACGCTGAGTAGAGATTAGGCAAATTTCTGAACAGTTATTGAATTAAAAGAGAAGAAAATGAGCTTTGCTATCTCAAGGGAGACCTGCATCAGTACCAGGCTTGGCAGGAGCCCCTGGGTAAGTGTAGTTCAATTTTGGCCAGGTTATAGTCAGGCAAAATGGGTGTTTCTCCAACACGTGGCTCACCTCCAACCCCAACAGTGTGGGCTCAAACTGAGTTTTTGGGGAGCCAGTGCTTCTGATAGTGAATGGGAAAGGGGCTTTGATTTTCTTTGGATGAAAGAATTGAACAGACTGACTGACTGATTGTCCTCCTCCATCATGTGTGAGGAGGGGAGCTGCTTTTGAGCCCTGACTGCTGAATCTGGTCATGATTTTCTTGCTTCTCTTTCCTGAAGGTCTAATTTGGGCCCCTGACAACCCTTTTGCAGAAAAGCATTCCCATCTGCAGGTGGCTTTGAGGTTGGGCTTATTGCACAGTGCTCAGTGGGAAGCGTTCCTCAACCACAAACCCAACCAGCAGATTTGTGGGTCTTAAAGCAGATGTTCAGATTTGGTGGTGAAAGTAGCATCTTTGGGGTCCCTGAGATTCTCCCAGCATGACATACCCGGAAAACACCTTGCAGGTGGTTTTTTTTTTTGCTTCCAAATCTCAGTGTGAGGCTCACCTGTCAGCTGTGTGGCACCCAGAGAGTGAAAGTCAGCATGGGCTGATTCCAGGCTGGCACTCAGTGTGAGGTTTGGAGGTTGTGCAATGGATGGGGACCTGGCCACGAGGGAAATGCTGCACAGCCACCTTGTTCTGGGAAGCACGGACTCGAGGGGGAGGCTCAGCTGGTGGGAAGAGCTGTGTGCAGTCCTGGTGCTCCAGCTGAGTACGTCACCTATGACAGCATACTCCCATGACTTCACTTGCAGCTTCCTTTAGCTGTTGCTCTCTGAAATCCCCTTGTATCCCAGGCTTTACTTCCTCTCCCAGGCCAGAGTCATCCCAGCTGCCATTCTTACCCTCTATCTGTGGCATGTGAGGACCAAAAGGTATTTTATCCATGGCTCTTCCTAAGCTCTGGAGAGGAAGAATGCTTGGAAACAGCAAACCTTTCATACTGACATTCCTTATTTGAACTTTTAGAGCTTTTCTGCATTTGTGGCCTCTGATCCTTCCTGGCAAAATTGATTTTGTGCACTGTCAGGAAAAACACTAACAGCTGAGTTGAGTGTTGAGTGAGGCAGCAACTGCTTAGGTTGAGGTTTTCTTAACAGCTCTCCAGGCTGAGTGGTGTGCTGTTCTTTGGAGGCAGTGAGGCCCAGTGTGAGCTTTTGTGAGACTTTCTTCCACCCACATCTCCCGACCATCCCAGCACAGTTCCTTCTCCCTCTTCTCCCAGGCTTGGATCCTGAAGAGTTCGAAAAACAAGTGGATGTGGCAGTGCATGATATGGTTTAGTGGGCATGGTGAGGTTCAGTCCAAGGTTGGACTTGATGATCCTGGAAGTCTTTTCCAACCCTAATGAATGTGTGATCCAAAGGTTTCTCCAATTCACTGTATAGAGGTGGTGGGGTATCAGGCTGCTTTTCCTCCTGATCTCATCTTAGAAAAGCTGCAGAGGATTTTTGAAGGCCCATAACATCCCCTAAGTGATTTAATGATTCCACCCTCAGGCAAATGAGGAATCCCTGTCGATGTTATTTTGAGCATCCTAAAAAGTCTCAAATCAAAAAAATTACGCTGGAAATGCAACAAGAGCAGAAAGTTGTAAGTGGAATACTAGGAGTATGGAGTCATGCCTTTATAAAGCCTCATGCTGCATTATAAGCAGTGCCTGGAGCTTCCTCTTTTTAATTTGGTGCTTGGAAGTTTGTCTGTGATGAGCAGTTCTGACTCATACGACATGGAAGAACTCAGAATTAAACAGGCCTTTCCTTCTCCGGGCAAGTTGTTGACTTCCTGTTCAGGAGGAGAGATTCTGTCCAGGAGAGGCTGGAGAAGTTGCTCAGGTGATGTGAAACCCACCCTTTTTGATTTGAACATCTTTGTGGTTTATATTGCATGGGGAGCACTTGATGGTGCATTCAGGTACTCAGTAAAACCTCAAAAGTTAGAAGATTTAAGGATTGAATCATTCTTTGTGGGCTTTCCTGTTTTATTTAATTTTTTCCAAGCCTCAGTGATGCTGCCTGGTAACAGATGTCATCACTTCCCTTGCATGTAGAGGCAGAGAGACAAAAGCCACCAGTGCTCAAAGAGTTAAGGGGCCAAACCTGCATCTAATTTTTCTAGAAGACTTCCTGTTTTATACTCTTTTCTAGTCTCAGGGGAGGGTTTTGTGGTTTTGATTCACAAGTTATGAAAGTTTAAAGCTTCTGTAAATCAGATCCTACTGTCTGTGGCTGGCAGTCCACAAGAAGAGGAACCCAAATCTCATGGGCACCTGTGAAAATGGCCATTTGAGAAACTTTCCATTGTTCCCTGAGAATAGAAAACGAAGGTGACTCAAGGCCTTTTTGACTATGAGATCATGTTTTCCATCTTCCACATGATGAGATCATGCTTTCATCCCTTCAGCTCCTGCCCCTTTTACTGCATCCTTGCAAAATCAGACCAAAGTGAGTGTCCTCCGGAGTCCAGGGGCAGGAGCAGTGGAGGGAAAATAGAGAAGAGGTTACTCACTAAAGTGTGGGCTTTGGCAGCGAATCCGTGTGAAGAATTTCTCCTGTTGCTGCTTCTTAGCTGCTTTTTCTGATTTCAGACCTCTCCCTCTTCACTGTCCCTCAGCTGCAGTAACTCAACTCTCTGTGTCACCTCGCAGAGCTGGTTTTAACCCATTTCAATTCCCCAAGTTGGCTTTCACAAACTAGCAATCCCCCAAGCAGTGTCATTGGTGCTGGGGAGGGGTAGCCAGCCTCTGTGCAGCTTCCTTTTGGGAAGCTCCAGCCTTCTTGGGGATCCCTGTGCGAGCCCTGCACTGAGCTTGGAGAGGAGCCCCAGTTTAGGCCATCCCAAGCTTCCCAGTGCTGGCTTCCCACCTGGATGGCCCTGTGTTGCCATCTCTTGGGAAGGCAGAAACCATTACTAAGTTCCATGTGCTTAAGTGTAAAACCCAAAATTCTTGTTGGGCCTTGGGCTTCCCACCAGCATCTGCATGAGTCTGACTCCTCCCCTGCCTAACAGGGCTGGTGCCTGGTTTGAGGTTGTTGAAGCACATGATCTTTGTGTTCTGGACATCTGAAGAACTCGCCTCTCTCTATGTCTAATTTTTCACAAGCTTATAAGTATGTGAAAACAGGCAGACCCTTGAAATCGAGAATGTTTCCCACCACCTAAATTGGTGTTGATCACCTAAGAAGAGTTGTTAGTCTCTTCTCCCAAACTAGGAGGCTGAGGAGCTTCTCATTTAAATGGCTGTTAATGTATTTTCCATCCTGGTAAAATCCTTCTCTGTTGCCTTACTCCTTCAAAGAGCTGAGGACTAACCAAGACATTGTAGAAAGGTGAAATTCAGCCTGGCAGGTGCTGAGCCTGGGTGTTGCAGCACAGAGGTTTTGGAAGTGTGTAAAGCCAGGAACTTCAGGAGACAAACAGTGCAGGAACCCACAGGTACGGGAGAGCCTCTTGGAGCTGCTGCCAACTCTAATGAAAGGAATAGTTGGGAAAAAGTTGAACCTGTGAAGTCAGCGTAGCTCTAGTTCCATAGGTGCTACTGGTCTAAGTCTGCCCTGCACCAGTATTCCTTCAGGACAGGAGATGGGACATGGCCATGGGGAGCTGGTTACAGTCCTGCAAGTTGGTATCCTGAGTCATCCTCTCCTCTCCCTCTTCACAGCTGTATTCTACTATGCTGGGCATGGATACGAACATCTGGGAAGGAACTACATGGTTCCTGTTGATGCTCCACAGCCCTATGCCCCTGAGAACTGCATCAGTGTGCAGAGGATCCTCCAGAAAATGCAGCAGCAGAAGACGGCCCTGAACATCATCCTGCTGGACACCTGCAGGAAGTGGTAGGGTCCTCTTCCCCCTTCTCCACCTGGGCTGGGCATTCCAAGGGCTGGAGGAGGGCAGCCATCCTCACCCATGGGTTTTGGCAGCCCCTGTGATTGCCACATCCCCCACGGTGCTGCTGAGCCTCTGTGAGATGTCATTGATCGGTGCCATAAAATCCCACACTGTCACGTCCTGCAGGGTGTCCTTGGGGATGGGTCAGTGTCGCGGCCTCCGGCTTGCGGTGCCGGAGCGCGAGGTGCCGCGACCTTCCTGAAGGGAAAGCTGCTCGGCAGGACCAGCACACGCTCACACACGGAGAGCTCTAGAAAATGGGTTGATGACAAAGAGACAGGAAGGGTCTTCATGTGGTGTTGTAAGCGCTTGGCTGCCTAGCAGGCTGTAGCTCCCGGTGAGCACAGTGGGGTTACCCGGGGCCGTGGCACTCCATGTGCAGTCCATGTGAGCCCCGCGGTCTGGCTCCGGCAGCCGGCAGCGGTACGGAGCAGTGGTGACAGAGGAGGCAGAGCAGGGTCTCCCATGAGGGTGGTGGGATGGCTTTATGTCCTGGTGCCCTCAGAGGCAGAGAGGGAGACCTCATGGTCTGGGTGCAGGGTGGTTTTGTCAGGGGCCCAGGGGCTGTCCCTGGGCAGGGTTGGGGTACAGGAGGCAACAGGGAGAGACCGAGGGAGTGCCCAAGACTAGGGCAGGGACCAGGGAACGTGGCATCGCAGGATCGGAGGGTTAACAGGCTACAGCAATGTGGGGTTCCATGGGAGGAGTTTAATGCAGCCATGGCAGGGTCCAGGTTTATATACGGGAGCAGAGGGAGCATCAGGGACCAATGATCTGAGGGCACAGGGACGGTACAAAGGCAGGACTGGGGAATGGGAGCCAATGGGGAAACGCTGAGGGAGTGGTGATAGGCAAGGACAATGGGGGGACAGGGAGTGGAGAACCCTCTAGGGCAGGGCCATATTAGGTACAAAAGGGCAGGGAGGCCAACGGGCCAGGCGGGGAAGCAGAAGTGGGGTATGTTAACATAACGAAACAAAGCATCCTGGGGGAAGCTTCTTCTGTCACCCTAACCTGGGGAGGATCTCTGATCTTAGGGACTGTCCCACCAGCAGACTCTGTTTGTCCCTTATTCCGTAGGCTCACTGGCCTCCACAGGTTGGTCACATAAGTGCAGAGAGCATCAGACCTTGTCTGAGATCTACTGGAGAGAAGGGACTGGAGACCCTCCCTTGGTTTTTTGAGGTGAAGAAGCCTGGCAAATACAGGCAGGTTGCCTCAAGCCTGTGGAGGGATGGCTCTGCCTGGCATAAATTGTTGGCTGAAACTCAGCACAGGGTTTGTCTTGTGTTTCAAGCCTGACCCACCTGAGCTGATCTTGCTGACTCTGTGCTTTCCTGCTCCATGTTTCCCACGTGCTCAGGCTGGGAGTGTTCAGTTCACCTCTCTTCTGCTGGCTGCATTCTTGTTAACATCTCAGTGAGAAGAGTGCAGCAGGATAGGGAAAATATTTTAAGCTCTGCTACTTGTTTTTTACTGACCTTAAATCCTTCTGAAGTGGTTGTGTTGTGAAGCAGCTGCTGCTGAGGTCAGAGATCAGCATTTTTCCACTTTCTGTGGAAAGCCCATCATCCTCACTT
Organism: Lanius collurio; assembly: GCA_020086605.1. NCBI lineage: Eukaryota > Metazoa > Chordata > Aves > Passeriformes > Laniidae > Lanius > Lanius collurio. Next base: position 124,765 of record JACBWW010000089.1, read on the forward strand.
GGCCTGCAGACTTCTATCCTGCTGCAGAAAATTACTACTTTTCCAGTTTCAGCAGAGGTGGGTGGACCATTGCAGTAGAAGCTGTCATTAGTTCATTTATTTCAGGCTCCTGAGGCAGATTTACAGGTCAGAAAAGACATGGAGAGCAAATGTAGGAATGTCTTCCTCTTCATGCTGTGTGTGGTTCCTGTGATAAGAACTGGAAAGACAACAGGGCTTTTGATACCCTGAGAGATCCTGCCAGCCCCTGGAGAGATGATAAATTTTTCATGCCTTTTAGCTGCCATGGTGGGGCTGCTTGCTTTGAGTAGCTTAAAGCTGGCTGTGCTGGGACTTGTCCTGCAGCTCTGGAGTGGGAGCTTGATGTCCCTTGATGGTGCCCTGAGCTCCCCAGAATGGAGAATCCCCTTTCTCCCTTCTTGCTGGTGGCTGAAAGCAGAGTGTGTTGCTTCCCTGGCACACCTTGCAGCACCTGGCTGCCCTCCCCAGTGTGATACCAGGCAGGGAATTCTTGGGGTTATCAGCTGTCCACTGCTTAATTTTGTGGCAAGCTTGCCTCTTTATGTCTCGGAATATCTTTAGACCATTCACAAACAGCCTAAACATCCCTCGACTGTGCAGCTCCACTTAAGCCAGTGTTTGTTGACAGCTACCCCCAGAGCAGAAGTTGAGAAGAGAAATATAGCTCCTACCTCTTTTGATGTTAAGTCATTTATTCCCTCTGTCCTGGAGGGGGACAGAGCACCCGACCTGGGCAAACGGTCGGCGAGGTAAGAGAGCAGGGCTTTCCGTCCTGCTGGTTTTATCACAGACAGGGGGAAAGGATATACCAGGGTCGGAGATGGGACAAACAACCAAGCAGATCAGAGCCCGTGCGGCTTGAACGTAAGGTAGACCTGACTCAGTCACATGGCAGGGATCCGGGCGGGGGAGGGGGGCCCAGGGGGATCCACTGCAACAACTCCCCAGTTTTTCTTCTTTTAAGCTGAGTGTGACTGAGCAGCATACAGTGTGCAAACAATAATAACAGTGCAAAACATAATTGAAACCCATTGTCCCTACAACTCAACATTATCCAGGATGTCCCTTTTCAATCTCCTAATACAAAACTTAGGAGGTTACTCAGGACATTGAGGGAATGGCCTGCAGCCAAGCAGGAACACCTGGCTCTCATGGATACTCTGCTGGAGCCAGGCTAGTGCAGCTCTGGGCTGCTGGTGTCCCATCTGGGGACAGTGTGTGATGGGGAGGCAGTGTGAGGGCTGCACAGTGCAAATGTTAACCATCTGTAAAACAGTTTTGAGCTGCTGTCTGTCTCTCTTTGAGCTGCTGTCTCCTTCCTTGGCATTTCCAGTGGTTCCTTTGCTCATTGGAGTGATGCCTTAAGATTTTGACCTTTGTGTAATTCTTGTTTATAGCTATAGATATACCACTGTTAGACACATATTATTAGGAGATATTAGAACATTTAAAATAGAGTCTAGACAAGGTAGTGGCCTTGTCAAGCCTCTAAAGGGGGGAAACAATGCCTTAAGATTTTGACCTTTGTGTTTTTTTCAAATCCTGTACTGCTTAGACTCTGAAGTTTCTTGTAGCCTGTAGTTTCTGCTCTCTCAGGCTGGGTAGACACAACAAAGCCTCTTTGGGCCTGCACTCCAAGGACATCCAGGCTGTCCTAGGCAAAAAGTACAATCCAAAGAGCCACTTGGGGGGTGCAAACAGAGGGGAAATTACACCATTAGGCTAACCTATAAAAGTGTAAAGATCTTGTGACCTGGGGTCCATCTTGGGATCCATTTTGGCAGTAGCCTGTGGGTCTCAGGAGGTCCCTGGAAGGCCTTTCAATAAATACCTATTTTATTCTCTTACTCCGGTCCAGTCTCTGTTTCTAGGAGGCCTGAAAAGGCATCATGAGTCTCAGTGGTGCTCTGGGAAGAGGATGCAGTGTGAGATCTGCTGTGATATTTAGGCAAAGTTGTGCAGCTGGTTTTCTCCCTCCTTCCCCAAAGTTCACACCTCCTCTTTTCCACAGCAAGCATATCACTTCATGCAGTGGGTTATCTCAGATCTTATAGGGGCAGGAGCTCTCTTCTGAGCTCATTTTTCTCAAGAAGTTACCATCTCAGCTCAGGGGAGCGTTTCATAGCTGTGTGTATTTACACCACTGTGTAAAACAAGGCTCCCAGGGCCTCCTTTCCCAACACTCTCCTGGTCAGGCTGATGCTGCAGGTCTGTCAGCAGCTCATGCATGAAGCTCTGTCCATGCTAAGAGGGAGCTCACCCAGAGTTTCTCCTCACCCCATGTGCTGGCATCACAACTGCCAGGGTGGTGAGAAACACATCCTTTGCCAAGTGGGAGCAGATGCTCAGCCTTAGCAGGCGACAAACCAGAGCACAGAGTCTGTGTGTAGCCTCATACATTTATATGCTGATTTTGGGCGGATGCGATTGCCTTTTCCAGGAATTCCCTGATTTATCCTTAGACCTGGAACCAAAGATTTCTGCATTAAATTAGGAGCAGTTGAGGAGCAGATAAATCTCAATATTCAGATTTAGAAACTTGTCTTCTTTCTCACATTTTCTCTTCTGATCATCTTTGAGACAACTTACACAAGTCAGTTGAATTCTGCCATTAAACATCTCCAGACTGTGCCACCAGCCGTAGGTGACATGCTGGCTGCTGGCAATACCCCTGTCCCTTCTGCTCTCCTTGGTGTGCCAGCTCCAGCCCCAGGAAACTCTGCTGGAATTGAATTGCATGGACTAATGCTGCCTCTGTGCCTGGCTCTTGTCACTGTGTGACTGGAAACAGCTCCGAGTCACTGGTGTGAACTGGAGGCAGTCTGTCCGTCTCCTGTCAGTCTGGCTTCAGTCATGTGGGCAAGGCCTGACCATTCAATGCAACCAAGATATCTTTTTTTGTTGGAAATCAGATCCTGTCACCATGGATCTACCTGATTTTGGAAATAACAGGGGCTGTGCTCATTCAGCTGCATCTAGACTGAGGTGCCAGGACCAGTTTTGAGCTTTGAGATTTGTGTGTGTGTGTCCTGATCCTGTCTCTCAGAGAGATCTGGGGGTGTATCATCCATAGCCTGCTTTGGTTCCCTGAGGCAAGAGTGTGTGTGTGGTCTGGAAGGGTCCCATGGGGGGGTCCCAGACCCCCAGCAAAGGCAATTGAACCATAACCATGGTACTGTGCACCTCTGACTTTTTGAGGGACAGTTGTCCATTGGGCCATGGTGAACCTGTGTGTTCTCTGCACTGTGGTTCTGCCTAGAGTTGGTAAAATCCAGCCTCTAGAGGGAGGTGGCAATGTGCACCCACGGCTCCAGGTTGTGCACACAGCTCCATGTTTTACCACAGCTTCAGGCTCAGGGCAGGGAGCAGCTTACCCATGCAGTTAAGTCACAGCTGGACATACCTACTCCTTTCCCTGTGGTTTGGGTTCTTGGTGGGACCCCCCAGCTTTAGTCTCCCTGGTTATATCTGAGGTGAGAGTTGATCCTACTGCCATCCCTCAGAGATGGACATGAGGAGTCTGTGGGCTTTGTCCCCTCCAGCTGACCGATGTCCTCAATGTTGACTTGTGCCTTTGCCTCCTCTCCAGGTACAACCCAGGGTGTGCCTTGTCCCAGGTGCAGCCACTGGAGCCGTGGGGAAACACTGTCTATGGCTATTCCACGTAAGTGACTTCACCATCCCCACACCCTCAGACAGGACCAGACTCTGGCACAGCCCTGTCTCCTCTCATCCTTTCATGCATGGTGGCTCTGGAGGCTGGAGAGGACTTCTCTTGTGTTCCCTCTCGCTCTCACCCTCCATCTGCTGGGTTTGCTGTTCAGGCACTTCTGTCCTTCCTGCTGCCATCAGCCTGTGCTTCAGTTACAAGTTGTGTGTGAAGGTGACATCAGCTCCTGTCACCTGTTCTTCAGCCTGATTCCCCAGGTGCATCTCCCATGAGCAGCCCACCCAAAGCCTCCTGAGATGCTGGGTATTATTTACTGGTCCAGTGCCAGTTCCACTGGCTTTTCACCTTCATCACTCACCTGGGCTGGTAAAGGAGACTCTGCTGTCCTATCCCATTCCTTTCCACTGCTTTTTCCTGTCCTGTGGCCTGCCCACTGTCTCCAAGGCACAACCCAAGCACTTTGTGTTATTCCTTGAGATGCTCACTTGGACCCAGCCACTAGAGTCTGGATGGAGCTGGCCATCCCAGACTCACCTTGGACCTCATGCCCAATGCAGAACTTCAAGGACTCTGAAGAAATGCCCTCATTCTTGCAGGAGTGAAGATGCAGAAGCCTATGAATTGCAGGATGGGGAGTTCAGCTCTGGGATCTTCATGAAATACCTGAAGAAACACATTCTGAAAGAGAAGAAAGTTACACATATGCTGGAGGATGTGTTAGAAGGTGAGAGATGAGTTAGAAACCACTTGCTTCAGTGGCAGGGGGTGAGAAGAGAGAATAGAGACCAGGTGGCTCCACATCACCCCCTCCCAGCCAGCCAACCATTCCTCCCTAAAATCCACATCACAGGCCATGCCCCATGGGATCTTTCAGTAGCCTGGGAGCAGCGTGGGGACAATCATGTAGGGCCTGAAAGGCAGGCAGATCAGTAAAGAACCAGGAGTGATCCTTGTGCTTCCGACTCTTTCCTGCAGACATTGGCCGTGATCCCCTGGTCACTGGGAAGCAGGTGATGGAGATCAAGCACACTCTAAAGGAAGCCCGGTCCCTGACAGACCCCATCTGTCCCTTGGGAGCAGCCACTGAGCTCTGGGGACGCGGCCAAGGTGAGCCATGCGGGGTGTGGGGAGGAGGGAACTGGGGGTCCCTGTGCCCCTCAGGGATACCACTGTGCAGGGAGGTGTTGACAGGACCCTCTGAGGAGCTGATCCTGCTTGAATTTCCCTTCCAGAGCTGCCGAGCAGAACAGTGACCTTCCCATGCGGGGCACGAGTGGAGCTCCACTTCCTCCGGCTCTTCTCCAACCTGATGTTTGTGTGTGCCAAGCCGCAGCCACCCCTGGCCCACGTCACTGACCCCCAGCTCCTGCTCCGCTGGCTTGCCGTGAGTCTTCTGGCCAGTTCCCTTCCTGGGCTGCTTTCCCCAGTTCAGAGGTCAGAGGGTGGTTGGGCTGAGCCCTGAGGGCTGGGAAAGGCTGATCCCAGGTGAAAATGGATCCCGTCCTCTTCATATGCCTCTTTGAGGCTCCTTCCACACCTCAGTGGATTCCCTGCTTTGCTTGTGATGCATCACAAAAAAGATTTAGCAGCAGTTTGATGCCTTTAACCAGTTGCCCCTCAGATTGATTTCTGTCCTGCCTGATTAAATTATTGCATTTAATCTGATTGAGGCCAAGAGCTATTCTGTCTTCTGTGTTAGAAAGCAGGTCTGGCTTTTTGACTCATGCCTTCTTAGTCTGCGCTGCTAATATATCTTAATGCAACAATATATTCCTTCCCAGTTGAGATGTACCAGCTTCCTTCCACCCTTTTCTCACACCTTTCATCACAGACCATGTGCCCAGTGTGGGCTTTCCTGGTTGTCTCCATAGGTCACCCTTATGGATTTAATTTGCTGCTCCTTTCTGTAACCATCTCCCTTGTTTTCTGTAGTCCTTCTCCCAAAGTCTAGTTCATTTGTGGTGGATTTTTCGGCCCTTGCTGCTCGTGGAGGGACGCTGCTCCTCAGCACATTGGGGTCACAGTTGCAGTGTGGTGTATCCAGGAAGTTTGGAGCCTGATCCTGCCCATTCCTAAGCTGCACCACCATTTCCCCTTGTGAGCATCATGCATGAAAATTGTGTCTGTGTGTGTGAGCATGTTTTTGTGGGCTTCCCCCCACATCAGTGATTGGGGGGGAATGGGGACCCAGCTGCCTGCTCCTGCCTCCAGAGCTGTCTTAAGAGGGATCAGAGAGTCAAAAAGGTACCCCAGTACAGCCAGATCCCTGTTTCTGTCCCACTGCACGCTGGAGCTGGCTCATGCTGAGCTCCAGTGCCGTCTGAAGAGGCAGCAGCACATCCTTCCATGACTGTCACTTGCCCCACCTCAGACATCACAGCCACCACCCCAGCCCTGTGGGATCCCTGAGATGCCCACTGGGCTCCTTCCAGAATCTTGCCAGCACTCCTGAGGTATGCTCAGGGCAGCTGGGGTCCCCCTAAGTCCCACATGCGTGGCTGAGCTGTGGGAGCCAGAGGCTGAAGGCTGACAACACCAGGCTGAATGTGAGGTTGTAAGCCCTGGGGAATGATCCCAGAGAGCTGTTTTGTTGAGGAAATGGGGAATGTAGGAAATGGGAGTTTTCCCACCATTTGCCACATTCTGGTTATCAAAGGGACTTAAATAGGCTTGCTGTGGGTTTGCCAGGAACTCATAAATTATGGTGGAATTTTCTGGCATCGATCCATTTTCTCTAGTTGTCCCATATTCCCTCCCATCCTGTGGATTGCCTGACTTGTATTTTTACCTGACAAGCACTGTCTTTCGAGGGAAGGGCTAGTCTTGCACATGACCCAAGGCGTTCCTGTTTTTTTTTTTTTTTTTCTTTTCTCTCTACTCTTTAAATCCTTACTTTTTAAAAACCTTTATGTTGGATCTCCTTGTTTTTCAGACACTTGATCTGGAACTGTTTGACATAATGGCCTTGCCAGTCAACTTTCCCCCAATTTATTTAGAATATCCCTATTTGAGGGCCAGCTAAAACCTGGCTTTACCAATTCCTGGGCACTATCTTCATTAAAAAACACATCCCACCATGGGGAAAGGTTTATAAATAATTATGAATTGTCTAAAAAAATTAATTTAGAAAATACTTTTCTTCATTTTCTCCTATACAGCCAGAAATGATAAAGGAGAGTGTGGAAGAGAATTAGTTTGTGGAACAGGAGGCTGTGGAGGCTGGGAATTCAGCAGACTGCAGATGCTTGTGGATAATGAGTTGCTGTCAGCTGACAGGCTTTGAATCTCATGTGTCAGGGCTTTAATTCATCCCTTGACATCACAGAGTCATGGAGGGTTTGGGGTTGGAGAGGATTTCTGCAGATCATCCAGTCCAACCCTTCTGCTAAAGCAGACACACCAGGTTGCTTCTTGCCCAGGTGAATGTCTTGAAGGTCACTAGGCTGGAGAACTGTGTTCCCATGGGACACAGCCCTGGATCCCAGCTGGTGGATTTTCAAGGATCCTGAGGAACAGGGAGTCAAGCAAAGGCATATCAGGAGGCCTTTGGATGGATTTGCTGGGGGCTCCTAACTGAGCTCATACATGAAAAGGTGTGCAAGAGTTGGAAGCAGGGGCAGGTAATGTAGGAGAACTACAGAGGTGTGGTTCAAGCATGTAGGAATGGGGCTTTCCCACGTGGAGCTGGATCTGGGGGCAACAAGAAGGGCTTCTACAAGTATCTCAGGACTCCCAGAATCCTGAAACTAAGGAGAAGGTCTGAAGCAAGGGAGACACATGGAGGAGGAGCAGGACCAGGTCAGGGAGCACTGAACCAACTGGACTTTCACAAACCCCCAGGACCTGATGGGTGCACCCACAAGTGCTGAGGTAGCTGGAGATGAGACTACAAGGACACTCTCCATCTCTTCATGGTCTTCCTGAGGCCTGGAAAAAAGCCACTGTCACTCCTGCCTTGCAGGAGGGCAAGAATGAAGGCGAGCTCCAGGAGAGTCAGCCTCCCCATGATCTCTGAGAAAGGGACAGAGCCAATAACCCCCAAACACAGCAAGGACAAGGAGGTGACTGGGAGCAGTTACAGTAGATTGCAAAGGGCCTCCATGCCTGATAACCTGATGCCTTCTGCATCAAAGTGATGAGCTCGGGGGACAGGGCAAGGGCAGTGGATATTGTTTGTCCTCCACCCATGCCCAGGACTTCTCAGCACAAGAGAGACCTGGACATACCAGAGAGAGTCCGGCAAAGGGCCATGGAGATGATGAAGTGGTTGAAGCACCTCCTCTGTGAGGAAAAGCTGGGAGAACTGGGGCTGTTCATCTTGTGGAAGGACAGGCTTAGGACGAACTCATCCAGGTCTACAAAATATCTGCAGGGAGGGTACAAAGAGGACAGAGCCAGGTTGTTCCCAGTGGTGCCCAGTGCCAGGACTGGAGGCCATGGGCACACACTGATCCACAGGAAATTCCATTTAAAACTAAGAGAAAACTCTCCTTCTTGGAGGATAATTGAATATATTTGAGCTTTTTGCAAAATCAGCGCTGTGGGACTGATTTTTGTTTTCACTAATGTGCTTATTAAATACACAGATCCCGTAATACCTGCAAGGTGCTACAAGGCAGGGTTAGATTTTAGAAGGACTTGGATAAGCAGAAGGTACAATTCGAGGCCAAGGCTGTTATTCAGCAGATGCAAGTTGCTGCACATGAGCAAGAACAACAAGTAGCATAAGCATGGGAGGGGCAGTGAATGGGGAACCAGTTCCAGTCAGAGCCCAAAACAGCTGGGGTAACAAAATCAGGGCACAAAACCATGGCAAGGTTGCAAACAAGAGCTCTGAGATTTGTGTGAGATCCTGTCTGGCTCTCCTGGCTGTTGCTGGAACACTGAGTCCAGTTTTGGGTCCATGGTTCATGGAAAAAAAGTGTGCCAAATAAAGCACAGACAAAGTAATGAAAGGAAGGAGCAAGACAATCATAGTTTAGGCAAGAAAAGTAAAAATTTTGATTTTACGGGGACTTCAAATCTATAAAAAGTTTTTTCCACCATGGAAGTAAGTCATAGTTGGAATTGCAGGGAGGAAGTTCCAATGTGGAGATGACATTCTCCCTAATGTCTAATCTAACGCTATCCCTGCAGTAGGAAGCCATTCCCCTCTTGTCCAAAGTTTCTCTCTAGCACTTGGAGCCCCTTTAGGCACTGGAAGGGGCTCTGAGGTCTCCCTGGACCCAGCTCTCCCAGCCTGGCTTCAGAGCAGAGGGGCTCCAGCCCCCAGAGCATCTCTGTGGCCTCCTCTGGACTTGCTCCATCCTTCTGCTGTTGGACCCCTGGGCTGGAGGCAGCTCTGCACGTTGGAGCATGTGCTGGAGGATGGAGCTGGTTGGACACAGCAGGGCTACACCCTCCTTTCTGCAGCCATGCTGCCAAAGCCCAGTGTCAGCAGCATCTGGCTGATGTGCTTTGTGCCACTTTGATATCCAGGTTTAGTCTCCATTCACTGGCCTGATCTTCCCCAAGCTCCCCCCAGTTTATCTTTCCAGTAATAAGCTGCCAGGTGCAGAGATGGATTTGGCTTTCTCTGGCACAGAGATAAATGGTGTTTCCTCAGCCTCCAGTGACCTACTGGATCAGCAATGATGCTACTCCTGTTCCAGCAGCCTTGCATGCAGGGTTGATCCTGATGCCTGCAGATCCCAGCCAGCATTTGGGATCCAACGTTTTTCCTCATACTCTCCTGGCCAGAAGGAAATCACTTTGGCTGTTTGCAGGCAGCAGTTCAGGGAAGGCCGGGAAGAGCTCCCAGGGCTTCTCCAACTTCTACCTCCCAAAACATCCTAACAGCCTCCTTCATCAGCATGCCCAGCGCAACTTCTCCTGCTAAGGATCCCACTGGGACAGTTGCCAGAGCTGGCTAGCAGAGGGAAGTGCCTTCTGGAAGGGACTGGTGGACTATGGTCCATTCTGGAGGGCTCAAATCCAAAGTGAGAGGGTCATGGTCACAGCCCCAAGGCTGCCAGAGCTTCAGGAGCATTTGGACACTGCTCTCAGGCACAGGGTGGGATTGTTGGGGTGTCTGGGCAGGGCCAGGGGTTGAACTCAATGCCCATTGTGGGTTCCTTCCAACTCAGGATATTCTATGATCTATGATTTCATAAGGCCTTTATTGCCTTGTCTCTTCCCAGGGTATTAGCAGCTCCAAGATTCAGTCAGTACTGAAGAGGATCTCATAGACACAAGGCTGTTTTGGCTAAATTTGAGGAACTCAGCAAGAATTGGTAGTACTGTAGATGGTGGGGGGCTAATTCAGCACTCAGCACAACTCAGAGCTTCCAGCTGTGCCCTTGGAAAACTTGCTCCCTTCAAACTGCTGGCAGCACCAATAGTTGCAATACTGGCTGGTGCTCCTTCATGCTCTGCTGAAAATCCCACCATACCCCATTTTTCACAGTAAGGTGTACTTGGGGTCTTCTCATTGATATGCATGAGGCAAGTGTGTAAAATCTCTGCATTCCTGTTGCTTGCTCTCTGAAGTACTTCCATATTAGGATACACAGCATTTCCACCAGGCAACATGTCAATCAAAGCCCTGAGCGCATGTTTGATTGGCAGTTGTGCCTCAATGCTTCGTGCTGATGCTGAAATTTCCTTGCATTTCCTCTTGTTTTCCTGACCCAGGAGACGGATGACGTGGCCGTCCAGAGGGAGAGCCATCTGGACCATGTGGAAAGTCTGCTCGCCTCCGTGTACAAGCGGGAGGAGCTGGACTGCATCTTCCAGCTCTGTGCACTGCAGAAAATTCAGGTAGAGAGTAACCAGGTGCAAATTTCCACAATTCTCCTGCATTCTCATGGAACTGGTGTCCCTATCCCCATGGCTGGAGCTGGAAATGCCTTTCTGACCATGTGTCTGTGTCAGTGTCACATCCAGACTGATGTTAGAGGAGTTTGTTGATCTTCAAGGCACAAAAGCTGCCCTCTTTTACAGAATCACAGAGTGGTTTGGGTTAGGAGGGACCTTGAACTTCATTTTGTTCTACCCTCTGCCATGGGCAGGGACACCTTCCATTATCCCAGGTTGCTCCAAGCCCTGTCCAACCTGGTCTTGGACCCTTCCAGGGATGGGACAGCTACAACTTCTCTGGACAGCCTATGTGAGGGCCTCTCCACCCTCACAGGGAAGAATTCCTTCTCAATATCCAACCTAACTCTGCCCTCTGGCAGTGGGAAGCCATTCCCCTTGTCCTGTTACGTTAGGGCCCTTGTTTGAAGTCCCTCTCCAGCTGTCTTGGAGCCCCTTTAAGCACTGGAAGCGGCTTTAAAGTCATCTTGGATCCTTCTCTTCTCCAAGCTGGACACACCCAGCTCTCCTAGCCTGGCTCCATAGGAGAGCACTGTCCTTTCACCTCACCTTTTCCACCTCAGAACAATCTTTCTGATTTACAATCAGGCTACAGAGCCTGAGTGTGGGTGCTCTTTGCTGTTGAATTGTCTCCCCTGCCTGACCTTCCTATCAAAGCTGACCCACAGCAGCCTGTGCTGGGAGCAGGGAGAGGCATCACCGGTTGTGGATTGTTCTCTTTTTCTGTGCTGCCTGGCCAGGGAAGCTGCTCTTTGCTCTATCAGCCATGGGGAAGTCAGACCTGCCCAGTTATTTCAGGTGGAGGATGTCTCACTAGGCTGTGTGCTTGCCTGAGAGATGAGCTCATGGGCTGGCCAGGATCTCCTGTCATCAGAGTAACACTGCCAAGCCTGATCCAAGCTGTGCCTCTTTGGCACGCTTCAAAACACCCTCAAACTATTTAAAGATCATAAGAGAGGCAGAATTGCTTGTCTCCTGGCTTGTCTCTCCTCAAACAGCAGTGTGCACCTTGTCTCTACTTGGATTTTTTTCCTCTCCTAACACACAGCCAGTGGATCTTACACTGAGTGCTGCTCTCAGGCTGCTGCCTGGATCTGCCTACAGCAACTTCTGCTTGCTGAGTACGTGATATGCTTCAGCATATGGCAGTGCTTCCAGTTCTTGATTGTTCCTGGAGCTCTTTTCTGAACCTTTTCCAGTTGTTCTGCATTGCTTTTAAGTGCAGACAGGAGGCCTGGACCAGCCATCACCTGCCAAAATCTTCTTGTTCTATTATACATCTCCCTGTACTTTTCAGGTGTTTCAGGCACAGCACCGTGCTGGGGTCTGCTTTCAGGGGTTTTACTGCCATGGATGTGGTTATTCTCTTATTTCTTCGTCTTTTAGAAAATTCTAAAATAGTGCTAGGCTGTGAGCAGATCCCTGTGGAGCACTGCTGCTTAAAGCTGTTGGGTTTTACAGTGTCAGGTGTGTTTTAGTTCATAGAATCCCAGAGTGGTTTGGGCTGGAAGGGACCTTGAAGCTCATCTCATTCCACCCCCTGCCATGGGCAGGGACACCTTCCACTAGACCAGGGTGCTCCAAGCCCCATCCAACCTGGCCTGGAACACTTCCAGGGTTAAAAGGTTTAATGCTTTCCTCTCCCGTGTGCATTGGTCTTGGCCATGGCGCAGCCCCTCCTGCTCCCTGTGTCTGGAGTGATGCTTGCAGTGACAGTGCCCTGATGGAGCTGATGAGATCCCACATGTCCTGATTTCAGGAGAAGTCTCGAAGTACAAAATCCATGGCTGAGGCCTGTAAGTGTTATGAGTTATGTGAATATGTACAGCTCATTTTCTCTGGCAGTAGCATTGCTCCATCGTGCCACAGCATGGGGCTGTGAGCCTGCACAACAGCCAGCCAAGGCTCCTTTCTGGCAGCAGCAGCAGCAAAGCTTTGCTTCCAATCTAGTTCTCCCATTCACTTTGCATTCTTTGCTCTCCCCTTCCAGACAGACGTGGTCCTGCAGTTGGATTTGCATTACACCCTGCCAAGCACAAAACAGAGGACTTGTGAAAGCCTCCGAATGACCCTCCAGAAATCCCTGCTGGGGCAGTTTTTCAGCCAGAGGAACGACTCCCAGCCAGGTGCCCGGCGAGCTCCTGCCCGCGCAGGCAGCGTGAGCCTGCGAGATGCGTTGGCACCGAGCATGGACCCGAAGGGCCAGGGATCCCTGAGCACAGGCTCTGGGCCCAGCAGCAGCCCCTGCACCTTCGGCAGCGAGCCCGAGGAGAATGATGAGAGCGACCTGGGCGAGCTCTGCTTGGCGCTGCTTCGGGCTGGCCCGGGGCAGGACGGGCCCTGAGCCTCAGCCTTGGGAGCTGCTCTTTTAACTAAGGCCTCAATTTGAGCGCTAAATCTGTCAGAATCCACCAGCTGCTTCCCAGCCTCGGCATTGCCCTGTCTGAATGAGGCCAAGGCTGCATTTTTGGAAAGGTTTCTCCTATCTGCACCCTGTGGTGTGCAGGGCCTCAGTTCCCTCTGGGAATATTCCCTGTCCCATGGCAGCATCGGGGAGTCAGTGTGTCTGGCAGAGGACAGGGCCACCCACCACTGCTGCAAGACGAGGGCACTGGTTGATGTTTTCTGCCTGAAAACACATGTTGCTGCACTGAATGTGATGAGAAGCCCACAAACACTACAGACCCCTCTGGCTCAAATCCCAGCCAAGGGACACAGGGCTGGACCAAGGGGACCAGGTGAAATAGTGGAGGCTCTCCCCAGGGTCCCAGTGTGGTTTCCTTCCCATGCCTGTGTCAAAGCAGGTGTTAAGTTATGCATTTATGTATTTCTGAAGAATGTATTTATAACTGGGGTGAGACGGTTGCTTGCCAGGAAAAGGTCAGGTCTTCTCTGCAGTGTGTGTTTACATTGGAGGCTGGTGTTGCACCAGGAATAGCCTCCAGGCAGGTGCACTGACACCTGCCCTGTCCAGCCTGGTACAGGGGCACTGAAGGGTGTTCAGTCCTGTGCAGTTCCGAGTTCCTCTCAGGTGCAGAATGTCCTACTGGAGAGATGGAATGTACCAGGATTGAGAAAGAATAACCTCAGAAAAGATATTATTATTGCAAATTGTTTTTTCTGTGTGCCTGTCTGTGCTGTGGGCAACCTCAAGCACTATGTGGAGAACTGGCTGTTTGGGGAAAGCCACAGGTGAGCAGGGCCCAAAAGACAGCCGGAGTGGGCACAGGCCCCTCCCTCATTGCTTCCCTAATGTTTGTTTGATAAAGGTGATTGCTCAGTAACAGCCTAAGAGGGTGTCCCAGTAGTTCCACAGGGGCCAGTGACCCCAGTGAAGTGTGCAGTCTCCATCCTTGGAGGACAGTTCACTCTGGACTGCAGAAGGTGCCCATGACCTGATCCAAGCTGGCTGAGGACTGGACCAGAGACCACTGGCAATCCCTTCTGGATGCTGTGGTCCTGTGGTAGAAAGAGGTTGGAGGGCAAAACTTCTTGAGAGGTCAAGGGTAGCAGGGAGAATGCCTGAGCTCTGTCTTGCTGTAAAAAGGGTTGGAGGCAGAATTTTCTCAGTTTTGCTCTCCTTCAGCAGTGAAGATACTTTTTTGTCTGTGGTGTCAGTTGCAGCATAGAAAAATCTGAAATGTTGCTTCTAGATAAACCATTCTACAAGTGCTGGAAACCTGTCCAAAGAGAACAGAGGAGACTTTTATTCTTACAGTGAGCAGAGCCGAGGGAAAGAAGAGGGGCCCCAGCTGTCTGAAGACTGGAAAGTCTCCTAGAAAAAAACCTAAAGCTCAAAAAGAAAAAAAAATTCAGAGGATGTGGTTTAAATAAGATGGGCTGATAGAAAAGCTAAGCCAGAAAATAATAAACTAATTTCAGGAAGAACCAAAGATCAGTTCAATATTAGCAGCCACGGAGGGCAGGTCAATGGGAATGGCTCAGCAGGCATTTGGGAGGAGCTTGGGGTCTCTGTGGGGATTATTCACACCCTCCTGTGCTACTGAGGCAAGGCTTGTTCCTGAGTCACATTAATGTCCCAAGTGTCATCTAATGTGAATGTTTATCTCATTCAAAGCAAGGCTGTTTATTTTTTCTGAATAAAACACTATTGGTGTTTTTAATGCACAAAGCTTCACGTGGCTCTGAGTTAACTGTGTTTATTTTCCCTCTGATTGCCAGGGTGTAACTCAATACTGATCTGCTGGAGTTTCATGCTTCCAACTTGAGCTTCTAGGCTGTTCTGTGTGAGCATTGTTTCTTTTTTTAGGTAACTAAAAATACTGAAGTTTGGATTTAGAAGGCAGATCAAATGACTAGATAGGATGGAATGATGTCAGGTGAAATGTGTAGATTAAAAAAAGTCCTCATTCATTGTGATTTGTCCATCTGCTTTCTAAGTGTGGCTCTGGGGTGGCTTAGGTGGTCTCCTGTCTTGGTGCCAACCACAGCACTTGTCCCTGTCATCAATTCTCCTGTTCCTCCAAGGAGACCCTGCAGCCAAGCTCAGGGGAGAACGACCACATTCCCATGGTGGTTCATTCCCTGAGATGATGGGTTTTTCATGTCTGGGAACTTGCTGAATTGTGAAGGTGGACTTTTTGTCTTGGGCCTCAGCTGGAGTCATTGTAGGAGGGGATGGAACTGTGGATCTTTCATCCCTGCCTTTACACATGAAATCCAATCTCCCTCATGGTGCTTAAACTGGTTAGTACCAGTAAATTTTCCTGGAAATCTGTGCTTCCATCTCCCAGCATCCAGGACAGACAAGGTGTCCCCAGATTACCATGTGTGTCTTAGCCACGTCCTTTCTGTAGAGCTTGGCCTCCACAACCCCCTGGGCCAGCTGGAAGGGTGGGAAGGGGGGAGGGCCCAGGAAGCAGCAGCCAAAGTGGGACCAAGACATCTGCTCCAGTTTACATTCCCTTTCTGCCTCCTTACCTTCCTCAGCCATTGCCCTCCTCTTCTGCTGTGTCTGGGCCAGCCCAGAGGCTACAAACAGCACTTAGAACCATTTTTGTAGGTAATACAGCGGCTTTCCTTCACCCAAGTCTGTATTTTCTTTAAAAAGCACTAAGTGAACTGAAGATTTAAAACAATATATGATGAAAATAGCAGCACCTAAATATTCAATAATTTTATTTTTAGATAGATGCCCTTCTTTTCTTCTCTCCTAGAGCAGATGCATTGAAGGGAAATGCTTTGGACAACAGCCTGATACGTTCTTCTGCTACAGAATTCATTTGGGATGCAGTTCTCAGCTCATTTGCTGACGTTTGGCAGTTCCTGACAAAACAAGGCAAGTGTACCCAAAAGGATTGATAAAATAAGGCAGTGAAAATCAGAGAAATCAGGGAATCTTGGAAATGCCATTTCAGTCTGTTACTGGAAAATCGTGGTCCCAGGTGCAGTGAAGAGGTGTGTTACGTTATCCACACCAGCCTGGCACCCTTCTGTTGGCAGCAGGTTCCTGAAGGTTTGTTCTCAGTTGGCTTTTTTGTGATCAAAGGAAGGAGAAGGTGGATTTGTCTCACATCAGCCACTCTCCAGGCTCAACCAAAGAGAGAAAGAAACACAAGACAGGTCCTTCATTGCAGGAGTCATTTCTGGGGGGAGGGGGAAATCAGTATGGGGCAATGTTGAAGTCATTTCACTTACCAGCTCAATTCTTTCCATCATTTTGGAACAAATCCTCCCTCACAGGAGTAAATCTGAATTTACTCTTCAGAAACTGGTAAAACTGGTAGGTTCTCCCTATTTTCCACCTGTTAAGAGGTTTTCCATGATGTACAGAACATGCCAGATCATTCCCTACTCCACATTACAGGGCAGAGCGTGTGGTGCTGTTGATAGAATATGCTTGCAGTGTAATAAAACAGATAGAGGCACATGCAGGGTAACTCCAAGATTCAACCATACAGTTTTGGTCTTCTGTCCCTAGATTTTGGAAGTAGCTTCTCATACAGGCAGAAGAGATCCTGAAGGCATTCAGCAGCCGTTGCCTCCTAGGGAAGGAAGGAGCTTCCCAAAGGGCAGGTTATCACGTTCTCTAGAAGTTAATGCTGCCTTTCACATGGACAATGATCTTGTGAACTTATATGATATGAGAATCACCCGTTTTCTGAAATGCTGAGGGTTGCTTTCATTAGCTGAGGATCAGTTCTGGAACACCGGGTATTGGAAGCCAACTTCCTCTTAACACATCAGGGCCATGCACAAGACAGAAATGGGAGACACAGGCTCAGTACTAGTGAGGAAGGAATCATTAAATGCAGGTGCTGCTCTCACAGCCAGTGTGTCACAGATGGCCTTTATCCATCACATTTTGCTCATGGAGACACCCACGGCTCTGCTCTGCTTTCTCCCAGTGCTGGCAACTGTCCTGCTTCCAACAGGAGGTTGGATTCTGTCCCTCCCAACCAACACTGTGGTTGTGCTACCAGAATACATCCAGAAGAATGCATGTGTTCTGAGTGATTTTGAACACCAAACTGGAGTTTCAAGACCATTTCAGTGAAATATCCCTGCTCCCTGTCCAAAAAGCAAACAAGGATGTTGGTTCAGCTTAGCTGGATTCAAAACTTATAAAACAAAGTTCATGGCATGGCTAGAAAATAAGGAAAAAATGGTAAATTGGTTCATTTGAAAATGTCACATGGTTCAGATTCAGTTCTTCTGGGCCTCCCCATCAGGCAGAGGGTTCAGGAGTGAAACCAGGAGCACAGTTTGAATCAGAAAGGGTGAGTGAAGCCATCCACTGTCAAGCTAATAAACCCATGATGACTCATAAGGAGATTCACACTGCTGACCTGCATTTGGGCACCTCTGCAGAGACTGGGGCACCTATTTGGAAAGCAGAGGCAGGAGCAGGTCTGGTGTCACGGTGAAGCCTTGCAGACCAAGATTTTGTTATTAATGGTGAGAAATTACTGATAGCACAGACTTTTCATGTCCCAGAGTTCTCTATCACAGATTATTTCAATGACTGTTTTGCCACTGTTACTAATTGCTTGAAATTAGGTCTCTAACATCATGTGGCAGTGAAGAGAAAAACACATCATCAAAAAAAGGAGGCTCCTTGAAGCGCTTGAAGTTGCTTCTTATCTTCACAGTTTGGATAACCTTTTGCATAACAAGCAACAATTTCAAATATATTGGTCATATCACCCCCTCAAAGAGATAGAAAACATGCTTTGAAATTACAGACCAGACTGCATGCGCAGGAGAAGAACTGACGAGGTGTCACACAGTAAGGAAGAGCTAATGTCTCTTTGATAAATCTGTCTTCATGGAGTTGGATTTTCTTGCCACAGTGTCAGGAATAGTTGACGAGACAGACGTGTTATTAAGTGGTAAAAATAAACAGATGGAAGAGATGAGTGCGAGATTTCAGCTATGACTTTCCAGAATGTCTCAGCAAAGAATAACCTCCTCATTTCCATTCCCTACCAGAGATGAAAAATAGGCAATACTTACTCACCATTGTGGAGAGCACTGACGCTGACTGCCTTGGGTCCTCCTGGGAATTGGAACCTATTTTTGAGACCCAACCCCCATATCCTCCCTCTTCTCTCACTCTCTCCCCCTCTTCCACAGAAGGGGCATCTCACCCTTTCCCTCAGTGGAGGATGCAGCAGTTTGGCCAAGGCTGTGCTCCCAACCAAGAACAAGGAGAGAGGACAGGCAGGCTGAAGAAAGTCACTGCAAGAGATCCTCTCTCCAAGACATTGAGGGGCTGGAGCGTGTCCAGAGCCAGGAGCAGAGCTGAGGTAGGGGCTGTTGCACCAGGAGCAGTTGAGGGAGCTGGGGGTGCTTGGCCTGGAGAAAAAGAGGCTCAGGGGAGGACCTTCTGCCTCTCCACAACTCCCTGAGAGAAGGGTGCAATCAGGTGGGGGTTGAGCAGTGCTCTCAGGGAACAAGGGACAGGATGACAGGGAACTGCCTCAAGTTGTATCAGGGGAAGTTTAGATTGGATATTGGGGAAAAGTTCTTCACAGAAAAAGTGTTCAGGGACTGGCACAGGTTGCCCAGGGCAGTGGTGGAGTCATCATCCCTGGAAGTGTTCCAAAAAACCATGTGGATGTGGCACTTGAGGACATGGTTTAGAGGTGGACCTGGCAACTGGACTCAATGATCTTAAAGGGTTTCTCCAACCTTAGTAATTCCATGATCCTATGATTCTATAAGATGCTTCATCCCCTGGAAATGCAATGGTAGAGCACCAGCTCCTGCAAATGTGACACTGAAAAAGGGTCGGATGGTCTTACAGTGTTGTAAGAGTGGGGGAGCTGGCCTTGGCATCTGGGGTCCTCACCACAGCAGGGCACAACACAAAGTCCTCTTTCCTGTAGAGCTGATGATCAAGGGATGTTGCTCCCAGAGCTGGCTCATGTCCAGGCTGTTGGGTATTGCTGGAAGAGCAGAGGGTGGCTTCTGCTGTGTCACTGCAGCCACCTCCTGCCTGCCTGCCTGCCTGATTCTTCTGTGTCACTTCATATCAATTATAAAATATTAGATCAGATAAATACCTCTAACCTTTCTGGATGATAAGAAAAGATACTGTTCAGCCTCCTAAAATGCCTTGTTTTCACTGGAAAATGCTAATGGGATTATATAAAGGTTATTTCAGACTCCTTTCAAGTCTGGAGATGTGGCAAAACAATCACGATGCCCTTTGTTTATGCCTTTTTAATGACGGCTTTTACCTTCAGGTATTTGAGGCCTCTGCATCTTTTCAGGTGATCCTCTGGGGGGTCCTTGGACTGCTTTTTTGTGGAAACTTCCTGGGGAATGTAAATGTGCCTGTGATTTTAGAGGTCTGAAGGAGAGCTGGGGTGGTGGAGCACTCTGAAAGTCTGGCAAGGGTTTGATGTGCATGTTTTGATGCCCTTGTGTATTTTTCAGGTGAGGGTCAGGAGCTGAACCCACAGGTCTGACAAGTTCCTGCGCTGTGTCTGTGCAGCAGTGCCTGCACCAGTGCACCCCTGGGGCACTGCTCGTGTCCTTCCCTTGAGGCCCCGGCCTGTGAGCCTGTGCCAGGCTGCACGAGGGAGGAGCTCAGTGTGTGGCACAGCCCGTTTGCAGCCCCTGGTCCAGAGGGACCTTTGCTGCACCATGCAGGAGTGACAAGCTGCGTAAGAAACACAGTTCATGACCCAGAGAAAGCTACAGAAATAATGTTCCACTCACTCTGTCCTCTGGGAAGGACCTCCCAAACCCATGATTTCCTCTAATTTTTTGTTGTTACTGGTCTTTTCCTCAAGTTTTGATTTTTTCTAAACCTTGTCTCCCAAACAGCTCCAGTGTTGTGCAGGGAGCTTGTGATGGCCTGATAACCCCCCTGCTTTCCAGAGCAAAGGGGAGCACCAGTTTAGTACCAGTGCAGCATTTCTAACACCAGAAACATCAACAAAGGATTAGTTCTCAGCAGGGAACTCCACCCATGTCCCATCTAACTGGGTCTTGAACACTTGCAGGGATGGGGCAGCCACAGCTTCTCTGGGAAACCTGTGCCAGGGCCTCACCACCCTCACAAGGAAAAATCCTTCTAAGCATAGTTTGATTGTGTTAATAGATCAAGTGGTGGAGAGGAAGAAGAAATTGTTCCAGGAGAGCAGAGGGCAGGTCAGCTGGGACAGCAGGTTTACATCTTTCACAGCTGCTGGGGGAAGAGAAGGTGGTTGTCTGTGGAGATACCTCCCTACCAGGAGGTCCTGGGGGAGGGCACCCTGCCCACAGTGTTTCCCAACTCCCTGGTCATTCCTGATTTCCCATTGGTTATTCTGTGTTCCCCAGCCCAGGAAAAAGGGCAGGTTGTCCTGGGACTCGAGAGATCATCAGCAGGACCCCGTGCCATGGGGCTAGGAGAAGAAAACATCTCTGAACATCTACCAAATATCGTTCCATATTTCCTTCTCACGGGCGTCACTGTCTAATACTTGTTGCAAGAATTCCTCAGTTGTAACAATTGTCACTACCTGTGGAATACAAAAGCATTTAGCCAAGATCAGAGGCAGAGAAGGTGGTGCACTCCTCATGTTTGGTGGAGATACAAATGACACATCTCATTACTGGAAGTTGTAATTCTCTTTTTTGAGGTTATTTTGCAGGTGTCCTTGGAGGGTGAATGCCTGAGAGGTCAGAGACAGCACAGAGCAGTTCCTCTGGGAGGACAGTGTTCTCTTGCTGATGGGACTTTCTCATGCACGTTGGCTATGCAAATTCATAAGCATGTTTGGGTTTCTCACCCAGCTTCGGTGAGACCATGTGAATCCTCACAGACTGGGGGATTTCACGGTGTGAGGGGCACACAACATATATTGGTCATACCTGGATGAGCCGGGCAGTGATCCTGGCCTGCAAGACAGGATTTGGGGGGGGGGGGGGGCTGGGCTTGGCATCCTCCCTGCCAGCTTGGTTTGGATGGTCACTTTGGGAGCATGTGAAGGGCACAGAGTGAAAAGACTTGAGAGGATATTTGCTTTTCCTCTACAAGTGCCATTTGAGTAATATTTTTTTTTCTGGAGAGCTCCCAGTCAAAGGTGGTGTGGGAGAAGCAGTGGAGGTTCAGCAGACCTTTTGTTTCCTCCCACAACAGTTTCAGCTGAACTCTCTTAAATGAGATGTAAGCACTCTCTCTGCAGCCCTTTCCAGTAACATCCTCACACCACTGGCATTGCTAAACCAATACCTTTGCTCTCTGTGCTGTTTTCCAAAGTTCCACTGCTGCTGAGTTTCTCACATCCTTTAAAAAACATCTTTCTGACATCTGTGTTAATTATGGAAAATCTGCAATTTAATCACTAAGACACCATTTCCAGTTTGGAGACACCAGTTTGGAGATGGTTTTCTCAGTGCACTGCTGGCATAATGGAGCCCCTGGAGTCCCTCCCGGGCCTGCTGAGAGCTGCTCCAGCCTCGTGGGTGCCCACCTGCATACACCCTCATATTGGCATTGCTGCTGGGCTCTCCCTGACACTGCCTGCCCCCAGTATCTCTCTCCTGCAAGCCATGGAGTCACTGTGTCTCCACTGTGGTGGCCAAAGTCACAAGAAGAAACAGAATGACCCACAGCTCTAACCATGGACTAAGTTCCAGCTGCACTGTGGGCAGGGAGAAGCCCCAGCCTGGGCTTGAATTTCAGTGAATCACAATCACAGAATGGTTTGGGTTGGAAGAGACCTTGAAGCTCATCTTGTTCCACCCCCTGCCATGGACAGAGACACCTTCCACTATCCCAGGTTGCTCCAAGCCCCGTCCAACCCGGCCTTGGACACTTCCAGGGAGAGGGCAACCTGTGCCAGGGCTTTAATTTTGGATACACACACTTCTTCAGCTCTTTTGTGCCATAGCTCTTGAATGAAGCATCTGGTGCTTGTGAAATGGTAATGTTAATCACTTTGCATCAAAAGTGAGATCTCACCTGGACGGTCCAGCCTTTGCACTGATTTGGGACAGTCCTGCCAAGAATGCAATGGAGAGCACCAAAAAACATGCTGAAAATTACAATCAATCTGGAAGAAAAAACTGAAGGATTTTGGGCAGAAGAGATTTATTGAAAGCATAAGATCAATCCAAGTGGTCTGCATGCCTGTGTCTGTCAGGCTCTGGAGTTCCTTGGGTCATGGATGCCTTCCACTCCATGAGACAAAGTAAGTCCCTATTTAATGCTCATCCACTGCCATCATTTGGCATCAGCCCAGTCAGCCCATCTCAACTCCTCCCGCAGCACATTCACAAACACATCGCAAACCCCCAGCACATCAGCAAACTCCCGTGGCCTCCTTCAGGCCACTTCAGTAGTTGGAACAAAAAGACTGTCCCAGACACACGCAGTCCCTGTGTCATGGGCAGAAATGCAGAAGCTCTTCTGAGGTCCTTGTGTGATGAACATCCTTCTTGAGGAATGTGACATACCACAGCAGGACCAGAGGAAACGGCCTCAAGTTGCACCAGGGGACGTTTAGGTTGGATATTAGGAGAGATTTCTTCACTGGACATTCTATGACATGGCAAGATGCTCCAGGAGAAGATGACACATGCTACCTCCCAAAGGGGCCAATTCTTTTATTACCTGTTTTCCTTCCTACCTCAACCTACCTATCTACCTGGAGGTTATAATTTTATCCTGTCTACCTCATTGTAATTTTATTCTTTGACTTCATCAATGCCTTAACAAGCTCCACTTAGCCCTTTCATAGGAAGAGGTTTTATGATCCACAATGCAATAAGGCTGCGTATTCATTCCTGGCTCCTCCCCACTATTTTCCCTCAGAGGAAACACTGCTGTTTCCTGGTAGGCTGCAATGAGAGTGCCAAGTGCATTTCTCTGCTGCCCTGGCATGAGTCAATACGAGTTCAACCTTTGGAAAATTGTTTCTTGAAGGCCAGAGACATTTGTTAGTCCTGTAGTTAAACATCTTTCGCTGACACATCAGAGCCACCACAGCCCATTGCTCAGTGTCCTGAGTGACAGCCCAGCTTAACTGAGGGCTCTATGGATGTCTAACAGGATAAAAAAGGACATGAAAATGCTTTAATGTCCACAGCTAATGGGGTCAAAGGAGCCCCACAATGGAAACCCTCATTTTCAGATGACTTTTGACTGTGCTGTTGCAGTGCTTTCTCAGTGCAATCTCTCATGTTTTTAAGGCATAAAAAGAATTTTCTTCTTAACAAATCTTACAACTGTTTTCTTTTTTTTTTTCCCCTGAAAATCCCATTTGTCACACCCCCTTATAGTTTCTTATCATTTTTCCTTTCTCTCAAAGCTTGGTTTGAACAAAAAATATTCAGAACCCTGCACTTCTTATGAGACCCTGTGCCCTGATGGGGCTTGGAGCAACCTGGTCTAGTGGAAGGTGTCCCTGCCCATGATGGGGAGTGGAGCAAAATGAGCTTTAAGGTCCTTCCAACCTAAACCATTCCATGATTCTATGAGTTTCTAACTTTTAGGAAATTAATATTGTATCTTATACTGCTTTTTAGGAGCTGCAGCCCTGCAACATGTGGCTGTGACCTCTCCAGGGGAGTAATTCCTGCTGATTAATTCCAGCCTTTTTCTCCAGTAAGTCTTTTACAGGGGCATGGAGTTGTGTCCTGTGTGGTACCAGTACGGGCTGCCCCATTGGGCAGAGGATGCAGAACTAAAGGTGATACAAGGGCCGAAGGCAAGGCAGGAACAAGAGGCAACACGAGAGGGAGAGAAGATGCAGGAGGCACAGGAGATGCAGGAGAAAGAGGAGGTGCAGGAGAAATAGGTAGAGGCAGAGGTGGTGCAGGAGGCACAGGACATGTTGGAGACTGAAGCTGCACTGATTTGTCTACATTTATTCCCCTGCAGTAGATATGGGGGGCTCTGCCCTCCTGTGTGAAATAATGCAGGAAAAAAGTTGAAGGCAAGACGTTTGTGTTAACAAAATCCAAGCCAAATTGAAAATTTAGCAGTCTTTCCCTTGACTGAGAGCTTGGTGGAAGGATTACCCAGGGAATGAGAGCAGCAGAGTGCCCTGGAGCACACCCTGATTTGCTGAGGGGACACGAATTGGGGCACCACATGGGTGGATCCCAGCTCCTGATGCAAATGCGTTAGTACACCATTAGTCTGCTATTAATGTGACATTAGTATGACAGGGTGGAGGTCAAACACAGAGGATTTTTTTGCCTCACCTGTGGGATTCCTAGGAACTTGAAGGTTTGGAGAGCAAGAAGAAAAATCCCCTGGTTCCTAGTTATCCTCTTATCCCTAGTTATGAAGAAAAGCCTCTGCTCCAGATTTGGAACAGTTTAAAATCCAGCTTCTCAGCACAGGCTTTGGGATAAAGCCTCAACGTGTGCCACCCTGCCCGGGGCTGGAGCCACCCCACTTGAGCCCAGCTGCAGATTAAATTGCTCAGAGGCCTCACAGTCCCCAGTGACCTTTTCACTATGCTCCAGGGAGGATCAGCAGGGCTCCTGTGAGCACCTGGGAGAGTGCCAGAGGTCGTTTCAACAACCAGAAGCACAAAGAAAGGGGCTCAGGTATGTAAGGGCTGGGGCAGAAGTGGCACAGCTGAGGGGGGGAGCTGGGCACCAGAAGCCCTCATTTTTAAGCTATTTTATCCTTACTCGAGTACTGGAATTAGCTTCTGTACATGAGCCTCTTGTTTTGGGGTTATGTTGCCCTTAATCCTTGTTTGACATCTGGAAACATATTCTTACATTCTCCTAAATGCCTCTCCTAGCTCTGTGTGACAATTTGAAGCAGAAGAATTTAATCTACTCACCTCTTCTTTCCTGCCTTACCTTAAACATGGTCACTTTGGCTGCCTGTTCCTCCTGTTGGGAAAAACATCCCACTCACCCCTCAGCTACACTCACACTGGCCTTGTGCCAACATCTATCCCCCTTTTGTGAGAATGCAAAGCAATATCTTGAGCTTTCTTGGGGAAGTTTTTCAAGATACAACTGCACTGATATTGCTTGGAGTGTGCTACTGGCAGTTTAAAACAATAGAACACATATGGAATTATTTTTCCTGCAATTTTCTCAAGTTTGTTTAAACTTTTTACCAACGTTCAGGAGAGTTTCCAGGAACAATGTGGGATGTGGCTCAATTCTGCTGGTCCCTCTACCCCAGAAGCTCTTCCTCCAACTGCATCCCACCTGGGAGCCAAGTACCTCAGTCTTCATTCTTGCCCACACAATCAATTGCCAGATTATGTTTAAGCTGAACTTGAATCCTGGGGATAGTTCTGGGCTCCTCAAGACAAGAAAGACATTGAGGGGCTGGAGCATGTCCAGAGAAGGGAACAAAGCTGGGGAAGGAGCTGGAGCACCAGGAGTGGTTAAGGGAGCTGGGAAAGGGGCTCAGCCTGGAGCAAAGGAGGCTCAGGGGGGACCTTGTGGCTCTGCACAAGTCCCTGACAAGGAGGGGGCAGCCAAGTGGGGATTGGGTTCTGCTCCCAGGATGACAAGAAAAAATGGCTTCGAGTTGCATTAGGGAAGGTTTGGGTTGGACATTAAGGAAATTTTCTTCACTGAAAGGACATTCAGGCACTGGCACAGCTGCCCAGGGCAGCAGTGGAGTCCCCACTCCTGGAGGGATTTAAAACACAAATGGATGTGGCACCTGGGAACATGATTTAGTGGTGAACATGGCAGTGCTGCATTAATGGTTGGACTCAATGATCTTAGAGGGCTTTTCCAGCCTAAATGAGTCTATGAGTCTATGGCGAGGGATGACTCAAAGTTTAATTTCTTCTGTGAAGAGATTTACAAGCCTGGATCAGTTCTCTCTGGTTCACAGAGCTGTCCCACTGACACCACATGGGGCATCTGGAGGCACAAAGGCAAGAACAGCTCAAGCCAGCCTTGTCACTCTGGGAAATGTATGGGGAAACCATGGTGTTCCCCAGCCACTGCAGACCGAGGGCCAGGCCCGAGACTGCAGTCACAGGAAACTTTGCTTCAGCAGAAGAGAATCTTGAGAAGGTTCTCCTGCCATAGGCTGGAGCGTGGGAGTGACTCCGTTTGGAGGCAGCTGGAGAAGGAAGGGGTCACTGTGCATCGCTCTCGTGTTCAGTGGTCACGAGGAACCCCTCAAACAGTCACATCAGCTGTACTTGGGCAGAGCAACACGGAGCCCAGAGCTCTGCTGTTGGCACAGAGAATTGCACGAAGGGTCCTTGCTTGCCCAGACCCTGGAGCGTGTCCGTACTGCACCGGAGCCTGCAGTTCTCATGGGTGAAGAAAACTGGCTGTATGGAAGTTATTCTCCCAGTCTTCTGGTCAAGTAGTAGAACTGGTTTGGTATTGCACCAGAAAAAGCTGATAATGGCAAAGTGCAACCTTGGCATTTCAGCAGGGTTTGACTGCAACCTCTCTGCAAGAAATCCATCTATCTCATCATGTCTCCAACTGGGAACCTACCAGATTCCAACAAATGGGATTCAGAAGCACGTCAGGGTATGAAACAGTTCCCCTCTATTAGGATTTTGCCACATTATGGTTCTTATTCCTGTTCCCAAACTTGCTGGGATACATGGCTTTGTTCTCTTATATTTGACTGAGGAATTTAAGGTAGGGCTCCATCACTCAAGAGAGTATCACAACCACTACAAGTTGTGCTGAGTGAGCATGGATGTGGAGTAGAGGTGGGTTTTTCTGTATTCATGGTGGATCAGTGGTTGTACAGAAGGATGTTCATTGAAGAGATGCATTGGCTCATCCATATTTGCGTCAACAAGGAAAAAGAGAAAAAAAAAAATTGGGGCAATGAAAAGGGCAGGCCCAGGGAGTGAGGAAGACCAAAAAGTCAAAGTGATAGGTGTAAATGGTTTTACATGTATACAGAAGACATCAGTGTAATTAATTACCCTGATTTAAGTTACACCACTTTTTTGTGTGTGTGTGTAGATAATGCAAAGGCTACACTGTTATCTTAGAGGAATGTTTGTGTCTGGGGATTCATACTCACCCTGCCAATAACAAATCTTCCCCGGAGTTTCTGAAACATTAATTATAGTTTTGTAACATGCAAGTTTTGCAACCAGCTCAAGGTAATTCCCTACAGCACAGACCTCTGGCAGAAACAAATGAATCGCTGATGTGAAAACTGACAGTTGCTTAGACATGAATGCTCAAGACTTTGTGATGTTTGTTATTATAAATAAAGTGTGTCTCACTTTTCTTGCCAGCCCGCCTGACTCCATACACTTTTAAACCCACTAGCACCTGGGAAGAACCACTTCCTCCGGCTAAAAAGCAAACACCAACAACTCCAAGCAGGGTAAGAATTAAAGGTGAGGTGTCACATGCAGCGGGACATAGCTTAAGAGTATTTCATCCAGGGGCTTCCTTCTCTGAGGTGCCACCAGCAGGTCCCCCCAGTGTTCCCTGCTCTGGCCTCAGTGCCTCCCAAGTGCAGAGGACTGCTCTGTACATCATCTCCTTAGATCCACAGCTTTTGTCTTTTCCACATCAAATCACAGAATTCCAGACAGGCTTGGGTTGGAAGGGACCTTAAAGCTCATCCTGTTCCATCCCCCTGCCATGGGCAGGGACACCTCCCACTAGGCCAGGTTGCTCCAAAACCTGTCCAGCCTTGGACTCTTCCAGAGATGGGGATTCCATAACCCTTAGAAAACAAGCCTAAAGAGACAAAATTAAACTTTAAAAGGAAAACAAAGAGGAGGAAGATTTTTTACTTCCAGATTTGTCAAATCACCACATTGGGCTAAAAACAAGAAAAGGATTGGGATTTTCAGGTCATGGTGGAAGACATTGACTCTTCTTAGAGCGTTTTGTGTCTCTGCTGTCTTGAGGAAGGGACCCCAGCCACTCAAGGGCTGTCTCTCCTCTTTGGCAATCTGCAGGATGGAGCTAAATTCCCATTTGCATTACATTTCTTAATTATCACAATCCTGCAAATTACCACAGCTTTCCTGCAAGCTACAACTTGTTCAGGACTGTGACTGCTCTTAGTAAATTGTGTAACAAATGTCAGCTCTCTTACTAGATAAAACTTAGAGGTTTTCGTAGATATGTGCTAAAATTACAGGAAACAGTTGCAATTTTGAAAATGTTTTGAAATGTTGTCTTTTTGTGACTCCTTTTGTCCTTTTGCTCATTTTTGGAAACTGGCTATTGCCTCCAAAAGGAGAAAAGTGATCACACTCATTCAGAAATCAAGAATGTAAAGCTACATGTTAGGAAAAAAAAAGATTTTTTTGCCCACGATGACAAAGAAAAAAATTAATATTTAACTAGATGAGAAACAAATGCAGTATGAGCAATGCTGTACACCTGGTATTGCGGCTAAATGGTTAAAATGTCAGTTCATGAGAAGACAACCTCAAGAAATACTGTTCATTTATCATGATAGGAGTGTGCATACCCACACCTGGACACAAAATGCTTCAAAGCATCCCAGCGAACTTGAGGTTGGAAAAGAACTCCTGGGTCATCTGGTCCAGCCTAAAGCTGGGCCAGCTAAAGCTGGCAACTCAGAAAATCCAGACTACTTTTGAACACCTCCAAGAATGGAGACTCCATAGCCTCCCTGGGCAACCTCTGCCAGTGTGTAGTTACCGTCACAGGGAAAAAGTATTTCCTGATGTGGATCAGTGTGTGCCCATGGCCTCCAGTCCTGGCACTGGGCACCACCCGGAAAAACTTGGCTCTGTCCTCTTTGCACCCTCCCTGCAGGTACTTGTAGACATTGATGAGCCCCCCCTAAGCCTGCTCTTCCATAGGATGAACAGCCCCAGCTCTCTCAGCCTTTCCTTGCAGGGGAGGTGCTTCAACCACTTCATCATCTCCATGACAGCTTGCTGGACTCTCTCCAGTATGTCCATGTCTCTCTCATGCTGAGGAGCCCAGAACTGGACAGAACTTCCAGGACTGGGGAAGCCACAGCTTCTCTGGGCAACCTGTCCCAAGGCTTCGCTACCCTCACAGGGAAGAATGTCTGCCTAACCTCTCATCTACCATTCTAGAAAGTTCGATGCAGAAGGCATCAGGTTTTGAGGGACGGAAGCCCTCTGTAACCTGTGCTGACAGATCCCAGACATCTCCTCGTCCTCGCTGTGTTTGGAAACCACTCCAGGGGGGTTGGTTATTGGCTCCGTCGCCTTCCCAGGGATCAGTGTGAGACTCACCAGCCTGGAGCTCCACACATCTTTGCTCTCGCTTTTATGGGAGATCAGTGGGGTCGATCAGTGTAATTGTGAGCACACCGCATCACGGTGGGTGTGGGATACAGCCAGGAAGG
>JACBWW010000089.1:154437-187983 GCA_020086605.1 Lanius collurio
GTGGCAGGACTTACCTTGCCTGTGAGTGCTCCTTGCCAAGCAGGAACTGGTGCCCTGTTAGTTCTGTTGACATGCTTTGGGGTTTTTTCTCCTCCCCTACATACAATATGCATCAGTTCACATAGATTTGAGGTTTAAATAAAGCATATTAAAAGAATGGCTCATTAAATATTTGAAGTCTCTATATTGCACCAACTTGGAAATATTTTGGTTTAACAGTGGAAATCCAGTATCCCTGACAGAAGTAACACAGTGTTCTAGTAATTCTGTGCTGTCAGTTTTCATGCATCTCATCAGAGCTTGATTATTCCTGTTGTAAGTTGCTGGGTTGAGTGCTCCAAGACCCCACTTCCTTTCTGAAGAGCTTAGAGCTGGCTGAGAACATGATTGCTTCTTACGATTTGGATATGGTTCTTTATCTTTGGGTGGCTTTGCTTCACGTGGTTACCTAATTAAGAATTGCCCCTGTTTCAAATAACCCTTCTTGGAGCTGTTGTATTGAAATATTTACTGAAGATTTCTTTTATTTAAATTCTTCAGGGTAGGGAGCCATCTCACCTTTCAGGCCTATGTCTCTTGGGACACCTGTTTGCCCTTGCCTTTATTCCTTGAGGAAGGACTGAGTTCTTCAGTTGTGACAATCTGTTGAGAAATAAACAGCAATTGCTGCCTATTAGCTCTACAAAAACACCAACCAAGCAAAGAAACCCTTTGCTAATGTACTTCAGAATCTTCTGTTGATGGTGGCTGGCTTTGAATTAGTAATGCATCCGACAGTTCAAAAAGATGTCCCCTGCATGAGCTCGGTGTCACTTCAAAGGTGATGCTTGTACCAGCTCTCTTCTCGGGGATCCTGGATAAGGGGATGCTTGCTGTCTCCCACCATGCTGCTTGAAGCACCTCTGAGGAGCAGCTCTGCCTGCATCCCGGGCTTTGGGCAGCTGGGATTTTTATAACAGAAGATATTGATGCACGTGAGTCTTACAAAGTTTGTCCCTGGGGGGGAAATGTGCTTGACAAAGTATTCTGCTTTTAATTTTAGCTTTCATCATGGGGGACATGAAAACCCCCGACTTTGATGACCTCTTGGCTGCTTTTGACATCCCTGATCCGACTAGCCTCGATGCTAAGGAAACCATTCCATCAGCTGGGGAGGAGAGTGAGAATCACCTGAAGTCGTCAGGAATGTGCATGGATGAGAATGTACCCTTATCCCACTCTCTGCCTCCCTCTGATGCACCTGTTGTGAGTGTGATAGTGAAGAACACAAGTCGCCAGGAGTCTTTTGAGGCAGAAAAGGAGGGGAATCACCTCGGAACTGGTCTGTTACACAATGGGTTTCGTGGCTCCGATCTGCCAGCCGAGGCTCATGCTTTAGTCCATAATTATGGCAAGTTTGACTCAACTTTTATTAATGGTGACAGCTCAAGAGGTTACTCTGATAAAGTGGACCAGTCCAAGTCAGAACCTTTGCCAACATTTAGTCAGTTTAGCCCCATTTCCAGCCCTGAACCAGAGGATGCATTCAAGGAGAACAGTATTGGGGAAAAACCTAAACATGCCCAAACTCCCTATTTTCCACCGCCTTCAATATATATACCAACAGGGGCTTCAGTCCTAGATCATCTTAGGAAGGTGCCAGAGCCCGAATTGAGCATGTTTGATCAGTACTGTAAAAAGGAACAGAGGATGGAAATCCACTGCCACCCAGAGACTAGGCTGGAAATGAACAGGAGAGAGCAAGACAAAGCATTGGAGAGGTTTGTGGAGTCAGGCAAAGACTTGGTAGATACCAACAGCTTTCTTGGAGAAGGCTTGGTGTTTGGAGACCTCCCTCACAATAATTTAGGAGATGGCAAGGGGTCTGTGCCTGAGCTGAACGTGTCTTCATCAATACCACCTCGTCAGAGGCTAAAGCCAAGTCATTCCAAGTTGTCATCCTGCGTGGCAGCGTTAGTAGCTCTTCAGGCCAAAAAGGTTGCGTGTATTCCAAAAGGCGATCAGCCAAATTTTACCAAGGAACCTGGTCCTTTTAAAGAAGGGATGAAGGGAAGTCCAAAAATGCCCAAGTCGCCAAAGAGTCCCCGAAGCCCCTTGGAGGCAGTGAGGAAGGCCAGCAAGCAGCCTGAGAGTCCTCGGAGTGTGTGCAGTGACAGCAGTGGGAAAGGCTCTCCTTCCATGGCAGCTGGCTCTCCACCAGCTATTCCCAAAGTTAGAATAAAGACTATCAAGACATCTTCTGGTGAAATTAAAAGGACTGTAACTAGAATTTTGCCAGAAAACGATGAGTTGGGCAAATCTTCAGAAGAGTCACCTGCAGAAACTTCTTCTGCTGAAGAGTTTATCAAGTCTTTCCCATCCCCTGACACTAGTGCAGTTATAGAAAATGAGGCTGGCAGGAATTCAACCAAAAATGGGGCTGCTGTGGCTATCCAGCTGTCAAATGTAACAAGTCCTTACTCAGACAGTATAAAAATGGATATTGCAAACAGCACGTGTACCGTGTCCTTATCTCCACTGCCAAACTGTGGTGGTGGTGCCATAAAAGTGGGGGTCAAGAGGCAGCAGCAGGGTACTGTGACGCAGCCATCCAACACGACCACCTCCAGCCTTCTTCCCAAAGCTGTGCACTTGGCAAATCTCAACTTGGTCCCCCACAGTGTTGCTGCTTCTGTTACAGCGAAGACATCGGCACAGAGGCGAAACCAGCCTCAGGTGACACAGATGTCAGTGCCACTGGTGCACCAAGTCAAGAAAGCTGCTCCTGTTGTCATGGAGGCATTCCATAAAGTGCTACACAGTGCCAATCCAGTGCCGATATATACTCCGAACCTTAGCCCCCCACCTGACACTAGTATTAATTTACCTGCTTCTGGATATTGTTGCCTGGAATGTGGGGACTCATTTGCCTTAGAGAAAAGCTTGACTCAACACTATAGTAGGCGAAGCGTTCACATTGAAGTCATGTGCACTCAGTGTTCAACTATGCTCCTTTTTTTTAATAAGTGTAGCTTGCTTAAACATGCACGAGACCATAAGAGCAAAGGATTTATCATGCAATGTTCTCAGCTGCTCATGAAACCAATTTCCATAGACCAAATGTTTTCACCTTCTCCTACAAGCTCTTCAGTCTCTCCATCTCCTCAGACTTTGCTTTCGTCCTCTCCTCCACCTAAGTCCAGTGCTGCTTCAGGAGGCGGGGTGGGGATTTCTGCAAACACTCAGCCAGCCTTGCCTCTCTACACGGACCCTCAGAGGCTAATCCGTCATGGACTTAAGTGTTTGGAGTGTAACAAGCAGGAGCAGGATTACGCTTCTTTAGCAGCTCATTATCAGAGAACCTCAGAAGATAATGAGAGACTGGTAAGTCATCATTTTAATGTTATTACTTAAATCTCTCTGAGTTTAAAGAGATTGTCCTCAAGGGGAAAAGTAGGCATCATGGTGGCAGATGAGTCGCTCTGCCTAAAAAAGTGCTTGTGGGGAGGATTTGGAATGCACATGAGCCCGGACGCGTGTGCGTGAAGGGGTGTTTGGTGTTGTTTGCTTGCCCTCTTTCTACCCTTTGCCAGTAAAAAGAGCAGAGTAAGGTGACTGTGGAGATCCTCGAGCATTAAAGAAACGTGTTGGAGATGAAAGATTGCTTGGATGAGCCGTGCAAGAAAGCCGTAGGGGTGGATCCGTGGAGTGTTTTCTGAAACAGGTTTTTGTGCTGTAAGCATGGCTGGAGGAGATGTGATACAGTTTAATGTTGCCTTTCCTGGAACTGAGGCCAGAACTTTCTGTGTAAAGCATTGCACATCAGGTGCTACTGTTGCTGTTGGCATGGTAGGTGTGCATTGGACAGGCCGGCCTGTGGTATGTGGGGTGGGAGGCTGGTTCTGGCTATTTTTGCTCTTTGGATGGTACAGGGTGAGTGGGTACCATGATTGCATAGGGGGGTTCAAGATCCTTGTTTGTGGCTTCCTGCCTTCCTCCTGTGGTGCCCTGCTCAGGTCTCCACCACCTTTATGGACCTGGTTGGAATCCCCTTAAATTAAACTCCAGCTTAGGTTTCTCCTGATGAAGAGGAGGAGATGATTATTGTTGTGTACCAAGACCATACACTTTGTTTGTGGCCTTTATTTTGGAAGACACAGTTAGTCTTGTTTAAGTGTTAACCAACCTGCAGTTGAAGAGGAGGACTCCTTTCTCCTTATCTCTTTGGATGAGTCAAAAGCTTTCCAGGTCAGTATGGCTGCCAGCAGAGCTGGCTTCCAGTGCAAGGACTTCACAAACTAGGGCTCCATGCCATCATTTGGGAAGGTGGCCACATCTCTGCCATGGCTGTCAGAGCACCTGCACTCTCCAGAGCCTCCCTGTGCTGCTTGAATGGCTTGCGGGAGTCTTGAGGTTGCTGTGGTCCCATTTAGATGGTTTGTTATCTTAAATTCATCGGCCACAAAAAAAAAAAAATAGATTATGGCTGAAGGGTTTTGATGTAATAAAAAATGGTGAGACCAAAAGGAATCAGTGTGGCCATGTAATCAGGTTTCTTGCCCGAGGCAGGCCAGTGAGCACTGCGCTCTGTCAACACCTGAACTTATTTTTCAACTCCTAATGCATTTTGAGGAAATGTCAGCAGTCTGGCATTAAAAATTCCAGGAGAAGGGATACAGTGGGTGCTCTGAAGTGAGCTAAAATGTTAATCAGTGGCATTAAAAATGTACTTCCTATTTCTGTTGTGGGATTATCAATTCAAGAGCTACTAAAAAGAGGAAAAGAATGTATGATAGTAAGTATTTTTAGCTTCTAATCAAGTAATTTATTCTGTAACTTAACCAAGAATAGAGTTTAAGCCTTTCACTTCAGGTAGTTCTGCTAGATGTGCGATTACTTTTGCAGTATTTTTCTGAAGAGAAGAAGCATTGGGAAAAGAGACTACCTTTGAGCTTCTGAAAGCAGTTCCTCCCTGTTTGATCTTCCCATGCTTATAGGCACACGGTGCTCTGGAAGTCCTTTTCCATTGTATCTGTGTCCTCCAGGCTGCCTGGTGGTGCTCCATCCTGTTCCCAGAACATCTGCTTCAATAAAGTTGTTACATTTCTAAGGAAATAAACATTTGTGCCCCGTGCCTGTAATTGTATGTCTGGATTTAGCAGTAGTTGATGGAAACCATCCCACTGCCAAAACCAGAGCCCAGGTGTTTGGTGTTACTGGGCTGAGAGGTAAAAGGATGGGTGAAACTCAGTGGTCTCATAGGGGTCCCTGGTTCTCTGAGCTGTCCAAAGGAAGAGGTAGGGATGATCACCACATCACGTCTCACAGGGATAACACAGTGTAGCTTCCAGCAGTATCAAGGTCTGAGAAGCTGAAGGTTTTGCACATAGGGTATTAATGAATGTAATACTATTAATCATGATGTGAGAAGGTCGTAGGTGAAGCTGTTGGAATGTGTGTCATTAACTCGTGGAATAGGAGAACATGGCCACCCCTTTCGGAGATGATACCCTGGCTCTGCATTAAGTTAATTCCTTGGGTTCTTTCTCTTTTGGTCAGAAAAAAGAGAAATACTGAGCAGGAGAGGATCAAGTGACTGATTTTGCAAACACTTTCTTACATGGTAGAAGTGGTTGAAAACTCTGGTTTCCATCTCCAGATTTGTGCCAGGACACCTGTGTTTTGGGGCAGTGGTAGAAATTGGATGTAGAGAAATTCTTCCCTGTGATGGGATGAGGCCCTGGCATGGAAGAGAAGCTGTGGCTGCCCCATCCCCATAAATGTTCAAGGTGAGGTTGGATGGGGGGTTTGGAGCATCCTGGTCTAGCGGAAGGTGTCCCTGCCCCTGGCAGGGGGTGGAATGAGATGGTCTTCAAGGTCCCTTCCAACCCAAACCACTCTGGGATTCTCCGATTCTCTGAAATTGCATTGCTGAGGAAGGCATTGATGTAACACCTGTCGTGAACATACTTAGGTGCCCCTAGTAGTGGTTCAAAACCACCGTATCCACAGGGCAGAAGGTGTTGATTTACATACTAGTACATCTAATTAAAACCACAGTCCACACCAGTTGTCGTGCTTGATCCACAGCATGCTGCAGTGGTGGGACAATCTGTCAGGGTGCAGAAGTGGTATTAATTGTTGTGGGCAAGCTTGGCTGTGAAACACATCCCTAGATCTCAAGAGACTAATTATCTAGGGTTTTATCATAATTTTGTGCATTTGAGCAAAAACTGTGTATTTTCTTCCTCCACACCTGATGTCTTTCTTGCTGTATTGAAATGTTGGTTTAGAAGTGATGGTATGGGGTGCAATTGTCATAGTTTCCTAGAGACAGCAAAAAACTGCACTCTGATAATTTGGATTTTTTTTTTGTATTTTTAAATTTCTTACTCAGTCCCAGAATTCAGGCACAAGCTCTTTGCCATGCCTCATTGAGAAACTAGGAAGTACTGATGCTTTCCACATAAAGACATGGCTTGATTTATGCCTTGTAAGGAGCTTCCAGAAGTAGCAAGGCAGGTCCCCATTGTATTATGGCCAAAAGCTTTTAATGTGACTATTCAAATGCTTTGTACCAGATTGTCCCTAAAAATGAGAATTCTTGGAGAGAGTAGATGAATGTATAATAGAAAGAGCAACTTCAGCTGAAGGGGAAGGGTAAAAGCAATTTATGTGCAGTGCCTGTGTTTGTTCTAGAAGGTGGAGACCTGTGGAAGATAAGCCAGGTGATTTTTGATGTTCTTGGAAGCTTTTCTGTTAAATGACACCAAATCTGGATGTACATCCAGTGTGACCGTAACTTGAGAAACTAAACAGGTTTTGCAGTGCTCAGTTATGGTGCTTTTAACTCAAAAACTGTTTTGGACATGGCTTTAGTGTGGCACCTTGCTAAGAAGGAAGGGTTGATCCAGGTTGTTGGAGAAAAGAAATAGCAGGAAGGAGACTTGTTTTTCAGTAGAATGTTTTCAGTTACCCAGAAGCTGAAGGATGAGCACCCTGTGATAAGAGGCAGGAATGATTGGATTGGAGAGGGGGAAGAGCCTAAGTTGGCTCTGCTCCATGAGAAAACTTATCCTGTGTTGATACTTAAGACTTTTCACTTTAATTGGAATTTCTTACCACGACTTTGTGAATTACTCTGACATTTTCAGGTTTCCCAGAGCTGCTTGAAAGGGGGTTGTTGGGTTTTCTCTTTCTTCTAGATGGTGGCTTGGGAAATACCTGGTGTTACATTCCTACATGGCTGCGGGTAAATCCCACATTAATAGGACGGATAATGGGGAAATGACTTTTATAGGTGTGGCCAAAATGAGAATGACACGGCTGGGTCACAGTTCTGTTGCAGGAAGGAAGAAAGATAGGAATGCGGTCTGGACAGCGGGGAAAGGAGGAGATTTGGAGTAAGTGGGGGGAAGAGAGGAGGATGATGATGTGGTTGAGGAGGTGCTGTGGTTTTCTAAAGGAAAAATGATTGAGAGTTTGACCTTAATGTTGTATTTTAAACATGTACGTGATTGCAGTTGCTCAGAGTACAGCAGGGAAATCCTACCTGGTTTATTTTGGTACAGAATGTTTGTAGGCAGTTCCTCCCATCTGAATACCTCAGTGGGATGGGATCTCCATGGCTTGCAGGAAAGATGCAGGCTTGAATAATCCACTTCAGAAACAGAAAGAACTGGATTTACTAGATGTAAGTTTTGAGTGGATCATCTTAATGGATCACAATGACTTTGCCTTTTTTTGGCAACTAGTGAGGCTAATTCTGCAATTTTTGCAAGCTTGTGAATCAAGTTGCTCAATTCACCTGTGTACTGCTTTTCCATTGCTGAATTGCAAAGGAAGCAGTATGTGAACTTGAATAGCTGGGAGGTTGGATTTTATTCAAACCAGAAGCTGTGCTCTATGGAGGCATTATACTTGTCCAGATGTTGAAGAGGTGGTACCAGGTGTTTTGTGTAACTTCAGGTCCGTTTGGTCTGATACAGTGATGTGTTCTAGAGAAAGATTTTTTTGGAGAGGGGGAAAGCTGTAGTTTATGCCAAATTAATCTTTATTTTTGGAATAGAGAAATGGGTGTATCCTCATCTTGATGTTCAGTGAGAAGTGCTTCATGGAGAATGGATGTACTGGAGAAGTTGGACTATGAGGCTGGAGCTGAATCAGGTAAAATTCAGGAAATAACTGCAGCTGGGATCAGGTTTTTGTGAGATCTGATGGATGGTTTTGGGTACCTCTGGAGTTCATATTTGTGTTAAGGAGATCTTGGAGGATGACTGTGTAAAAAAATTTGCTGTACCAAACTAACAAAGTAAGAAGTGATGGAAAGTGGGGAGTATTTTACAGGAGGATCTAGGTGATCTTGAGGACTGGGTAAGAATGGTATGAAAAGCAACCAAAGGCAGGATTTTTGGTCTTGAGAAGACCTTGGATGACTGAGGTGACACAACTGTGCAGGAGACTTACGTCAGTCTGCAGCACCAGTCAGGGCTGTGGTAATGCTCCCTCTTGCTAGAAATAACCGAGCTAGAGAGAAGTGCATTGTTTTGTTTATCAGGGTAGACTGGAATAAGTGAGGGAAGAATGACCGGAAATGGAAATATGATCTCTTGAGGGGAAATTAAAACCCCTTTATGAGTTTAGCTTGGCAAAGGCCTGGTAAGTGAGGGTGGGTCTACTGCAGCACGGAAGCAGACAAAGCATTAAGGTGAGTATAGTGGCACTTTTTTCCCCATCATAAACTAAATCTGCCTACAAGAAGTATTTCCTGTTCTCACAGGAATTGCTCTGGGCAGTTCATCAGCATCAGTTTTTTTTGTAGCTTTTTCAGGGCTCAAATTACAGGAGAGGAACAAAGCCCATGCAGCTCCTAGTGCCTGCATTTAGGATGTGCTTTTCATTACAGTGTCCTCTGTATCCACTCTCACCCTGTATCTGGTGCAATGTTTGTAGAAAGGAGCTTTTAAATTTAGGGACAATAATGATGCAAGAACAGACTGAAATAGATTTACATAGAAAATTGGAGGACAGTCTTTAATCATCAGAGGAATGATTCTGGAAGAGCTTTGCAGCAGAAGTAACGGAACAAAAGACACAAACTGGTTTTGAGATGGAGCTTATTTGTTTTCTTGGCAAGGACAGACTAGTGCACAATAACAATAACATGTGCAAGAATTAAAAGTACTTCCTTACCCTCTTGGGCATCATTGTCCATCTGCTGGTAACCAGAGATGTTTAATCCTTTTTTCTTTTCCTTTCTTTTTTGACTTGACCACCCAAAATCCACCAAGGTAGCTAACAACTCAAATAAAGTACAAAATATAAACTCAGGACCTCTGAATTTTCTTTGTGCTTTTGTTCTCCTTACTTTTTTTCTTGTTACTTTATCTTTTTTTTTTGTCCAGGATTTTTCAGTGAGTTGTGATGTGTCCTGTTTACTTACCACCTACACTGGAGTTACTTAAAAGCAATTTTATTGCTGCCTTTTCTTTTTCTTCTTCCTTCCTCCTCTTAAATCAATGCTTTATAATTTATTGGCTAAAACTTGCCAGAAGCTAGTAGGACCACATGCCGCCCTGGTAATTTCGCAGCGGCAAAAAAAGAAAGGCAGCAGCTGTATTTTTCCTATTTTTCTCTTCCTTCCCCCTCCAAGTTCATGTTTTAATTTAGAAAACAAGAGGATTGAAAATCAGCAAAAAATTCCCTTGGCCCCATAAAGCACTGTTTTCTCCCTGTCCCAAACCAAGAGTGATTAATGCAGTCCTTAGGTACTAGCAAGGATGGATTTTGTTTTATATGGAAATTTTCCATGTGGATTTTGTAGAAGCAAAGGGATGGAAGATGTTATGATGAAAGCATGTTGGGGGGATGGAGCTCCAGGCAGAGATTGCTGGGAGTGAGGTCAAAGAGATGAGTGGCAGGATAGCAGAGCCTGCACCCAAGGCCAAACCAGAGCATCAGGATGAGGAGGAGAGGCTGGTGAGGAAGAAAATCCAGAGTGCGGCTACGGGGTCTGCTTAATTCAGTGTGGGATCTGTTGCCATGAGGCAACAATCCCACCCTCTTCTCCTGTGCCACCCATCCCTGGTCCTGCAGCCCCTGGGGGACTGAGAACAGCTGCAGGGAAGAGGGTAAGGAGCAGGCTGGGAACTGGGGGCCAGCACATGGCTGAGAGTGATGAGGAGGAGACAGCTGGAGACAGGGGGCCTCTCCTGGGTAGGATGGAAGTGGGGCTGGAAGCTGGTGTTTGCTGGCACTAAAAGGAAGAGTTTTGCATCCTGCATTTTTCTTCCAGCTGGGCACCTATGATGCTGCTCCAGGCAACCTGGAGAATATCAGAAGTGACTGCAGAGCTCTGGGGATGACAGGCAGGGGTGTGAGAGCCCAGGTGGTGGTGATGGTCTGCTCAATGCTGCTGTGAGGAGAAGGTGCCCTCTGAAGTGTCTGAATGCTGATGCAAACACCACGGGCAATAAACACAATCTCCAATCCAGAGAAGCTGTGGCTGCTGCATGCCTGGAAGTGTTCAAGGCCAGATTGGATGAGGCTTGGAGCAACCTGGTCTAGTGTAAGGTGTCCCTGCCCGTGGCAGGGAGTGGAATGAGATGAGCTTCAAGGTCCCATTCAACCCAGACCATTCTATGATCCTGTGATCTGTGTGCAGGACTCTGGTCATGTTGGCATCACAGGAAAGAGATGGGATGTATTGCATGACTGGAGTGTTGTGATGGAGGGACACAGGCTTTCTGGGACGGACTGGCCAAGAAGACAAGAAATTGGGGTGCAAGGTGAGAAGAAAAAGGCAGAGCTGGGAGGTTGTGAGATGGTCATCACGGATGGGCAGGAATCAACCTTGCAGGGTGGAGGAAAGAGCAGAAGCTTTTAAGGTCACCATTGTAAGAAAGGAGAGGTAATATGTGCACATGGGGTCACACTGATGACTTGAAAGTGTGGATGTGAAAACACATTTAATCCACTAAGTGATCATTTTAGCAAGTGGGAGTTCCGATTTCTGGTTGGAACCAGGTGCCTACCCAGCTTTCCTCCTCATGTTCTTCCCCTGCTCCATCATGGAGTCCTTCCCATGGGAGACAGTCCTTCACGAACAGCTTCAGCATAAGTCCTTTCCACAGGGTGCAGACCTTCAGCAACAGGCTGGAAGAGCATGGGCCTCCCATGGGGTCACAGGTCCTGCCAGAAAATCTGCTCCAGTGAGGACTGTCTCCATGGGCTGCAGTGTCCTTCAGGGCACATCCAGTGTGGTCAGTCCTTCATGGATTAGAGGGGGACAACCTGTGTTACCATGGATTCATGATGGTATGCAGGGGAACCTGCTCTGGCATCTGGGCTGTTTCTCTCACATCTTCTCACTCCCCTTTCCCAGCTGCTGCACAGCATCTTTTACCTTTTTCTTATCCCAGAGGTGCTGCTTAAGACAGCAGTGACAGGTCTGTGACAGAGCTCTGTTCAACATGGGGGCAGCTTCTCACAGAGGCCACCCCTGCAGCACCTCCCTACCAAAACCTTGCCATGTAAACCCAGTACAGTGGGTCAAAAGAAAAGATGTGGAAACTGAAATTCTTGAAATTACAGCTGAGATCATAAAGAGAAAAGAGCTACAGATTTAGCAAATTCAGAAGTAAGCCTGTTTGATGCAATATTGTCTGAGACCTGTGATGCTCGTGGATTTTTCCATTGCAATTCCACTTTGCCTCTCTAAGATGTCAAGTTTCTAGATTTACACTGATGCTTTAACCAGGGATTTTTCCAGGTACAAAAAATGGATTTTGTGTTTATTTAAAATGGATTTTGTGTTTCCAGAGATAAATTTTTATTCGAGCGCCTTACTGAAGCTTAAGCATCGGTGTGTTGGGATGATTGAGATGTGTGTACAGGAGTTGGTCTTGGTGAAGGTCTGAGGAGGACACTGGATTTGGGAATGTTGAAGAGTTGGTGAGGTTCAGGGATGCAAATACAAAAGGTCTAAGGGAGGGGGTGGCATACAGCAATGAGGCTGAGGATGAATAGATGTGAGGGGGGAGTGAGCTGATGGTAGAAGAGAGGATGGATGGGAGAAGTTTGCAATTAAAGGGTGTCTTGTGATCATGTCCTTTGGCTGAAGGTCAGGCAGGCTCCCTCAGTGGCATTGGCTCCTTAGGCTGACAAAATAGGCAGCTACAGTCTAAGGAAATAACAGTAGCTGCTCTGCTTGGGTATGGCAACAGAGGAGTGTTAATTAGGATAAAATCTCTACATTAGGACTGACCTTAACCTGTGTCTTGTCACTGAAACTTGAATGCACTTGTTTTAGGGTATCAGTTTGGTTCTAGGTTTTTCTTCTTCAAATGAATAACCTTGAATTTCTGTTGAAGAGGTTTTTTTCATCCATGAATTGAACATGTTAATGCAGTGATGCCTGTTCATTTAGAGAAAAGCTGAGCAGGAGTGTAGTTCAGTTATCACAGCAACAGCAGATTCAGTTCTCTGCTCACTGCTTCTCCTCACATGGGTAAAATGCTGTGTAGCAATGCTGTAACCTGGATGGTTGAAATAAGTCAAAAATAGCCCTCTGAGCATCTGGAGGTTGACTGTAGTGTGGCCCAAAACAGCCATCCTGGAGGGATGTGGGAAGGGGAGCACAGGGGGCAGAGATGAAGGTGTTGGGACCAGCTGTGCTCCCAGAGCCAGCACATCGCACCACTACAGTTAAAGCACCCCTGCTGAGGGTTGCAGGTTGCTGGCATTGTTCCCAGCCAGGCAGTAAGGGAGAGCTAATGGGAAGTTAACCTTTTAACTTTAAGTAGTAATTGGTCACTATTTTTTTTAATAGCAAGAAGATCCTGCTAATCTCTCTCTGTGATCCTTTGGCTGCCTCTGCAGCTCTGCCTGAAGCAGAAAAATTATAGCTTGCAAAAGGCTGGATTTGGGAAGAACTGGGGCTTTAGGGCACCACTAGTAGGGGATTTTTGGTTTGAATATGTTAGGGGCAAGCATTCTTTAAAACATTAACAGTCTGCAAATACAATTTCAGTTCCCCTATGACTGTTTCACTTTGAATCCTTAGTAATTTTGTTGTTTTTTGGGGGTTGGTGTTTTTGTTTGCTTTGGTTTGATTTTGCTTAGAGATAATTTGGTTTGTGAATCTTTTCTTCTTTCCTAGCCCTGGTCCCATGCCATAGGGTTGGTGCCTAAGTGTTTTAACCTGAAGCTCCATGATGATCATGTGAAGGTGGACCCTTGTAGTCTGGGGACAGCTCTTAAGTAGGTGTGCACTTCATCACCATCAGTTAACTCTGGAACAGCAAAGAGACTAAAACTGCTGGAATGTTTCTTTGCTCATGCTAAAGCCCTGTCCACAGGCACTGTCCAGGGCAAAACTGTGTGTTACTATAAATGCCCTGATTTGCAAACACTTCTATAGCCACAGGGTTGGGTTTAACAGCTAAACTTTTTTTGAGTAGTAGTTTAATCTTCACTGTATCTCAGTGAATACTTAATTTTTTTCCCCTTTTGAAGAAGCTAATAAGTAAAAATGGGAATCAACTTAAGTATTCCAAAACCAGCCGAGCTTCTGAGCATTTGTCTGTGTGTGAATGTGACTTGTGGAAGAAAAGCCCAAATGAAATGTGGCAGGCAGACCAGAATTAAAGAAAACTTGTAATAAATAACTCTTGATTAAAGCATAGGCTATGGGAGTATGTGAAAAAATACAGACATTACACAACTCAAAATACTGTCCTGGTAACATGCTTTGGAAATAACTGACTAATGAATGTCTCAAATTGCTGCCAGACTTCTTTGAAAAGTCATGGAAAACTAGGAGAGAGATAAAAATGTGACATCTGGAACCAAGTTATAATTTCTCATACAAAGCAGAATAGTTGCAAAAGGAAAAACCACTCAGTGTCCAAGACTAAGCATTTGGTGGGGAGCCTAGTGTGGCCACACATTGGCTCCTGACAAGTGCAGCAGCTCCTGGTGCAAAAGAGATGAGCAGAACCTCCTGTAATCCCCCTGGGCAGGATGTCTGGCCTCGAGTCTTCTGCAGACATTGAGAAAAGGATGAGTGCGAGCATGAAGATATCAGTTATGTTTCTTCTCCTGGAACCTTCCTCAGCTCTAGTATGTTCCTTGCTTGGTTCATTTTATTACCCTCAGCCCTGCATGTTCTTTTTGCAGCCAGCCCTTATCTGTAACATGCTGAGTTACTGGGTTATGATAATCAATCTTTGCTGTTTAACTTTCCCAGATACTTTGAGGTTATTTTGAAGAGCCCAAATGCCAGCAGAACTTCCTGGGGACCCTGTTCTGTCAAAGGATTGCTTGTTCTTCTCTTCTAACCACTTACTTATCCAAGCAAAGTCCTTCTCTTATGTGGTGGTACCTTAGTTACCTCAGAATCCTTCCTGTAGTGAAGGATGTTGCAAAGCTGTTTGGGAAATCCAGGTAGCCTGACCCAGTGCAGCTCAGATCTTCCTTACCCATGTGGTTGTTGATTCCTCTGGAGAGCCTGGATAGATCCATGTGGCCAGAAGGGAGAAGCTGCATTGACTTCTCCTAAGTCCAGAAGTTATGCTGCTTAACGATGACAGTTTCCTTATTCTTACTCATTTGTCCTTGTATCTCATCACTCTTCTTTGTCTGTTTACTGCCCAATGTCTAGACTCTTCCACAAGGCTTGGGCTGGTTTTTGTCCCCCCTGTGGTGTGTGGTGTCAGTGTGGGAATCCTTCCAGCTCCTTCTGTGGTGTCTGCAGGAGCAATTAATTCATTTAGCCTTATCCTCACTGAGTCTTGCTTTTTATTCCTGTATCATGTGTCCACACTTTCTGGCAGTCTTCCTGCCAGGCCTGAAGTAGATAACCACAATTTTGGTGCCTCTTGCTCACAGTCCCCAAACTTTCTGCTCTATGTTAGCATGGTTTTGGTCCCTGTGGAGCCTTTCACATAACGCAGGAGGTGACGGGAGCTCGCTGCTCCTCTGACATCCCCAGGCAGCAGTGCCCAGGCGTGTAACTCATCAAATACTGAGTGGTTTTGGCGTATTTTAGATCCAGCACAGGAACACACAGAGTGGTTAAAATTCAGGTTTTCAATGTGTGGTGATTGATTTTGGGAGCAGTGGGTATGACATGCGTGGGAGGAAGAGGTGAGCCTCAAACTGACTTAAAATCAAAACTAAATTGGCTTTGACAAGGCAGGATCTGGAGAGAGTGTTTCTCACTGAGTTGCAAGGGCAAAGGTGCTTTCAGCTTGTGGTTGTGCTGACTCTGCTTTAAATACTAGTTGAGATCACAGCAAGAAGAGTTCCATTTTA
This sequence comes from Lanius collurio, assembly GCA_020086605.1. NCBI lineage: Eukaryota > Metazoa > Chordata > Aves > Passeriformes > Laniidae > Lanius > Lanius collurio. The sequence continues at coordinate 169,732 of JACBWW010000089.1, forward strand.
ACAATGCCAGGGAGATAAATTTTCCATCGCAAATCTCAAGCCAGTTAGAAAAAAATGTCTTAACCACAATAAAACTGCTTTTCCTTATTACTTACTTATTACTTTACTTATTACTTACTTACTACAAATTTATTGCTTATTACTTACTTCTTGTAGCTCTTACTTGGGGATTTGAGTGTGCATTGGAGAGTTAAAGGTCCTGCTCAACTCCTTGCAGAGAGAACCTGGGGGCTTTTCTATTTTCCATTTTCCCATTCCCATGGCTCGTTAGCACTGTTTTTCTTTGCTGAAATTTAGGGGACTTCTGCAGCATTTGAAATGCTCTTGAGGTTCCTTTAATTGCATATGGGTGTGTACATAGAATCCTACCACGTGGTTTTTCCACTCATCTCCTTCCTGGAGAAACCATTTCTCCTCTAAACTTGTGACATATCTTGGATCACGTGTCTGAAGCTTTTCATGTGTTTGGCAATTTTTGCGGTTTTCACTTCTGAGTGCCTAGTTTTTTATTCCCTTCCACTTCATGAACCTTTCAGGTTTGTCATAGCTTTGCATTTTATTATAAGTGATGCTTTCTCTTAGCTGCAGGGGTTTTGACAGCTCCCTGATGGATGATATGTAGTGGAGCATCACAGAGGTGCTGCATGAAATAGCAATGATACAGAAAAGGCCCTTAATTTTGTTCTAATTTTTTTTCAGATTTAGAGGCTTCTGTCCCATGTTTCTACCCTGGCTAGCAGCAGTGAAGTCCACAGAAATTATTTAATTAAATTACCTGATCTGATAATCCATAATTAGCTGCCTGCTGTTGTTCATTCTTAAGTTAGAGGAGTGATTTTGCTTGGGATTCTTAATGTCAAAAGAGTTTTTGCTCCTGAGGGGCTCAGGGTGGGCTGGGATCTGTTCCAACTCTACTCCTGCTCAGGCATCCAGTAATGTGCGTCCTACAGAGGAGGAATAGCTATTCCTGGGCTTTGAAGGAATACAGAGAGTCAAGACACCTGTGAAAGGGAGCAGAGGTTTGACAGCTGATAAAAATGGGATGATACATCCACATAAAAACTTTACATGTCAGGCAAGAGATGCTTCTGCAAGGCAGTTTTGATAGTAAGTGTGTGTGCAAAAATGGATATTGTTAAGGATGAAGCAGGGAGAGAAAGAGGCTTTGCATAATTTCTAGTCATCAAGAAGTTTCTGTAAGGGAAACACAGTTTCTGGTCTTGGAAAGTTCAAATTTCATTTGCTACAAAGACATTTTGCAAGACACAGCAGTGGTTTTGATGGGGAAGGTGCACATCAGGACAGCACTTCCTTCAGCAGCGGAGGTTTGGAGTTGGGCTATAATTTTCCTCCTTGTTTATGATGTTTTGGTGTGGGGTGGGAGCTTGTTGAGAAAAGTGTTCTCCTTCTCCAGTCAGGAAGTGAAAGTGCTGAGCATTCAGAACATCATCAGAGCTCAGAGGTGAAAGAGTTTGCTTTCCTTTTTTATGGGGAAAAAAGGAAATAAACCATAGAGGATGTGGTTTAAATATGGAATGGTTAACTGTGAAAATCTTAAAATGTTAAAGGGAAAAGATGATAAGGAGACTAGTTAAAGAGCCTGGTGGAGTTGATGCCGCTGCTAGAGGAGTATGCTTGTGCTTTCTTTAAACCTGGAAGTTTTCTAGGGTGAATTTGGAGGGGTGGGGGTGGGGGAAAGCCCCAAATAGAGAACAACTAACTGATGTAGCCTTTCTTCCATCAGACGTGCCAAGTGTGCCAGATGATGCTGCCCAACCAGTGCAGTTACTGTGCCCACCAGAGGATCCACGCTCACAAGTCCCCGTACTGTTGCCCGGAGTGCGGGGCCGTGTGCCGCTCCGCCTACTTCCAGACCCATGTCAAGGAGAACTGCCTGCACTACTCCCGCAAAGTGGGCTTCAGGTGTGTGCAGCTCCACAGGCTCTCTGAGAAGCTGGGATTTACCCCTCTGCAGTTTGGTTGTGCTTGTGAGGTTGTGGCTGTCCCTGTCCTGGCTGTGTTCCCTCCCCATGTGTTTTTTGTGCCTTCTCACTTGCAGAGCAGGAGACATACACCCCCCTCCTCCCCCCCCAAAAAGTCATTGACTAAGGACTTAGCAAAAACCAAAACATCAGTGTGTTATCAACATTATTCTCATTCTGATTCCAAAACACAGCACTGTAGCAGCTACTGAGAAGAAATTAACTCTATGCCAGCTGAAACCAGGACAACCATCCCTGGAAGTGTTCAAGGCCAGGTTGATACAGGGCTTGGAGCAACCTGGCATAGTGGAAGATGTCCCTGCCCATGGCAGGGAGTGGATGGGATGAGCTTTGAAATCTCTCTCAACCCAAAACATTATGTGACTGTGAAATGTGTCTTATTTACTGCAGAAATGAAAGTGGATGTAGCTGGAGCCTGGCATTGTTTTCTGCATGACAAAACACATTTGAAATGGGAAATTACTAACTGGATTTAAGGAAGGTTTCTGAGAGCAGACATTATTTTGTGGCATCTTTGAGCTGAAAAGCTCTTGTATTGAATTCATGTTGCAACTGGGTGTCTCAGGATTGATACTTACAGCAAAAAGATTGCAGATCTTAATCCTCTAAATCTCTTTAAGGCTTGAATTTATATTTATGTCAGTTGTAATGGGCTGAGGATGTATGCCTCTATGAGAAGAGCATAGATTATTTCCTTCTATGGCCCTGCAACTCTCCAAACAGTTCTCATGAGCTGAGACAGGTGGAGGAAGACTCCCGAGGTTCTGGATGTGGTACAGTATCTTTTCTGCAACTAAACTGCTTGCTCTAATAAGATGTTACTTTTCCCTGCAAGCCTTCCCTCCGTGGCATGTTTAGATCCCCCAAGCTGCAGCACAGCTCTAAACACATGATGATTTGCTTGGGACGTGAAACTGGGTGATCTTTTGAGTTTCTTTAAAGTTCTGTTTTTTCTCTTGGTTGCCATTAAATACTCTGAGATTTCAAACAAACGGCAATTTCTGCTCTTGGAGCTGTTCTTTTAAGATGTTTGCAGATTCAGGAAGCTCTGCTGTGTGGTTTGGTCTGAATCACGCCGAGGTTTTTGAGGGTTTTTTCTTTCAACCGTGAAGACAAGAGGCACATAACAAACTGATTCTGAGTTTAATTATATACAGATAAGGTTTTTTAATGTGGGATCTGATTTGAGGAGACCCAGCCCACAACAAAGAATTAATTCCATCACATATTTAATGGGTGTGACACTGGGACTGTTTGAAAATTAATTAATCTGAGAAGGAGGAAGGCTGGAAGAAAAAAATGTTTTCCCTAAGATGGAAAAATGGGAACGGAGTAGAAAATTAACTTGGGTTTAGCGTAGTTCTTGGGACTTCAGTGGCACCTGGGAATCCAGCAATGAGAGCTTCTGTCTGTCTACAGATGTTGTTATCAGATACCTTCTCTGTGTGCCAGGGACATTAACAAAGACCTAACCAAAGGCAAAGCTCACAAATTATATTCACAGATTTTTTAGCTTTACCCAGCTTCTCTAATAGCTGAATTTCTTTAACTTCTCCCCTAATTCCCATCTGCTGAAGCTCATCTGTGAAAGCTGAGTCCACTAGACAGGTGAACGTCTGGCTGTTATCCTGCCTGTCTCTGCTGCAGGGCTGATGTCACTGACACTGTTGAAAACAGAAGAAATAAATTTTGGTTGCAGAGCCATGTCTAGATAATCTGTGGCACCTGCCCTGTAGTCACAGAGTGACTTTAATCTTTTTTTTCACATTTCTTACTTGCAGAGCCAAAAAGCTGAGGAGCTCTTTAAATCCACCCCCCCAGGATGAGCTTGACTTTTGCTGCTTCTCTTTATGTCCCTGCTTTTCTTGAATTTCTGGAGCCTAGATTTGGTTTTGTTTTTGTGATAAGTCCTTATTCTGTCTCCATTTCTGCTAATACCTCAATGCTTTCAATTAAATTTGGGGTATGGTTGTTTTATTTGGAGTTGAGTCATGGCTAGTGATAGCACTGAAAATGAGAATAGTCTTCTACAGTTAGTAATGAAACTCAACAAGATTGTCCTTAATGCTCCTTTCTTCTTGGCTCCAATTGTCACTTTCCCCACTTTTTCCAAGCCCCTTCCAGTTGTCTCCACCAATTTGGGGCTCATTTTTCTGCTTGGTGCCATTTGGAGAATTGAGAGGCTGGAGGTGATGGCATAGGAAGCATTCAGAGGGTTAAGACAACATCTTGTAGCTGTTATCTCCTCTCACAGAATGCTTTCCAAGACTTCTAGCCACCCCTCCTTGCCTTGAGGGATCCAAGAGTGCTGGGGATGATAGTGGAATTTGCAATTTGCAGGAATTACACGGCAAGCCTCTTGACATCCTCCATCCACTTTGTTCAGCTAATTAGTTTATCAGACCTTGTCCTTCTGGCACTGGGATTCTTAATTACAAAGTGGCTGTTGTTTAGACTTCCATTTACTGTAAATTAAATTAACCTGTGATCATTTGACCCCGAGTTAGTGCTTGTTTCATTCCTCATTCTGAATGAAGTACTTCCCAAGATCAGGCGTCAGGCAGAACCATCTCTTGTTAGTTCAGGGAGTGTTTGTGGAGAAAGCCCTGTTGGATATTCCTGGATGCACCAGCCATTCCTTACTGCCAGGATTAGTATTTGTTCTTCCATTTATACTGGGGAAATTTATTCTCTCATAATAACATGGTTCCTGGTGTTACTGTACTAGAACTGTCTCTCTCCCCCCATCTCATGTGGCTGAGGATGAGGCTTGAAGGCAGAGCTACCCCAGCAGAATGTTTTCATGCTTCCCCAAAGGGGACACCAGCTTCTGTCACTGCTTCCCTCTTGAAATTTAAGAAAACAGCAGTTCTGTGTATTCTTAAAAGTCTGGGGGAGAGGGTTTGGCTCCTTCGGGCTGGCTTCTGCCTAATGATCTTTTGAAGTGTAACTTCAAAGCCTGGGCTTGTTTCCTAAACGCTGTTGGGAGGCTGGTTTGGAGGGAAGGATATTCCAGCAGCTTGTTTGTTTTTGATACGAGCTTGGAGCTGTTCCAGTGTGTAATAGCTGGGGTCCATCTGCACCAGCAGCGCCGAGTGCAGCCCCAAACAGTGCTGTGGGCAGACACAGCCCTCAGAATGAAGGGAAAACCTGTTTATAAGGTGAGGAGGTTGTCCCTTGTGCATCTCTCACATCCCACAAGCATAAGGTGGGTCTTGCATTGCCAGGCTGGGCTCTCCTGCTCTCACACCCGTACATGCAGTGCTGGCTTAAGCAGAGTTCCACTGGTGTCATTTTGATGGAATATCCTTGGGAGAGGCTGTTCTGGTCCCATATCAGCAGAGGTGCACCTATGGGATGGCAAACCCTGTGGCTGCTGTGCTCGAGGCAGGTGAGGGCAGGTGGCTGCGTCCTCACATGCCCTTCTAAGTTGGAGCATGGCACCTCTCAGAGCACAGCAGGTAGATCTGGGGAGGAGTGTTAAAGTCAAATGAAGTAAGGTTGCTGGTTGTTGCCATCTTGTGGGAATATTAGGTGTGTGTCTGGAGGAGAGGTGGGCTGGGACCAGAGGGGTGGCCCTGCTCTCCTCTTGGCCTTGTTTTCAGCTGCCGAGAAGAATCCTTTTCTGCTTCTTCCTCTCTCTCTTCCCTGAGCACCCAGACAGCCCTTCCAGACAAGCACTTTCGAGGCAGCACCTGCATCTTAATGATTTTAAGGAGTTTTATCAGTTCCTTGGGTGTTTCTGTTGCTGTTGGGATTTTCTGGAGCTCAGTGGAGTAGCAGTTGCTGAAGATTTCCGACTTTCTTGCTCTTTATTTTGTACTGGGAACTAACTGGTATTTGTGCTGCTTTCTGCCACAGGGAGATCTCAGCAGGTACTTTTACTTTGGTCCTTCACTTGTGCCTGTGCTGGAAGTGGCTTTCACAGGTACAGGGCTGGCATTCTGTTGAACCACATCTTTATTCTTTTTGAGTTGTTTTAGTCTCTGAAGGTTTCTTTAATAGATCTTGTTTGCTTGTTGCTAACTTCTAGCTGTGAGTTTTGCCCAGAATTCCTGTATCATATTCCTCCTTGACTCTTCCCAGTTAATGTGGGAGGAATTGAAGTGATTGAACCAAGGACCCACTGCAGGCTGGTCCTTCTGTCTGTGCCGTTCCACGGGTGTGATGGAAGCGATGCTGTGGCTTTAGCTCAGCTCTTTGTCTTGCCTCCCCCAGGTGCATCCATTGTGGAGTTGTCTTCATGACCCTTGCCATGCTCAAAGTGCACATCCATGAGAAACACTGCGAAGTCTTCCACAAGTGTTCTTTTTGCCCGAAGGCCTTCAAGTCTGCCGACAGCACCATGGCTCACATGGCCAGCCAGCACCCAACAGAGCCTCACAAGACTACTCAGTAAGTGTTTTGGCTTTATCTCCTCTTCTCCTTCGCTGGGTGGCTCCAGGATTCCCCCTTTCCCTCAAGGTTTGTTTCTGGTTTTGGCTTCTGTCCTTATAGAACACTGATTTGTCTGCCAGTAGGGGTCTGCTCCAAACCAGAGCATGCTCTCCTTGGTACAAACACAGTCTCCTGGGTAGGAGAGGACTTTGGGCAGGGAAGAACTAAACATCCATAAAAGGAACTTAATTGTCACCTCTTTGTCCAGCAGGACTCACAATGGCACCTCTGGGTAGATGGCTCCAGGGCAACTGCTGCATCTGGCACTCTAAGGGAAGAGGAGAGTTATCCCAGGCAGTGTTGCCCCCAAAAGTCACTAGAGAGGATCCTCCTGATTTTTTCACTCTGTAGTTTTTCCCTCCAAGGCTTGAGCTAGTGCCAAAAATCTGTGCTTTAAGGGAGAAACTATGGAAAGGTGGGATTGAAAGCAGTGTGTAGCTGGATGGTATGCTTTGTGTTTGCTCCCATCTGTGCTCACACACACTAGAGTTATGCATATGCATAGAAGTAAACTTATTTTTAGCAAGCTGTGGTGTGTGCCTGAGGCATTTTGTTGTTCTTCCCAGTTGAGTTACTGGTTCAGTTGCCCATGTGGGTGTGTGTTGACGATGCATGGAGAGCACAGCCCTCCTCAGAAGTCCATCCCTTTCCGGAGTTGCTGAGATAACTTTTTCCATTGTCTTCTTGAGGCAGAGAGACTGAATTTACTTTCTTTAATTGTTTCAGGGTGATCTACAAATGCTCTTGTGAGATGGTCTTTAACAAGAAGAAGCTGCTCCAAGAGCACTTCCAGCAGAACACCAGCAAGTTGTTAGTGGGAGTGTTTAAGTGCCCACAGTGTCAGCTGGTGTATATGCAGAAGCAGCAGCTAATGCAGCACGTTAAGGTAGGTAACTCCCTCCCTTACTGGTGCAAGATCCTATTTTTTGAATTCACAGAGAATTTGCATCAACCATGTGAGGCAAGTCGTTGAAGAAGTGGAAGATTCTTGAGGAATATCTTAGTGGAAAATACAGACTAGAGTAATTTACAGGATCTGGAAATGTCAGTGGAGTGTTTGTGTTAGTTGGTCTTAATGCAGGCAGTTCCTCTCATCTAGATGCATTTTAGCTGTATGACAAAAGCTTGTTATTACAGGTAAATCTCCTTGATTTTTAACTCTTCTGTTTTTCTAGAACCACGGAATCACAGACCAGTTTGGGTTGGAAGGGACCTTAAAGCCCATTTCATTCTACCCCCTGCAGGGACACCTTCCACTATCCCAGGTTGCTCCAGGCCGTGTTCAATATGGCCTTGAACACTTCCAGGGATGGAGAGTTCCCAACCTCTTAAACTCAAAGAAAGTCATTAAATCCATGTGGCAACTTTATCTTTGGTTGGGAGACAGGAACAATTAATCTCTGCCTGTAGTGTTACTGAATTTATCTAGTGAAAGCTGAATCTACCATTTTGTGTGCTCACCTGAAGAGCTTTGGCTCCTTTGCAGCTGCCTCAGAGGGAGGTTACATGGCATTTAACAGCCTGATTCTGTGCTGCTCTGAACCACACAGGACTGTGAGAGGGGACTGACAAAGGCAGAAGTGATTACCCTGCAGGTACCAGTCTTACCCCATAAATGTAAAAGTGCCACATTTTTCTCTTATCTTGCTCAAGATATTTTTATGTTCAGTGTTTAACAATACTCCATGGAAATCCTGTGGGAAGATTTCTCAGTGGCATTCTGAAGAAAGAGCTTGCAGTCTTCTTTCCATTTGAGTAGGGAAAAAAAAGGACTTTTTTTTTTTAATCAGTGACTTTATTTTGTTTATACTTACACTGCAAAAGCCAGAAGATCTGTTAGCTCATTCTTGAAAGCAAAACCCATTCAAAACTCCTTCTTTGCTCTCTCCCCCATGTATTTAACTCGGAAATCTGGAAATGCTTTGCATGCAGTAATGAATTAAAATTTGAAGCCCTCCTGTGAAGTTGATGCATTAATATTGGTGTGTTATAGCTAGGAAAATAGAGTTGACATTAAGGCTGGGACCTTCAAAGAGGTGTTCATCCCCAGTGCTAAAAAGCTGGAGCTGAGATAAACACCTTGTGGTTCACTGTCAGATCCCACCCCAGGGACCTGCCTGCAGCAGTTTGTGCACCAGCACCCTGAGATCTTCACCACAAAGCTTTGTCTCTTAACCTCTGAGGTAATTGAAGGTTTTTTGCCTGTGGCAGGGTAGTAATTGCACTCCCCCATCTCCTCTGTTGTCACCTTCATGTGGTAGTTTTTAGGGTTGCTGTCTAGTGTGTGCCTGCAAACAAAATAAAGAATCCTTGTGCCTCCTCATCTTCCTCGGCTTTAAAGCATCGCAGAGCAGGAGTGAGCTTTGCTCGCTGCTACTGATTCTGCAGAGAAATCACTTCATTTTTCCATAATCCTCATTTGTTTTACCCCAGTGGTGTAACAGTGAAGTAATGGGCACTGAAACACTCCAGAGATTTCCAGATGGGGAGAAAGGTGCTGTGTCTGTGTTCCTGAGGAGGTGGCAATGCTGTGGCTTCTGTGGTCATCAGCTGGGCCAGGTGCAAAGCACACAGGCTTCTCAGCTGAGACCTTGTGTTTGGAGGTTTGTTTGGTGTCTAACCCACAGAAAGACTTCCAAATGCCTGGGGCTTTTGTGTGTTGAAACTTTACCCGTTATTAATTACTGTGCACAATTAAACCTCTAAATTAGCCTTTTGTGTGGATGAACTGTCGTTGTTCCTAGGGGAGTTTCTTGAGGTTTCTTTGGTATGTTGCTGTTTTACTTGCTTTTGCTTTCCCACAGCTCTTCATTTTTAGATTATTTTCCTTCTGTTCAGTTTTCTTTGTTAAAATAACTTTTTGGTGGACTTTGGATTTTGGCCTGTTGAATAACCAAAGAGCCTGGAGCCATATTCCTTATAAGGCTGGTTCCTGGGTTTATGCTTGATCTTCTATGCCAGGAGCAAAGTTTTGAGCAGTGAAAAATGTAAATATCAATAGATGGAGTGGAATTGAAGGAAATAGACTTGAAGAAACTTAAACATTTTCTCTTCCCATCCCTTGAGCAAAGATTAAGCCGCTTTGGAGCTCCCAGAATACCAGCAAATATTTCATTCAGAGCTTACCAAAGCTCTGTGTTTTTAGAGTTTAGACTCTTGAAACAATGACAGCTAAAATTTCTCTTCCATTACATCTTCCCTGTTTAACCAGAGTTCCCAGGGCTCATCCAAAATGCTAAACAGGCAGCACCAAGGAGTGGCTGTTGTCATGTAGGAAACAGAAATAGAAGCTTCATGTTTCTTGGGAAAATCTCTTGTCAGGGAAAGCACTGCAGCAGCTTCTAGGAGAGATGGGAAAACACACAGGAGCAAGACAACAAGGCATTGTTTGGCCAGTGGGGATTTAAATTGTGTATTTAAATAGTAAATAGTATTCCTTTTTAAATAAAGGTGTGAAATATGAATTACATGTGAATGTTATGTGTGTTTCCACTATTACTGTTATACAGGGTGTTCATGGAGTCCCCCAAAATCCTGAAGAGCTCTCGAACTTCCAGCACAAGTCTGAGAAGGCTTCAAGGAGCCAGGTTCATTCCTCACCAGAGGAGCTTTTGGTAGCCAACGGGACTTCTCACTCTCCTCTGATGAGGAAAGACATGAGGGTGGAAGGACACAATCCCGAATCCAAGTCCAGACTGAGAAGAACTGGTTGGACTTGCAAGGAATGTTCACAGTGGATCCCTGATCGGGAAACCTATGTGTCCCACATGAAGAGAAATCATGGAAGGGTAAGGACTTGGAGGAAACACTTGAGCTAGGGACCTGGGGAAGAGCACAAGGTGCCTGCATTCCAGGCCCCTTTGCAGGGCTGTTGTTACAAGAACTGCAAATCTCAATTTTTTTGTGGGTTTCACCCAGCTCAAGTCTTGCATTGCCTTGACCTACTTCTGTCAAGCTAATCCTTGTCGCTGGCAGAACATGGGCCAAGATGCTGTGTGCAGCCAGATTTCTCAGTACTTTGGCATCAGGACTTCTTGTTTGATATCCTGAGTCACCCAGCCATGAATGGGAACTGGGATCAAGGTGTTTGAGTCCTTCTAACTTGATTTGGGGAGGGCTGGGTTGTCCTACTTGATCATGTCCTCACTTCAAGAGAAGAAGATGAGGGCAGACTGAGAATGCTGATTTTTTCCATTTGAATTCCACAAAAGTAGGAAATTGGGCAAATATTTCAGTTTAATACATACACATATTAATTAAACAAGTCTATGAAGATTTTAACTGGAATGGGCATGCAGGTTATACAAGTGCTGTAGGAAAATTTTGGCTGGTAACAGGCTGGGCAGACTTTCTTAGGGGGATGTAGATATCATACATGGATGACAGGAAGGCTCATGTGATGCTTTTTAGCAGCTGGCCCTTGTGCTGAGTTATGAGGAGCGAGAAGGGTAAGTGGACTTGTACTTCACTGGGGTCCTGCTGCCTTCTGGGGCCGAAGGGACCTTCCCCTGAGTGAATTCTGGACAGGGTCCGGTAGTGAAATGAACCCACGGGAGAAGCATATCTGCAATTCCTAATAAACGAAATCAATAAAATCAAGCAAGTAGTCCTGGTTTTATAAGATCAGCACTGATATTACCCGGCTGTTGGGCTGAATCTAAGTGGGATCTCAGAATCTCAGTGATCTCTATCAGTGGAATTACATACTATGTAAGGGATTTTTTTTTGCATCTGAGAGGTAATGTCCAGGTGAAGAGCAGGGGAATTAGAATCCAGTGAGTGCCTTCCATGTCCCTGCTGTTCAAAGGTGTTCCTCTTTTCCTGCCAGTCCGTGAAGAGATTCCCCTGTCGCCAGTGCGAGCGCTCGTTCAATGCCTCCAACAGCCTGCGCAGACACATCCGCAATAACCACGACACAGCAAAGAAAATCTACACTTGCTGGTACGTACCCTGCGCTGCTTTGCAAACTGGTGTTCAGCAGCAGCCTAATCCTTCAAGTCTGGAAGTTGTAATAGCTCGTGTCAGCTGCTCCTGTCTGCTCCAGACTCTAAGTTACTGAGGGAAAAGTGAGGAGAATAATGTGTTAAACATGAAAGACTTAGTGGCTAAAATAAGACCTTGCTTTTGACTGCTCAGTGAATGTCCTTTGGAAACTTAAGGGAAGGTGTGATTTGAGATCTGCAGGTGCAAAATGAGATTTACATTGTGCATCGTTGTGAAACAGACAATAAAATACTGGGTCAGTCTTACACTGCTTTGTGGTTGGTGTGGTCATGCATCACTCTTGTGCCTTCTCCTTGGGTGCCAAAGGTGTGTAAAATCCTAATGAACCAGATCTTGCCACTGCTTTACAAGGGCAGAACTGACTGCACAGGCTGCAGGGCAGTGGAGAATTAATCTTGCTGGAATTGCTTGAGAAGTCACACCTCAAAGTTGGAAAATGGATCTGGAGAATTCAGACAAGTTATGTAAATCAGTGGTGAATGAAAATCATTGCTGGTAAACATATTTTAACTGTGGGTGCAATCTCAGTTCAGGACAAAGCCCAGTGCTTATGAATCTGCCTCTGTAACTGCTGCATAAAAAGTTGTATGCTGAGCAACCGTGCAAAATTCCTTCCTGTCTTGTTTGAGACATCCTTCTGAAACGGGATTAAAGCACATTTGGATTGATAAAGAAGTTTGTAGTGATGTTGGTTGGGTGATTTTTCTAATTTAGCTAAAATTTTGGTTTAATGCAAGCATTTCTGTTGTCACTTCACTGCACTCAAGTTGCTAAAACCTCATCTGAAGAGTACAAGTATGTTCCTCAAGTACTCTATTTCTTTGGACTGTCTAGTGAGCCACAATAGCTTTTAGTAAATGGGTGCAGCATAGGCATTACTGCTGGGAATACATTCCCGAGACATTTTTTCATCCAGGACTTCTAAACTTTCCATTTCTTGTAATTGCTCTGACTTGGAACCTCTGGAGGAGATGAAATGGGTGCTCCCAATGTGTTTCATTCAGCTTTAGGTTCGCGGGTGATGGTCTTTGGTGTTGCATTCACCTATCTGTGTAAATCTGTTCTCGCTGGATCAGTTGTTTTTAAAGTGGAATGTTTCAAGATCAAAATGAGCACAAGATATTACTGGGAAGAAGGATTTGTGTGTGGAAATTCCTGACAGCCTAGGATATGCCAGCCTGCTGTGCATTGCCTTGTTACTTTTCAGAACAACACACAGATGTGGATCCACTGGTGCACCCAAGGGGCCATGATCATGTCAGCAGTGAAAATGCAGCTAGAAAAGCAAGGGAATTGTGGTTGCATTTAATTCTCCAGCTTGTAGTTACTCCTTCTCAAAAGCTGTTGATGAAGTCTTAATTGGACAGTGGTTGTGCTCTCTTCAATCATTGTAGTGGCAGACTTACTGAAATCACAGCACTCTGCAGATGAAACCTCTTCCTTGAAATGCCGTGCCAGCATCTCCAAGAGCTGCTTTTTGTTTGGATCTGATGTCTCTTGTCCTGTCTTCCATTTGGTCCCTCTTAGCTTGTCCAGAGCGCTGTTCTGAAAACCTTACCATCCAGTCTTTGAATTCCTCCCTGACTCTTTCCAGCACTCTGTAAGGCATCACATACTCACTGCTCCTTGTTGCTTCTGGTGTCTCTTTTCCTTCTTCCTGTTAGGCATTTTGTATCACTCTCACCTGTTACTCTCTTCAGGGGTTTTGATGCCTTAACTTCATGTCACCCTCTTCTCCTGGGTTTCCGTGTGAAACATGAATAAAATCTGTCATGGATCTGATTGCTGACAATTTTTGTGACTCCCAACATGCTTGCTTGTAGGTGACCTCCCTCTGGCTTCTAACATTCCCAGCTATGATTTCCCCTTTCTCCCCCAGCCCTGCTTAGGTCTCTGGCTTTGGATAAATTTGTAGGGAGAAACCAGTGCTGGAGGACTTGCTTGAACACCCTCCTGCCATGCTTGTCACTGGAGTAATTCAGGTTAGAAAAGCATCTTTCCTTGCTCACATGAAAAGAATTCTAAATAAGGGCAAATTGCAAAATATTGTGATGTATTGTGTACTTTCTTTCATAATTTACTTGATTATTGTTATAAGATCTTGTTCTTTTCCAAGTCTTAAATACAAACTGTCTGAAACACTTGATTTTCAACATGTTTATTTTTGATAAATACCATTTAATAACCTCTCAGCTTTTCTCCACAAGGGAGAAAAAAATCCATCATCATTAAATACTGATTTATCCTCTGAACAATTCCTGTTAAAACCCAGAAGTATTGAATGAGCATGTCTGCATTTTCACATCATTGCTCACTGTTATTTAATTTCCCTCTAGTTACTGGAAGATCAGTAGGAATCTTCTTCTGTCCTTTTAGAAGATGTCTTTGTTACCCAGAGACACTCAGCTCGTCTCTGTTGCCCTTAATCCCACATTGCCTCTGTCTCAGATGCAATTAGGGCCCTTCAGGGGACTCTCGTGTCACTTGCCCTTGCTCAGGTCCACAAGTGGCTGATGGACGTTCACCGTGCTGGGCTGGCAGGCACCAGAACAGCACAGATACTCAATTTTGGCTTTCTCAATTGCTAGCAGAACCCTCTGTGCACTTCAGGGGGGCTGGTTTATATGTCTGCAAGGCCTGGCACTAATTCCAGTAGATCTCAGCCACCCAAGAGCAAAGGTACAGACGGTGCATCCCTTTCACAGCTCCTTTCTGACATGTCAGCCAGCTCTGTGGCAGCTCTGGAGTCCTGCCAGGTTGGAACATGAAGAGTTACATAAAAGTGACATGGTCATGAGTGCTTCTGCCTAGGTTGTTGGTATAAAAATTGGAATTTAAGCAGTTTGATAAGAATTTTAACTATTTTAACTGTGCTACAGTCTGGTGGGTATGATGCTGGTTCTCCCTGGTACTTGGGAGTGCTGAGTGCAGGACTGGGTTGTGCCACAGGCCTCCTTAGGTGTCACACGAGTCACCAGCTCCCTCTGTGTAGGTCTCTCATGTCAGAGTCTCATTTTCTCCCGTATGTTTTCCATCCTGATCATTTGTCCTCTGGCACTTGTCACAGGGGGCCTGACCCCCACTAGTCCCTATATTTATTTAGCACAGTAAGGAAGACATGCCCTACTCTCACTCATGAGCACTGTGACAAATTCCAAACTGTTCTAGATTTCTCTTGGGGTAATGTTTTATTATTAAAATGATGCTTTGCTGTATATTTTGGTAATCTGATGGTGTATTACTCACCAGAGTCTGTCTCCAATGACAGCCCTTGGTTTGGCACAGTACAAAGAGCATATCCTCTAATAAATTGTCTTAATTTTTTTTATTTCCAAGGTACTGCACAGATGAAAATCAGACATTTCCTCAGCCATTCATGCTGGAGAACCACATCAGCCTCATGCACGGCATCAAAAACCCAGACTTATCCCAGATGGCCAAAGCAAAAGCTCCAGAGAGAGACAGAGCTGAAGTAACTGATACCTATTTTCATGGGAAATTAAACGTACAATTAAATGAACCTGGCCAGTAGCTGTTCATTTATGGTGTTACATAAGCTGTGGCCTTGTGCCACTCAAACCCTCACATCCATAGGGCAGATTTCCTTCCCTCACTCAGTTCTATCCACCCTGATTCCCTCTGGCAGGGTCAGGGTCAGCAGTGCGAGCACAGCAGAGCTGCACCAGGACCATGTATCTTTCTCAAGATTTGTTTGCTGTGTTTTACTGGTGTTTATTCAGTCTACTTTGTAATTTAAGTTTGTCATTACACTTGTTTTCCCCTGGTCCCCTGTTCATGAGCATGGCACATTTTTCTTCTTTCTCCCTTATTTTTTATGCTAGTTATAATAGATTTATGTTCTGTTTTAGTGTACTTGCTAGATAAGAACCTCTGAGAAGTGCATTTCTCTTAAGTAGGAATGTGTAATTTTGTATAGTGTATGTAACTGTTCTACTGATTTTGTTTTGGATTGGAGTGGAGGGTTTGCTGTTTGAGCTTCTTTGCTCCATTTATTTTCAAAATACACATTTTGTATATCACCACAGGGACATATTTAAGCAAGCCATCCTCATGGGAGAAGAAACTGGAGGATTCTAAGACAGAGGGGATGAGTTACTGAGAGATGCAACTAAAACAAAGTCTGAGTGGAGGGGAGACTGTTCAGAGTTAAATCTGAGAAGTGTTGTCTGTGCTAATGACCACCCCTGTGTCCCTCAGCTGTCCCTCTTCTGTGGGCCCCTCCTTCCCACACCAAGTCTAAGTTGTTCCCACGCCAAACCAGATTTTTACCCAGAGAGGTCATGGCTGTCCCCATCCCTGGAAATGTCCAATGCCAGGCTGGACAGGACTTGGAGCAACCTGGTCTAGTGGAAAGTGTCCCTGCCCATGGCAGGGTGTGGAAATGGAGGAACTTTTAAGTCTCTTCCAACCCAAACCATTTCATCATTCCTTGATTCTTAACTATTCCCCTATCTTGTTTCTGCCCAGCCAGCATCTCCCAGCATTGCAGGAGAGCAGTTGAAGTCCTGTGCACCGGGTGAGGTGTTTGGGTATGGGTAGGGAAGGGAATGCCCCAGGAATCCCTAGGCACGACTTCACCCTCAGACATGCATGTGGGTTTTAGCACTTACTCGTCCTTGGGTTCAAATGATAAAATAACTTTTTAATCTTATTTTTTTTAAGACAAAGTCTCCAAAGAGGATGGCACTGGATGAGCTGGGTCAGGGAGAGAGCACTGCAGGTTTGGATGCTCCGCCAGCCAAAAAACTGAAAGCGCCTTGGAAATGCGCGAAGTGCGGCTTTGTGACGGACGTCCGGACGGAGTTCCAGGAACACATACCTCGGCACAAGACTGACAGCTCCACCTTCCAGTGCTTGTTCTGCGGCCTGTGCTACACCTCCCACATCTCTCTGAACAGACACCTCTTCATTGTTCATAAAGTCAAAGATGAGGAGGAGGAGGAGGAGGAAGAAGAGGAGGAGGAGGAGGAAGATGAAAGGGAGAAGTTACAAACAGAGATGGGTGAGAATGGACACAAGGACTACAATGGCGAGTTGAATACTTTGGTGGAAGAGGAAAACAAATACAAAGAGTGCAAAAGTGACTCAGCTCTTTGTGAGCACAGTCAGACATGTGGCGCAGAAGGCCCCAACAGCACCTCACAGAACAATCACTCAAAGTCTCTTAAGACTTAAAAACAAACAAAAAAAAAGCCCTTTTGGTTGGTTGGGAGTTTTTTGTTAGGGGGTTTCTACTCAAAATACAGGGTGGGGATGGGGCAAATCTTTGAAATATTCTGTTGATTTCTTGGGATGGACATTGCTTTCCGTTAACTCTATTTGTAAGGGAAATTTAAAAGAGAAAAAAACAAAACCAACCCTGCCATTGCATCCTAAGCACTAACTCTCTGCCAGCCCGGAGAGGTGAAAAGGGAAAGCAGGGCCAGAATCCTCGGTGGAGCTTGGCCAATTCCTGAGGATCCAGGAGCACTTTGCAGCTGTAGTTTCCTTCAGACGGGCTCTCCTCCTTCGAGTGTGCACTGCCTCTGCCCAGAGCCCCAGCCCTTGCCTTCCCAATCTCCCTTTCTTTCTCCTTCTATTTATGGCTTTTTTTTTTCTCTCCCCATCCTGCCTTTGTGTTACTCATTTTAACTCATAACACTGGCTCGGCCAAACACACGTGTCAGGATCGCCCTGGCTGATCCGGGATCTGCGTTACATGGGATGGGTTTGAGCTGTAAGTTGTGCTGATTATTCTTTAGTTGCCCAAATAACAGCATTCTTTTTCAAAACACAGTTTGATGAAATGTCTTGGACTCGAATCATCCTCGAAAGAGGATTTTGTAGCCCCAGTCCTCCCTGGTGAGTACAGTGTTTAGGAGGGCCTGGTTCCTGGGACGTGCTGGCCACCTGTCTGTGGAGCTGCGCTGCTGGAAGCCATTCTGGGGTGGGTGCTGCCAGGCCTGGCGCTCAGTCGCTCATCCCAGTGGGGAGCTCAGTTTGGCACCGTCACCAGAAGGGGATAACATCCCCCATCCCGTCAGTGGGGTCAACTGAAGTGAAACTATTCTGGAACTCTTGATGTATCAGTGCCAGGGCTCCCTGACAGCTCATTTTGAGGGGAGAGGAGCAGAGCACAGCCCACAGAGGTGTTAAAACCAGTGGGAGCCACTGTCCTGTGGTGCAGCAGGGGCTGGCGCTCCAGCAGTAGCTCCGTAACTCCTCTCTTGTTGCGGCTCAGCGTTACCCATCCTTTAGGAGATGTTTCTTTCCATGTAGTCACATTGACTCTTTCCTCCCTCATTCCCTGTCACACCCATGCTTTGTGTAATATAATTACCTTCTATACCATTATTTTTTTCATTCTGTTGAGCCAGATCTCCCCTCGTTATTGTTTACTCTGACGATGTTTAAATAATTTAAGAACTATTTATCTCCTTGCTTGGGCTCGTCACCATCTGGTCTTGCGGTGCTTGGATGCAGCGTGTTGGGGCTGTCTGGATGTGGGATCGTGTGTTTGGTGGACGAGTAGAGTTTGGATGTGAGGTGTTGGTTGTGGTGTGTTGGTAGGATGGGGAATTGGTTGGGTGGGGTGTTAGATGGAGGTATGGATTAGATGAGATGTTGGGTGAATGGGGTGTGAGGTGTCAGGGCTGTCAGGTGGATGGGTGTCGGGTGTTGGTGGGATAGGTTTGGTTCGATGGGTGTTGGCCAAATGGGCTGTTCACAGGATCGGGCACTGAAGAGGCATCGATGGACTCGGGCATTAGTTGGATAGCTTTTGGTTGGGTGGGGCATCGCTTGGATG
>JACBWW010000089.1:188383-237606 GCA_020086605.1 Lanius collurio
CCCCCCCGAGCCCCTCCGGCTCCGCGCGCGGGGCGGAAGCGGAGGTGACGTTACGGCGCGGGCGGAAGCGGAAGCGGGGCCGTGCGGGCGGCGGCGGTGGCGGCGGCGATGCTGTCTCTGGACTTTCTGGACGATGTGCGGCGGATGAACAAGCGGCAGGTGCCGGGGGGCCGGGGGGGGAAAACCGAGCGGGCGGACGGGGCCAGTCCGCCCTGCCGTGCGCTGGCGGCGGGGCCTGACCGACCCCCTTCCCCCCCAGCTGTACTACCAGGTGTTGAACTTCGGCATGATCGTGTCCTCCGCCCTCATGATCTGGAAGGGGCTCATGGTGGTGACGGGCAGCGAGAGCCCTATCGTGGTGGTGCTGAGGTCAGTCCCGGGGTGCGGGGGTTTAAACCCCACAGGATGGGTCACATGGAGGCTCCTGCCAGCCCCAGCGGGCGAGAAGCTCCTTAGGAATCGAGGCGAGGGAATAGCGAGGGAAGAGAGAGTGGGTAGAAACGGCGTCTCACCTCGCTCTGTCAGCCGGCTGGGTTGGGCTTAAGAGGGCTGGTAAAAAAGAAGGAGAGGGACTTTATACCCGGGCAGGTAGTGACGGGACAATGGCTTCCTACTGCCAGAGGGCAGGGTTAGATGGGTCATTGTGAAGAAGTCCTTCCCTATGAGGGCACCGAGGCCCTGGCACGAGTTCCTCAGAGAAGCTGTGGCTGCCCCATTGCTGGAAGTGTTCCAGGCCACACTGGACAGAGCTTGGAGCACCCTGGTCTAGTAGAAGGTGTCCCTGCCCATGGCAGGGTGTGGAACGGGTTAAGGTCCCTTCCAACCCATCTGCGATGATTCAATGACTGTCCATTACAGAGGAGGTCCTGAGCTTAAGGGCTGTCACTCTGTCACTGGATGTTTGGGGTGTCACACACTGTCCTTACAGTAGTGCCCTACAGTGGGCTTCCCTGGGCTGCCATTGGATGCTGGCACAGATACTGCACCTGCTCTGTGGCCTCTCTGGCCTTTTCTGTGTGTTTCTGTGTCAGTGTTCATGATGTAGAAAATGCTGTAATGCCATGACCAAGTGTCACAGAACTCTCTCCTGGTGTGAAGCACAGGGCAGATGTTTCCTGCTGTTTCTCTCAGTGACTAAGATGGGGGCTGTGAGGTCACATCCCCTCTTTGGTGATGTGATCTGCTGTTCTGAACAGCAGCTGCTGTGCTCTGTGAAGATGAGACACAAATGCATGCAGTACTTAAAGTTCATTGTTCTGTTTTGCATTATTTATGTAGAATTAGGAACAATAAGTAGTTGGTAACAATTGCCATTTACAAGACAGAAGAAAAATAACTTGACTCGTGGTGCCTGAAATGAGATCATTAAGCAAAGCGATGAATCACAGTAACAAGTTTTTGGCAAGTCCCTGTGTCTGTTTCAGATGGGAAGGCAAGAGCTTGACGTTTTCAGTGCTTTGTTCCTGAGGATAATCTATCTATTTGCAAAAAATAAATGAAATTAAAAAAAGCTGCCCAGCATTACAGAGCTGCCAGCATTGCCTTGCCAGTGGTGAGCTCAGAAATCCAAAGGTGGTGTTCATCTTCAGCTTTTTGCTTAATAAGGAAACTTTTCCCTTTGGATGTGCTTGTAACACCAGGTACTGGCAGTGCTCTTCTCCCAACAAATCCAAACTGCTGGCAGTATGGTGATTGAAAACCTGATTGCAACAGAGGTTACACAATTGCATAGTCTCCAAGATGGTTTTCTCAGAAGCTCTTTGCCTCAAGGTTTCAGCCTGGTCTAGAACACTTCCAGGAATGGGGTATCCACAGCTTCTCTTTCTCGCTGAGGTTCTTGTGAGATTATTCTTAAAGGACCATAAACTCTGAAACCTGGTACTGAGTGTTTAAGTATTGTTCAGTTGTTCCTCTCCTCTCTTCCAGTGGGAGTATGGAGCCTGCTTTCCACAGAGGAGATCTCCTGTTCCTCACGAACCGAATTGAAGATCCAATCAGAGTGGGAGAAATAGTCGTCTTTAGGATAGAAGGAAGAGAAATTCCTATAGTCCATCGTGTCCTGAAAATCCATGAGAAGTATGTTAAGAATCTGGGGGGGTTCTACTGCTGATATTTCCCTTACTGGTGTTATTTTTCATCTCCTTGGGTAAACAAGTGGGTGGGATGTCAGTCATAGACATCCAGGTGCTATAAGAAGTAACACAAAAGTTTCAGACAGACAAAATCTGTCCTCCTTGGTTTACTTGTAAAGATCATCCAGTAGAAGGCACAAGCTGGGAGTCTGTGCCAGTGCCCTGGACACTCCAAGCTGTAGAATCGTGGAATTGTTGGGTTTGGAAGGGACTTTAAAGCCAGTCTCATTCCAGCCCCTGCCATAGGCAGGGTCACCTTCCACCATCCCAGGTTGCTCCAAGCCCCGTCCAGCATGGCCTTGGACACTGCCAGGGATGGGGTAGCTTGGGCAACCTGTGCCAGGGCCTCATCACCCTCACAGGGAACAATTTCATCCTAATACCCCATCTAACCATGGCAGTAGGAAGCCATTCCCCCTTGTCCTGTTACTTTAGGGCCCTTGTTTGAAGTTCCTCTCCAGCTCTCTTGGAGCCCATTTAGGTACTGGAAGGCTGACACCACTTACTGTCTCCTGTGCCATCCTGTCTGTCCCGAGCTGCTGTGCTGTCTGCTTGTAGTATGGCTGCGTTTGTGTGTGAAGTGACTCTGGTTTGTGGGGCACAGCTGTGGCAGAGAAGGGTATTTTGTGTGTAGCATGTGTTATTTTAGAGCTTGTCTCTATGGTCCTGGACTTTGCTGTCATGCAGACTCAGGGCCTTTCATCTCTCTAGAAAGTTGTGTTGTTATCCTTGGAATCTTCATGTACTGTTCACTCTCAGTATTGGGCAGGTTGTTTGTCTGAGGGAATGGAACAGCCAGTGGTTTCATGGCTGAACAGGGCTTCGTTTTCCTCTGCAGTTATGATATTTCTTGTTTTGCTGGATGGAACTGTGGCCTCTCCAGGCCAGTCTGGGGAGATATAAGCCAACCATGTGAGTCATTTGAGTGAAAACTGAATCTTGAACTGAATCCCCAATTCTTCAAGGCAGCTCTGAGAGGCAACAACTGGTTGGGGTCCCAGCATCTGTTTCTGCTGAGTAAATGTTTTCTGGAGTGAGCTGGAACTGTACCAGGTGGCATCTGAGGATTCCTGCAGTGGAGAGGTCAATGGGACAGAGAGGGTCCCTTTCCCTGGGGAACATCCAGACCAGTTGTCTAGTCCAGCTCAAAGGTGACCAGCCCATAAATACACAGATGGAATCCTGGCTCTGAGGGAACGGTGCCTCTCCCAGTTGGCAAAGCACATTCTTTGTGCTTCAGATTTATTCTGTACCCAGAACTTTGAACAATGTAAGTTTTCAGAGTGCTGCACTTTGATACCACTAATTTAAAAATAATGTCAGTTTATGTGCTGAATTTGATACCTAATGTTGCACGAGCACTTTTTGTGATGTTGTGGGAACTCTTTCAAGTGAAATGCAGTTTTGCTCTTCCCCTGTTCTGTGCAGCATTTTCTCTCCAGATGTTGCCCACCATTCTTTTTTTTTTGCCTGGCTCTATCTCTAGATATTAGGGTATCCAGCACTATTTTTTGTTTAAATGTAACAGGGCTGTTGTGCCAATCCTGGAAAGGTGAAACCATTCTGCAGTATTGTAGGTTTCATTTAAGTGAGGCAAGCAAACACAAACCTAATCTTTTTAATGGGAGAGATAAAATGAAAAACCCATACTGCATCATGAACCTAGGAGCTGAAGGCAGGATTTGGGTGTCAGTTGCTTCTTTGACTACTTAAAGAATAATTTTCTAGTGCCAGTTCAGAAGTGAAAAGTGTTTGCAGAAGCTGACAGGAGTGTCAAAAAGCAGAAAAACAGGAGCAGTGTTCTCTGATTTTGGGGCAACTCAGGTCCCAGTTCACATCACTCTTGGGTCAGTGAGAAAATGTCTGTTACTCGCTGGCCTTTTCTTTTTGTTTCAGCCCAAAATTGAATTCATTCTTCTTTACTAACACAGAGTCTGCAGTCAAAATCTGCTTAGTGGTTTTGGAGCAGGGCAGCCAGACCAGACTTCAGTCACCTCATAGAGTAGAGACGCACAGTGTGGGCTTCTCGTGGCACGTCGTGACAGAGCCTTGACTCTGCTCAATAAGATGCTGCACTCCTACACCTTCACTCTTCAGAGCTAAACTACGTTATCTGCACCTTTGGGGATCTTTATCTTTTCCCAGACAGTGTCTCTAAGCTCCCAGAGTGTTTGTTGTTCCCACACAACAAGCCAGATGTGCTTTGGAGAAAAAGCTGTGGATTTTTTCCCTTTTTCCTTTCCAAGCTTCTCTTGTCAAGGAACCTGTTGGTGTTCAGGCATGATGAAAACAGCCAGAGCTCCAAAGAGCTGCTTGCTTTTGTGTTGTGGATTCTATCTCTCATTTCTGTGATAGCTGAAATTCAAGCACCGAGGATGCTCCTGCTCAGCACCTTCCTGGCAGGTGCCACAGGAAGGTGACAGTGGCCAATCCCTGAGTAGTGGCATGAGTTGCTGTCCAGCATCTGAATGGGAATGGCTGGGAAAGGATCTTTAAAGTTTTTTCCTGGTCCAAGCAAAGATTCATCTGCTCCAGGATCCCATTTCTGGCAAGCTAATTAATTCATCTCAGCATGAATTAAAGACTAGAGACAGTATGTAGTGATAATTTCTGTTTCCTGCAGGTTACAATTTCAAGCACAAAGTCCTAGTTCCTTATGAATAACCTAATATCCTCTTTTACATGGTATATTTGGTCAATTTTTGAGCCAATATAATTTTTTGCCAACCTTTGCAGAGAGACGTGGTTTGGTTTGCACTGTGGCTATTTCTGCATAGCACCTTCTCTGCCTGGTTTTAACCTGTTACTTCTGAGCTCCTTTTGGTACCCTCTGGCTCTTGCATTGGAAGAGACAATGAAAAGCTATATGACTGTTGCTGTCATTTGTGGTGGACTGTGTCATATCTCCCATCAGTTCTGTCTTTTCCAGGCTGAAGAGTCCTGGTCTCTAGTTTCTTGTATAGAAGTGGTTCCAGACCTTGTTAACCATTTCTCAACCTTTGCCAGTTCTTCTCTCCATTGCAGAAAAGGATCTGGGGGGCTCAGCACTGCCCAGAGCATTCCAGATGTAGGCACATCGTGAGTTCATGCAGTGTCATCATGGTACTATTCGTTTTTTTTCTGTCCCCCTTTCCTAATCAGTTCTAAGTTTCAGCTTGCTTCTGCCCACTGCTGAGTAGAGCTGTGTGCTTTAATCCCAACCTCTCCTTTTGTGTGGTAGTAGGGAGACCAGAACCCAACATTTGTGTGAAGCAAGAGAAGCATCAACACAAGATGGGTCAAAAACCAAGAGGCAATAGCTGCACCTGCACTAGAAACAGCTCATCTTGCTGGTTCTGTACTGAAACTCTGCTGGAAAGCTTGGCTGGGGCCAGAATTCATTCTTCCCATGGCAATTTTTCCATCTGCTTTCTGCTGCATTTGACAGAATTTCCCTCTTTTATCCTGCTTGAATTGTAGGATATGGTTGCTTCTAGTGCCCTTGTGTTGGTCTCCCCATGCTTGTTGTAGAACTTTGAAGCTTTGCACAAGTTTCTGTCCTGCCTTACCTGTCTGTCTTGTTTTTACCAGGCAAAACGGAGACATCAAATTTCTGACAAAGGGAGACAACAATGCTGTGGATGACAGAGGGCTCTACAAACAGGGGCAGCACTGGCTGGAGAAGAAGGATGTAGTAGGACGAGCGAGAGGGTGAGTGAAGTTGCAAATGATGAGGCTTTTTCCCACTGCTGTCCCCCAAAGCCATCTGGTAAATCCCCCCTTGTGTCGAGCTGTCCCTGTTGGGTTTTGTAACCTGCCTGAGAGTGTGGAGAAGTCAGTTCTTAGTCTGGCTTAAGCAAAGGCATCAAGTTGTGAGCTGCATCCTGAGATGTTGATGCTGGATGGACACGAATGTAAGGGTACTGTGGGCTCAGACTTGATCAGAATTGTCATCAGATTTATCCTGGGAGGCTCAGCATTTGCAGGCAAGTGAAATCTGAACCAGGCAGAGGCTGAAACACATTCTGAGGCTAGCTGTCACTCAGCCCCACTGCCACAGCCTCCCTGCTCGAGAGGAAGAAGTCCCCAGCCCTTTGACTGCAGCCCTCAGGATGCTTGAGTGACTCTGCACCCTGGAACAGTGTTTGTTTTAAGAAAACCTTTATTCTTGTAGATTTGTGCCCTATATTGGAATAGTGACTATCTTAATGAACGATTATCCAAAATTTAAGGTAAGAGCTCTTCCATTTCCTGCCTGCTTTTACCACCCCAGGTAAAATTCCTTCATGAGAACACGGGCAGAACCCTGTGCCCTGCACGTTTGCTTCTGTAGATGTGAGTGTGCACTCCTGTGTCTCCTCTTCTCTCTCTTCCAGTATGCAGTCCTCTTTTTACTGGGTTTATTTGTGCTGGTCCATCGAGAGTAGTCCCTTGCACTGAACTACGAGGTGAAGGTGCCATGGATTTTAGACGAACGTTTTAAGTAGCTGATGGTCCGATGTGCCAGGAGAAAGAAGAAAACATGCATTTCAAAGCTTCTTGCCAGTTTGGGTTTGTTTTGGTTTTTACTGCGTAAGGGCAAATGTTTGTCACAGTATTTCCAATGGTTTGTCACATTTTAGCCTTTTTAGTGAATTTTTATATTAAAAATTTGAGCCAAACTGTTTAGTGCTTGTACTTTGAAGCTGAGCTTCCTCTCCAGGTGCCTCTGGGACCGTGTCCTGAGTCTGTGCCTGGCTGGGCCAGGTGCCCCCTCCCTCCTGTCCAGTGGTGAGCTGTGGCCATGACAGTTTTTTTCCAGTTCAGAACTGGAATAAAGATTTTGCCTCTTGCCAGGTTCTTTGTTCTTGCCCTGATGAGAGCAGCCTCCTTGCTCAGGTTCTGGGGGATACCTGGGCTTTGCTGTTGCACACTCACTCCTAGAGCCACCATCTAACTTGTCCTCTCTTCACAGAGCAGTAGCAGCTGCTGCTCTCATCTCTTTTTGGAGAGTAATCTGTCCTGAGCTGTAGATTATTTTAATATTTCTGTGTTTCTGTAAATCACACTGAAATAATCTGCTTAAAGACTGCAAGGTGTTTGGGGCAGGAGATGACAAAGAATTACTTTGTGCAGTGTGGCCCTAGGTAACAGAAGGATTGAGACAGGAAATACCCACAGCTCTTTGGCAGGGATGATTTAGCAGGATGCAATAATAAAAATTGGTGGGTTTTGGAAAAGGGTTTCAGGTCTCCAGCTGGCCATGTCTCACAGCTCACCTGAAAGCTACAGACTACCCTGAGGTCTGAAATAAAAAACCCATTGGCACCACATGCAGAAACTGCTTTTTTCTGAGCTTCTCATTCAGGCTAGTCATCCTTCTGGTGGAGGTGTCAGAGAGAGCCCAGGGAAGGAGGTGCAAGGCAACGATGCTGCATTTTATCAGCTCTTCTCCACGACTGCTCCAGGATTCCAGAGCAATAGCAATCATTGCAGATGGTCACTGCAGCCACACACACAGCTTGTATAAAGCAAAAGCAGTCAGGAAAAGCAAGGACAAAACCCAGCAGGGTGTTGATGGCTGTTTGCAGTTTCTTGTATATGTCCTTCGTTGGGTTGGTCAGGCCTCTCCCATCTCTGGAGGTGAATTGTGCTATTTTGATGGTTTTGATGTTGCCAGGTACTTTTTTCCCTATGTAGGATAAAGCAAACATCACTTGGAGGGCACTGCAAAGAGTCTACGAACAGGTCCAGCCCCCAGTGCTGAGCCTCAGGCCTGTGGCTCTGAGTAATCATAACTTCATAATAAAAATGATAATAAAATCTGTATCTCTTGCTCCCAGTGTTAGAGCCCTTGAGAGGAGAATGTGGATAGAGTTTCTCTGTAATTCTTGAGATAAGGATGGGATGTTCTGTCAAAAGTCAAACCCAGGCAGCAGTGAGAAAACAGAGAATCTTTGAGAGCTGCTACCACTGTAGAGCACCTTCCTGAGAGTTGGAGCAGCATTTCTGCCTTTGCAGCTCGTGTGGAGCCCGAGTCTGTCCCTGCTGTGCCTTGAACCTAAACAGCTTTTGTGCATAAATGGGTTTTAGACTTGGGCTCACACAAAGGGCTGAGTTGAGCTTGTCTGAAAGCTGCTAATCAACACCTCCACATGGGCACTTGCTGGGAGTGCTGCTGCTGCTGCTCTCCAAGTCCTCTCCCTTTCACACCTCCAAAATTCTGAGCATGCGAAAACAGTTGTGTTCCTGTCAGTGAATTAATTTAACAAAAAACAGGCTAAAACACAAAGGATTATAGAGCAAGGATTAGCTCTCTAACTGCTGAGACTGCAGTTCTTTGGCAGGATGACGTGTCCAGAGGGTTGCAGCTGGTGTCAGGAGTCCCTGGGCTGGGGGACACATGGCCAACATGAGCTCTTGCAGGAGGATGTGCCCTGCCCTCGCCTTGTGCTGTGTGAAGGAATTGAATAGAAAGTGCTTAAAAAATGCAGGGTGAGGGGTGACGAGCCCACTGCAGCCCAGCTTCAGGGGCTGCTCTCCAGGGTCTGCAGGTGCTTGAAGAACAGGAACAATTGCCCTAAACCAGGGGCTTGCAATGTGGCATTTGGGAATTCATCTCTGCAGCCCCTGTTCTGCATGTTTTCAGCTCTGTGCAGCTGAGAATGTGGTTCCGTTACCTGCAGTCGTGAAATGAGGAGTTGACTCTAATTAGGGCGAGAATAAACGAGCAGTCAGCCCCCTCAGAACTCCAAACACCCACCACCTCCTGTGCCACCTCCCACATTGCCTCCTGCATTCCAGCAGCACCTTTCCTGCCACAGTGGGATGAGGGAGTGCTGGGGATGAGCCTGAACAGGCTGGAAACTGGGGATGTGGGGGCAGGATGACACAGAGTTGTTGCTGGCTCCATCCCCACCAGATTTATTTTGCTTTGCTGAGCAGAAAAGCTACAGAGTGAGCAGGATCTCTGACTGGTTGGGTGCTGATGCTGAGGTGTTTGGGAGCACTGCTGAGCTCCCAAAGAGCCAGGGTGGCTGATGGTAGAACTTGATGTGTTTATGTTTTATTTCAGTTTTATGCTACTTTTTTTTTTAAGGTGAAACTGTCTGGGCAGCACCAGCAAAGCCAGTGACAGTGGAGGCTTTGGAAATGGATGGAGATCTTTGTATCACCACAGGAATGGGATTTGTTTGTAAAGTATGTGGGTGTTGAAAGGTCTGGTTTACAAAGAAGAAAAAAAAATGCAGGAAAAAATCTGCCAGGGCTGATTGCTCCTGTCTCTGTTGTGGTTACAGCCAAACAGGGCAGGTTTTCTGGTAGCAATTCCAGTGCTTAATTACTGTTCAATCACATCCGCAGTTCAGGGCACAGATTCCTTCACGGGCAGGAGCTGTTTCATGGAGCAAAGCCGTGCTGGGCTGTGTCTGATCGCTGCTGGAATTCTAGTGGGTGAATTTTTTTGTATCAAAGCTAAATGCATAAGCAAGAGTGCGATGGTCGGGAAGGGAGCTGTGAGGGGTGACGTGCTGCAAGCTGGAGCTCCGTGAGACAGAGGCTGGTTTTGTGTATTTATGATGCTTGAACACACAGTTGTTGGTTAAACAGCAGTGAGCATCACGATGGTTCATCCAGATCTGTTGCTGCTTATTGCTTTGCAGGGGTTCACAGGGCGCAGGTTTGTCAGATGGTCAGTTCCCCACTGTCTTTAATGAGATTGGGTAATTTCATGGTGATTTTCGTGCCCCTAAAATCAGAACAAGTCAATTGTATTTTTTTCCAAGGAGCATCTTCAAGATGAGCCCTGGTCCGTGCATGGTTTGAAGACCACTCTCTACTGGAGAAATGCACAACACAAACCCAGCGTGCATCTCCCAGGATGTCCCAAAAGTTGGCCAGGAGAAGGAGAGGAGTCAGAAGAGGAGAGAAGGAAGAGAGGAGAGGTGCTTAGAGCGCGTGCCTTGAGGATGGCTCCTGTGCCAGAGCAGGGGCAGTGCAAAGCAGCTGTTTGTATGACCCACACAGTGCCAGTGACTCAGTGGCTGAATCAGATGAGGAATGTCCTGGTTCCATCCTCCAGGAAGGTGCACTGGGGTGATGCCAGAAGGGCCCAGCCTGCACTGTTCCCACAGTGTCAGCAGCTCAGTGTGGGAGTTAGTGTGTGGTGGGTGACTGATCTGACCCTCTCATCACTGACAGGAGAGAAACAGCACCCACACTTTGAGCCCTTTGAACAGCCTCCTGCCCCTTTTACCTCTCCCCAGCCTCATAGGGACACTTGTGTCCCTTTGTCAGCTGCGCCCAGAATCTCACCTGTCAGGATCCACAGGTCTCTGCAGGGGTAGATCCACCAGCCCAAGCATGTTGGATTCAGATGGGGCACGGGATTTCCTGAGAAATCTGCCTTGGTGGCTCTATTTTGCCCTAATTGGGTGGCTTTCCTGCAAGTTCCTAGTCTGCTCAGCTGTGAGAGCCCCTCTTCAAGTTTGCTCATCCCTGCTTATTCCTCAGTTGCTGTAAAACCCACCAGCTCCCTCACATGCAGTCCTGCTTTCCCATGGAGCAGGACCTGCCCTCCGTGTGCTGGCCTGCTGGTTGAGCACAGTGTGTTAAACCTGCTCCAGCTCATGGGGAAATTCATGCACTTGTTTAGTTCTAGCAGGTCCTATGAATCTAGCAGTGTTCCCTAAACTTTGGGGGGGAAATAAACATCTTCACAGAGAAGAAGAGTCTAAGTAGGGATGGACTAGAAATCCAGCCTCTGTGATTCAGAACACAGAATCACCCTTTCAGAACATCTGTGTTCCAGGATGGAGCAGATGCTCTCAGTCTCTTGCTCCTTCTGTCCAGTTCCTTATCTTTTGACTATTTTTGCTCCTTCTGTTTAATAATTCAAAAATTCCTGCATCTCTCTCTGATGAACATTTTGGTATCACCTTTGTTTTCCAACTTCCTCTTTCTCCATAGAAACAGATCTGAAGGAAAAATAATATGGAGGAAATTAACTTCTCTGAGCCTTGATTCTCTCTTAACTGATATGTTGGATTTCTGCTGTATAATTCTGGCTGGGACACTTCTGAGCTGGGCCTGGAATTGTCTGCAAGAAAACACGATTTTCTTCTCTAAGTCTTCTTGCAGAGCAGTTATTTGTATACGTCCAGCAGGCATGGAGTGAAAGGAAGACTTCAGGGAAAACCACAACTCATTTACAGCTTAAATGAAAATTGAAAATGAGTTGAAAACAAGATGTGTGAGATTTCAAATTTTATCTTTTATAAACAACAGCTATTGCCTGTGGACAAATGGATGTAACAGAGGGATTTAATCTTTGTAAACAAGAGCAAAATGCATCAGAATAGATCCTTCAGGCATGTGGCAGGACCTGCCTTTGGAAAAGTAGTGAAGGAGAGGCTGAAGCAACTTAACTGCTACTAAGAGTTTTATTGGCACCAGAAGCTCTGTGAAGGAGACAGATAGGGACATTCAAGGCCTTTGCTCTTTGTATTTGTTTTTTATTAGAGCCATCAGTTTTGAGCACATATTTCCCTGCCCAGGTGGATATTTGCAGGGCCTGGGGAAGCCTGAACTCCACAGCAAGGAGTCTCTCCCTTGCCAGCCTGGCCACCTCTCTGGGAGATGCAGAGTCAACACCAAAGGTACTAAAGCATGGAATCTCAGAATGATCTGGGCTGGAAGGGACCTTAAAGCCCAACCAGTCCCACTCCCTGCTGTGGGCAGGAACACCTTCCACTAGCCCAGGTTGCTCCAAGCCATGTCCAGCCTGGCCTGGAACACTTCCTGGGTTGGAGCAGCCACAGCTTCTCTGGGCACCCTGTGCCAGGGCCTCACCACCCTCACAGCCAGGAATTCCTTCCCAATATCCCATCCATCCCTGCCCTCTGGCACTGGGAAGCCATTCCCTGTGTCCTGGCCCTCCATCCCTTGTCCCCAGTCCCTCTCCAGCTCCCCTGGAGCCCCTTTAGGCACTGGCAGGGGCTCTGAGCTCTCCCTGGAGCCTTCTCCTCTCCAGGTGAGCACCCCCAGCTCTCCCAGCCTGGCTCCAGAGCAGAAGGGCTCCAGGCTTCAGAGCATCTTTGTGGCCAAGTCTGGACTTGCTCCAGTTGGTCCATGTCTTTATTGTGCTGAGGGCTCCAGACCTGGACGCAAAGTAGCGAAAAAACAAAATGGACCTTGCTTTAAAGCCCTTAAACCAGGGTTTTTCCAGCTTGATCTGTTACATTTGTTAGTGAGGCCCTCTTGGCGGTGCGGTTTCTACATCCATTTATTTTGCTTAGTTGTGGTTTCCTTTCTTTACCTGGTGAAATCCTGCTTCATCTTTAGGTGCATTTAGAGGATTTGCTACTAGTGCCTGTTTCACAGGTCTG
The DNA here is from genome assembly GCA_020086605.1 of Lanius collurio. NCBI lineage: Eukaryota > Metazoa > Chordata > Aves > Passeriformes > Laniidae > Lanius > Lanius collurio. Next base: position 200,859 of record JACBWW010000089.1, read on the forward strand.
TTTTTGCACATCTCATCCCTGCTTGGACAGGAGTTTGATAAGGAACAAGATACCCTCAGAGTAGACTTGGAACTTGTCAGAGGCTTATGGGCCAGTGAACCCACAGGGATCATCCACCTGGATTCCCAAAGGTGTTTGACAAGGTCCCTCAGCAAAGGCTCCTGAAGGAAGGAGACTGCCCTGGAACAGGGGGTGAGATCCTTACAGAGAAAATTGTTTGCTAAAACGTTAAGAACAAAAGGGAGAAGGGAAGAGGGAAGAGACTGGGTAATAAAAAAGATGAAATTTAAGTGTACATAAATATAAAACAGTGCACAGGGGGGAAAACCAATTTTAACTCTATTTGTAAAACAATGGGTTCCAAGTTAAGTGTTACTATCTGAAACATCAGGTTTGTTACAAATTGTGCTGTGAAAATGTCAGTTCTGTGGTCAGCAGCCATCCAGAGGAAATGGTGTGTGTCAATTGCTGGGGGAAAACAGAGCAAAACAACCCCTGCTGCCTCCAGCTGCAGGCATCTGCAGGGATCTTCAGGGGAAGCTGAAGATCCCTGGACCTTCAGGGTGTTTTGGGTGGGAAGGGACATTTTCCTGGGAGGTGTGGGGCTGTGCAGGGCTGCTCTCACCCAGCCCCGGAGAGTAAATCCCATGGAGAGGGGAGGGGTAGCTCTGTGCTGACCCTCCTCTGCCTTGAGGACATAACCATCAGCAGCCTGCCATTTTCCAAGGAGTCACCTCTGGGGCTGCTGACAGCCTCATCTCCTCCATCACCTGTGGAAGTCAGTGTGCTGACCTCTGCCAGCAAAATTGACTTATAAAGTGGAATTCCTACAGCTTCTTTTGATATGTAACTGGGAAGATTCCCGTGGAGGCTGGTAGCTGTTGGGAAGGTGAATCTCTGCTGAGCTGGAGAGAGCAAGTGGTGGAGAAGCACTGCAGTGTCAATTCCTACCTGGAATGCTGCAAGTCCCAGCAGGCTCCAGGCTGGGTGTCTTGCTCTGACCTACCAAAGGCAGAGGCAGAAAATCTATCACAAACCCCACCGGGCTGGTGACCAGGGTCTGGAGCTCAGGTCCTGGTGCCCTTCCCCAACAGGTCCTGGGTGCCAGTTATTTTCCTGAAAATTAGGAACAACTTCTTTGTGAAGACTGGGAAATCCAGAGAAAATCAGGTCTCTCTGTTGCTGTCTGGGGCTGGTATTTACCAAGGCTGCTCTGGAGGAAGAAATTGCTGTTCCTGGAGCCCTGCCTGGATCCACAGCACTGGTGCTGCTGCTGCTCAGTGGGTGCTGAGCTCTGTGTCCTTTCACCCGTTGTTTCCCAATAAAGCTCCACCAGCTGCCCTGAATTGTGCTCCCACTTCCAGCCTCCAACACATCTCTGAGTAGCTGTTCCATTGCTCTTTCCAGGCTTGAAATCAGGGTTATGGGCTCACATCACCCACACAGACAACGTGTTGTCAGGCCTCAGTACTCAGCAATTAATCTGACATCCCCTCCATTTCTGAGGGTTTACGGTGACACTGCAAAAGGGCAGGAACTCCCTGATTTTCTTTTCCCAGCTTTTCCCAAGCTTGCTTAGCAGTGCCACTGGGATGAAAAATCCTGTGCCTCTCCTCCCACCTTGGCTGAGGTAACAACAACTGAAAAAGAAGGAAGATCTGGGTCCATTTGGTTGTGCATTTAATTAGAGAAGTGCAAAAGGCTTCATCCTGTTTGAAACCCTGCAGCTTCCCACTGCTCATCCCCTGTCCCTGGGGCTGCCTGTGAGGAGCACTGAAGGAGTGGGACTTAACCCCCGTCACACTTCAGTTGGTGGCATAATTGCCTGGGGCTCTTTCCTCTGCCCTCTGTAATTGGGATCACTTTATCCCTGGCTTCATCCTCCCTAATCCTACAGGTAACCCTTCAGCTTGCTCTTCCCCACAGTAGAGGATTACTGCTCAGCTTCCCAATAAAACACCCCTTCCCCAGGGTAAGGAGAAGCCAGACTCAGCTGGGCCAGTGATGGGCAGCACCAGGAGTTTCCTTCACATCCAGCACCTTCTCTGGACTTCACATCCTCCTCATGCCCTTCCTACATCCCATGCCTTCTCCAGACATCCCAAATTTTCATCCCTTTGACCACCATGAGTGAATTTAAAACTGTTTTAAAGGCCTGGGATAATGTCCATCCATTTCAAGCCGTTTTGTCAGTGCAATGGCAGTACAGGACACTGAGAGGAACACAGGCTGAGAGAGGAACAGAGAAGGACCAGGGCTGTTTCTGTCTGTCCATCTGCAGCACTGGGTTGTGGGTGCTGGCAGGGGCCACCAGAGCCCAGGAGGTGGTCCCAGCCACCAGCACCACTGTGACAAGGGGCCCCAGGTCTCCTCTCTCTGCTGACTCGATGGGGGAGACGAGGCTGCCATGATGTGAATGTGAGAGTTGGGGCTGTGGTGCTGCAAATGCCACATCTGGGGTGAGCAGTGTATTCATGCACCCTGTGGCCCCCTAAAGGGTCGTGTCCTCTAGTGGCAAGCCCAGCACTGCCTGCTCAGCCATTCTGCTGGACACAGGGAAGGAGTGTGGTGAGAGAGCGGAGGGAGATCCCCTTTTGAGTCCAGGACCTCCAGCACACCTGGACACACGGCTGGCAGAGCTGTCACACCTGATGGGTGAGGGAGGAGAAGGCCCTGTCCATCACTGTGGCACATGTCTGGAACAGTAAGGGAGCCCAGGCTGACCTGGCCACCCAAGGGGACACTCACACAGTTTGGGAGGATGCCTGGTAACACAGGAACACTTTGTGATTTTTTTTTTCTTCTCATAAGCTTAGAGCTGAGTTTGGAGTCTGAACTCTGACCCCCTGCTGCTGAAGGGAATGTGTCACCTCCAGCCCTGTTCTCTTGAACAGCAGCACATGCTGAGGAGGGCATTACTAATGAATTCCCTCTGCCACTTCCCAGAACTGGGTCATCTCATCCCCAGTGACCAGCAGCTCCTCCCGAAGTTGTGGAACTGTAAGCTGTCAGGGTCTTTAGGATACTGACTTTCATGACTTTCTCACCTGGGAATTTCCTCTATCCACATGGACCCAGGAACCACTTGAGCTCAGCCCTGGACCTGTAGTGTGTCACTGATCTGTGTTGTGGGAGCTCAGCAGTGCCTGACTGAGTGACTGGCTTGACCTGGCCCCAGGCCCTCCTCATCACTATGGACCTGCCAGGACTGTGTCTGACCCTGGATACTCCCACCACACCTCACGTCAGCCTGCTGTGGTCCAGACTCTGAGAGCATCCCTGTGTAAATATGGAACCTGGAGGAATCCCTGTTGGCTGCAGGCAAGGGACAAGAAGAAGCAGAGCAGAACCTGAATCTTGGAGCCCTCTGATCAAATGCTTCCAGTTTTACCTGGAATTCACTTCACTTGAGCCCTGGGCACACAGAGTCTGTGTCCCAGGCCCCCACTATCTGCATCCCTGGCATGGCTGGGCACAGCTCTGTCCCTTTAATGGAAAAGGAGGAGCTCATGGGGAACATGATAATCCATGGAAGGGTTGGGTGTAAGTAACGAGGAAACAACGGTCTGCAAAATCTCACAGGGAGTGGAAAAGGTGAGAAGTGATACACAGAAGTCTGGTGCTCACGCTCTGCCTAAGTGGGATCCTCTGGGAGGCTCCTCTGGAAAGTGAAGGAGCTGGGCAGAGCTGGCAGGTCCTTAAAGACAGAATCCTCGGATTATCCATCCCGATAATCAGGTGCGCAGGTACACGTATGGGGAGATGGGTGTGAGCTGAACTGGAAATGAAGCTCGTGGCCGAGTGCCAAAAGGCAGCATGGAGAAGGTGGAAGCATGGACAGGCCGTGACGGAGACATTTGGACACGGGGGTCAGACTCCGTGGTGGCTCTGTCCGAGCGCTAGGACGGCACACGGCGGGCACCAGCGGAGGTCGGGGGGTGCCAGCCCGGGGCGGGGCCGGGCGGGGTGCAGCGAGGTCCCGCCCCCACGGCTATAACCGGGCGGCGGCGGCGGCGGCCGCGGGTCCCGCGGCGGCGATGGCGCTGCGCTGCCTCCTGCTGCTGCTCTGCGGAGCCGCCATGGGACCTGCCGTCCACCTCGACTTCGCCGAGCACCGCAGCCAGGCCGCCAAGATCAAGGTCAACCCCCGCGGCAACCTCTGGGCCACAGGTACCGGCGGGGGGACGCGGGGACACGCGGGATGTGCGGGGCACGGCGACCTCCTGCACTGTCCTGTGGCTGCCTGTGCGGAGCCCCCTGTCCCACGAGGGGAGGGGAATGCTGGCAGGACCACGGTGGGCAGGGGGAGACCAGGGCAGGCGTGAAGCCCCCTGCACCTGCATCCCCGGGCGGCAGGTCCGGCGTCCCCAGGCGACTGACAAATGCAGCATCCCCGGGTGTTAGGTCCAACATCCCCAGCAGACTGGCCAGTCCGGCATCCCTGGGTATCAGGTTCAGCATCCCTGGGCGGCATCTCTGTAACCCCGGCGATCCTGTCAGCAGGAGCAAAGAGAGAAGTTTCCCCAAAATCCCATGCAGGGAGCGAGGACCTGGGATTTCTGGGTTTCCCTTGACTCAGCTGGTTTGGGCATTAGGTCACTCGGTGCTTCTCGCTGGTTTGTGCCGGTGTAGGGTGGCCGGTGACAGCTCAGCCGGAGCCCTGTGTCCCCCCAGACACACCGTGTGTGGTGTTGCAGGTCACTTCATGGGGAAGAAGAGCGTCACAGGCTCCCCACACCTGGAGACTCCAGAGGAGCCTGCAGTGCCAATGGTCTTCGGTCCCTCTCTACGAGCCTTGCTGGAGGACATGATGGAACTGCTGACCCGGGAGCTCCTGAAAATCCTCCTGCAAGAAAGACTATTGGATGAGAACCAAGGGAAATATGACCTCACTGACCAGGTGAATATTGACTTACATGGAGGGAGATGCTCAGAGCAGGAAGGTGGAGGAGCTGTGCTAGAGATAGGAGCACCTGCACAGCTGCTAGAGGTGCACTCCCCCTTTTACCCTCCTTTTAACCCTCCTTAAATCACTTCTTAAGACCAACCATAAAGGGACAGAGAAGTGTCCCGAGGCATGTATCTGGCTGGGCAGTGACAAATAATTCCAGGTGGTGGGGAAGGGTGTGAGGATGAGCAAGTAACATTGCAATGGAGCTGTGAGAGTGGTGATCTCCAGGGGTTGGTAATAAGCATCTGGGTTTTCCTCAGTCAGATGCAGAAAGGGATGGTGTCCCCTTTTCCAAGGACAGGGAAATCCTTTCTCCCTCTTATTTCCACAGGGAGAGACCAAGAGGGACACAGTATGTGAAGGGAAAGCATCTGTCAAGCAAAGAGCTTTGGCTCTGTGTCACGGTGGTTGGGATCCCTCAGTGCTGAGGGCACAAAGCCTTGCAGAAAGGAGGTGTGCATTGGTCCTGCTGCTGCAGAGCGGGTTTTGGGGAGCAGGGAGAGGGCAGGAGCTCCACTTGTCCCACTGTGTATTGGCAGATCCTCAGCCTCCTCCCTGTAGCTTTTACCTTGGAGCTCACTTGGCTCCTTGAGGAAAACCTGCCCCTGGGAGCAATGCACAGACACAGATCCTCAGGCAGGATGTGGAGATGGAATTGCTCAGTCCAGGGATGGAGTTGCTGTGTCCATAGATAGAATTAGTCTGTGTGGCTCTGCTTGTTTGTTGCCTCCTGCACACTTCCCTGGTGCCTCATCCTTTCCACTCACTGCAGGAAGTAACTGGGAGTCTAAAGAGGATGAAATCCTCTTAGGTCAGTCCCACCTGTGCTGTCCCACTGAGCCAGAAGCCTGAAGAACTGTCCAGTAGCACTACATACATATTTCTGCTATGCAGGGTTAGGCAGGGCTTGCTCCTTCGTGCCTTTTTTCAGAAGGCAACAGGTGGAGCAGAGTTGCAGAGTTGGGAGCCTGAGTGCCACTGATTGTTCAAGCACCTTTTTGACTTTTTTTCAGCAGATTAAGGTAAACTGAGGCTTCCTAGAGATCCGTTCCCATTGGGTAGAGGGCTTTTCACAGTGAAGATTCAGCTGGGCATTGCTGAAGGCAGCAGCCCACCCCACTCCCTGTGTAGTGTGCTGTGCTGGGCTGCTGCAGTGTTTGCTTCTCAGATGCAACTGGAAAGAAGATGAGGGCTGTGGAGGTTCTGGGCCCTTCCCCATCCTCCCCAAGGAACCTTTGAGCAGGAGGGCACTTGTTAAAAGGATGGGAGAGCTGGTACATGTGCTGACCTGCCTTGTTTCTGAGCGTGTGGTGTGAATGTGGTAAAGGTGCTCCCTGGGGCTCTGCCCTGCGTAGGTCGCTGCTCATGTTGCAGATGTGCCTGTGCAGAGGCTGCCCCGAGCACTGGTGCTGTCCCACAGGTTCCAGCAGAGTGCCTGAGCCCTGCCAGCCCTGCCAGTGCTCATTCCCAGTGCTCAGGGGTGGGTACTGGCCAGATGTGGCACTGGGTGCCAAAGCTCTGCTGCTGGAGGACAATTTGTCTGCGGCCATGCAGGTGCTGGCCAGTGCCTGGTTGCCTCTCTGGGGGAAGGTGGGATGCCCTGCCCATGTGTGGCATCACAGCTGAGCTGCTTTATGTACAGTTGGGTCATGCCCCTCACTTTCTCTTCACAAAGCCTGAAGCCTCTCCTTGGCCAGTGCCCTGGTCCCCTTGGTCACCTTGCTGGGTGCTGTTTCTGGTTTTGCTCCTTGGGCACCTCTGAGCACCTCACCTCCCTAACTCCTGCCCTCCTGCTCCTTTCTCCCACCCATCCCCAGGGCATCCTCACCTCTGTGCTGTTGTGAATATTACTGAATTTCTTCTCCCCAGTGCCTCTGAGTGCTGCCCAGGTTATAATGTTCTGTGTGATCTTACTTTTTCTTGCTCTTGTGGTTATCACAGTGCCAGTCCAAATTCCTGCCATCCTGACAGCTTTCCCCCTCAGCATGACTGTTGTTAGACACTGAGTGTCAGCACCCAGCCTGAACTGACCTGTGTGTTGTGTACCCACCTTCCTCACAGGCTTTTTCATAGCTCTGCCCTGTGGAACTCCCTGTCCATGCCCTGCTCAGGATCTGTTGCTTCCATCTCAACTTTCTAGCCATGTGTGGCAGACAGGGCTTGGTTCTCAGCATGCTGGGGCTTCACAGTGCTGCCATGTTGCCGTGTGTGACAAGGATTGGGCTGGCAGAGGAGGATCCTTCCCACCTTTTGTCATCTCCTTGGGTGTGTGGCATTAATTCCCCAGGATGCAGAGACCATGTTTGTGGAGTGGAACAGCTCCAAGGGTGTGGGGAGAGTCCTTCTGCCTGAAGGCAGGTGCTGCCCTGCATAGCTCTGGGACCTGTGGGCAGTGCCGATCCCACAAGCCCTTCTGTGACTCTTCCCTGCTGTATTTTCTGTCTCTTTTTACCTTCTCACATTCTCTGCTGAATGAGGCTCTCCCCTGGAGCTCTGCCCAGTGGCTGCTGCCTCACTGGGATGAAGTTTCCCTCTGACAGCCGTGGTTCAGCTGTTGGAGCACAGATGGGAAGCTTCTGGCTGTGTCCTTCTCATGTGCTGTTCCAAGCCACCCCTGAAAGTGCCATCATGCTTCCAGCATGGGATGTTTGTCTGATCTGCCCCGTGGTACCCAGCATGGGTGGTGACAGTGGTGGTTGTGTTCGTGGCTCCGTGTCTCACCGTTGTGTCTTGTTTTGTAGGAGACAGGGCTTCTAACGAAGGTGCTGGAGAAGTACTTTTCAAACTGAAGAGGTGCAGCTGGGGAGGAAGAGGTCTACGAGGTTGGCTGTGCGTGGTGAATGGAGCAGAGCATCGTCCTTGTGGGTTTCTATAGCAACGTCACTTTTATTTATTCTTTCTGTAATATTGTTAATAGTGATGTGTGTGAAAAGCGGAGCCTCCCTGTATAGTTCCTGTATGTTTTGTGTTTTCTTGACAGCTGATGTGCCCCTGTGAATAAAACTGGCTCTTTGCACAGACTCTTCTGTGGATGTAGAAAGGCAGACCCCCAGGGCCTGTGCAGGGAGAAGGGGAACTGGGAGCACCTTGGGGCAGGGTGAAGGGGGATACTGGCTCTCAACAGCTCAGAGGGGTTGGATTGAGTTCCTGCAGCCTCTGCTCACTGAAGGAGACTCTGATATGACAAAGCAGCACACTTGGATGAGCTGATCACACCACTCACCACTGGAGCATATTTGTGACCCTCTTTGCTGGGAATATTACCAGCAAGATCTTGTCCTGGCAGTGGTGGGATTTCTGGCTCAGTCAGAGTCCCAGCCTTGTGGCGCCTCAGGGTTAACTACAGGCTCGTTGGCCTTGGCATCAGTCTAATTATGAGGCTGCTTTGTGAGGCTGCCTCGGTGGAGCCTCACCTCGTGCATGTGGTTAAACACACGCAGGGGCAGAGGTACAACCCTGAGGCCCTTTGTTGTGCAGGATGGCTGGAGAAGGGAGCTGCGACCTGGCTGAAGTGAGTGATGGAACAGCCCCCATGAACAGACTCTGGTTCTATACCTTGTGAAAGTGCTGCTCACAGATGCATCCCATGGCTGCCACCACTGTGGGGTCTGGCCAGCCCCTGCCCTGGGAGGAAGGCCTGCCGAGATAAGATTGCACAATCTCTTGCAGGCTTCCCTTAGGAAAGCCAGAACTTCTCGGATCCTCTAGGAAACCCTATGTAGATTCTTTGTAACCCGTTGGCTCTTACCCTCTCCCACCCACCCTTGTACCCCCATAAAAGAAGCCTCCCAGCTCCCCTCAGGAGGGAGCCCGTCCCTGGCTCACCTATGCGGGGTTGCCAAAGGGGCCTCCCCGTCTCTCTTTCCTCGTGTGGCCTGGAGCTTGCCTCGCAGAGCAAAGAGCTGGACTCGCACTCGCTGAATCGCTAAAAGAGCTGTCAGCCTGCTGAGGCGGGCCCCTCCCTGCGGAGGCGCTCCGGCGGCTCAGGGAGAGCTGCACGGCCCCTGAAGATGCTCCTTGGCGGGACCATCTCTGCGGGCGGGTCACGGCTCCCTGGGTCTGAGGCACAGACCCCGCACCAGCCAACATCAGCCCCTCCTTGGGGTCATGGGATCCTATAAGGGGTTGGAAGGGACACTGAAGATCATCTTGGAGCCATATTCCAGGGGCAGGGACACCTTCTACTGTCTCGAGTTGGTCCAAGCCCTGTCCAACCTGGCCTTGAACACTTCCAGGGATGAGGCAGCCACAGCTGCTCTGGGCACCCTGTGCCAGGGCCTCACCAACCTCACAGGGAGAAATTTCTTCCCAATATCTCATCCATCTCTGCCCTCTGGCAGTGGGAAGCCATTGCCCCTTGTCCTTGTACTCCAGGCCCTTGTCCCCAGTCCCTCTCCAGCTCTCCTGGAGCCCGTTTAGGCCCTGGCCGGGGCTCTAAAGTCTCTCCTGAGCATTCTCTCCTCCCAGCTGAGCAATTGCAACTGTGTCAGCCTTTCCTTGGATTATCTCCACGGCCCTGAGGATGTCCCCAGGAAGGGTGAAACCTGGCAGCAAAGCCCAGAATGATGTCATAAATGAAACCATAAACTTTCACACTCTGCTCCCCACCATTGTGATGATATATTCAACCTGATTCTTTGATCCCACGGGACAAGAGCCCTTCTCCCAGGAACAGGAACCGCAGAGCCACGTCACACCAAGCCAAGGGATGATGCAGCATCTGAGGATGCTGATAACTAGTAGAGGGATCAAAGCCATGGTAGGAGACCTTTCCAAGATGCTCCCTATCCCTTCAAGGATAGTTCAGATCCTGTGAAGCCTCCTCTTCCTCACTGGAGCAGTTACTTGGCTGCAGCCCCTGGGAAGAGCATCATCTTGAGCCTCCCAGATTTTACATCCTGCTGGTGAACATCCCACCTGTAGCACCACCTGTAGCACCACCTGTAGCTATTCCCTTTGTGAGCCCTCCATGGTCTCCTACCCACCAGCTTTGCTCAAGAGGTGTCCCCCACTATTGTGCAGTCATTCATGCAGGAATCCTACTTCTAACATCTACTTTTTTTTGCCCAGACTGGCTGTTGTGTTCTAGGATGCGGGTGACCCCCAGCTCACCTTTTCATTAGCTGGAGCAAAGCCTTGTCTTAAAACTAATTACTAGCAAGAAAAATAATGACACTGTGGATTGTGTTTGACGCTGGAGGAAGCCAGATGCCACTCAGCCAGCAGTGTGAGGGACTGACAGCCTAATGGGGTTCCTAACTTGATGTGTCATGGGACCACCCTGTCAAGCTCACTGGAGGAGGAGGAGCAGGTTCCTGGCCATGAGACACCCAGGTGGATCCTCATTCTCCCACTGACCCTGCCAGAACCTGTCCAGCTGCCTCTCTGTCTGTTTGTCCCCAGCCCCCTGTCACTCTCCTCTGGGTTGAGATAAAGAAGGGGGAGGTCACTCAGTGACTGCTGCCATGGCCAGAACAGGCTCGCCTTGAGAAATGTAAGTTAATTTATTGTCAATTAATTTAATATAAGTATTTGATTCAGGTTCTGGAAAAAAACAACCCCCCCAAGCATTTTCACACCTGGGGAAGGTACCTCCCTCCCCTTTGCCAGGCTCACTTTCAGCACCTCTCCTCCTCCCTGTTGTCACTGCAGGTGACACTCAGTCCCCTTGTGGAAGCAAAGGCTGCAGGCAGGAGGGATGTACCTGCTCTGTCATGGATGAGTCTTCCACAGGCAGTGCCTTCCATGGCAGTGGTCCATTCAAGGAGTGCATGTTCCACTGCAGAGCCCCTCTTCATCCTCCTCCTCTGAACTGCTGCACAGACTGGAGTTGGTCCCCCATGCCCTGAGTGTCCCGCACCTGCCTTGGACCATCCTACAAGCACAGGATGACTCAGGCTGGAGAAAATCTCGGCAGATCTCTAGTCCAGCCATCTGCCCAAAGCAGCCTGAACCCTGAGCTCAGACTCAGTTACTCAAGGCTTGAAAACCTCAATTTATGGAGACTGGGTCCACTGCTCAGCTGTTTCAATGTTTCTATTTCTCCCTCACAGGCAAACAACTACTCAAGCCATAAACCCCTATTCCTTCTTGAATTTAGATTACAAACTGAGAAGGTCAAGAAATCTTTTGAAGAAGCTCTTTTTTTTTTGGCAGTTTCCCTGCTCTGCCCTGTCATCCACCTTTCTGACATTTACCTGCTGGCCCACAGGATGCACAGGCTTAGCACAATGCCCTATCACTCACCAGGTCATGTTCTTTGGAAAGTTCCAGGACCAAAGCTTTGTGCCCAAGCTTAGAAAATGAGTAAGTTCTTCACTCTTGTCTTTTTTCCCAGCTCTGGTTTGTTCCCATTGCTCCTCTGGTTTGAAGATGACCCTCCATGCTGCTGCTGGGGCTCAAGTCCTTGCTCACAGCAGAACTTGCTGTTTCTGCACACCACAAGCAGAGATGCCAGGAGACCCCTCAGGGTCATTGGGATGACTTTCCTGGGATGTTCAGACCCGTGACACATTTCCTTGGAAGCCCTGAGAGCTCATGGATGGCTGTGAGCTTTGCTGTTCCTGGGCTTCCCCCCCAGCCTGCCATGGCACGACCCCAGGGATGGGCAAAGAACGTGAAGTGAGATTAATGGACCCAAGTCACCTTCACCATTGACATTTGCTTCTTTGGTTGTGGGACTGACTCAGAGTAGGAGCTGGCTCAGAGGGGTGACAGTTAAAAGTCCACTGCCACCACTTGGTGTCATTGTTGTCCCAGGCTTAGTGAAGTGCTCCCTGCTGCGCTCACTGGCAGAGGACCCTCTCCTGCTGTGTTCTCGCTTTGACATCAGGCCCCAGGCTGGGGTGCTCCCTCCTCTGAGGCGCTTGGAGACCTCTCTTGCACGAGAGACCAACAAGCCAGGCAGTGAGGAAGGGAGGGAAAGAGGCAGAAAGGGAAGCATCAGAGAGCAAAACAGTCTTCTAAACTCCACTGCCATCCCCCACGCACCTCCAGGGAAAGCTCTTCACATCCTGATATTGATGTGAAACCCTGACCTGACCAAGGTAAACCCGGACAGGACAGAGGCTGGGACAACCCGAGGAAGTGGGGTTCCACAGCTTGGCACTGTATCCAAATGATTTCCAGGGAGCAGGGCATCCTAGTGCAGAGGAGGTGACGCTAAGTGCAGTGTACAATCTCAAAGCTTAGAGAGATTCCAAGTGGCCAAAAAGGCCAACAGCACCCGGCTTGTAGCAAAACTAGTGTGGCCACAGCCCAGGGCAGTGCCCATCGCCTGTGCTGGGCACTGCTGAAGCACCCCCAGTTCTGGGGGGCAGCTCTGGGCCCCTCACTCCGAGAAGGACATTCTGGTGCTGGAGCAGGTCCAGAGAAGGGAGCACAGCTGGGGAAGGGGCTGGGGCACCAGGAGTGGCTGAGGGAGCTGGGAAAGGGGCTCAGCCTGAAGAAAAGGAGGCTCAGGAGGGACCTTGTGGCTCTGCACAAGTCCCTGACAGGAGGGGGCTCAGGGGGGTCGGGCTCTGCTCCCAGGGAACAGGGACAGGAGGAGAGGAAATGGCCTCAAGCTGTGCTAGGGGATGTTCAGTTTGGACATCAGGAGGATTTTTTTCACAGAAATGGTAGTCAGGTATTGAAGGGGGCTGCTCAGGGAGTGGGAGTCCCCATCCTGGAGGTGTCCAAGGAGCAACTTGACGTGGGACTCAGTGCTCTGGTCTGGTTGACAAGGTGGGAATTGGTCACTGGTTGGACTCAGTGGTCTTGGAGGTCTTTTCCAACCTCAATGATCCTGTGATTCTGTGATGAGGGATACAAAGGCCTTTTCCTTATGTTATGACCCACCAGCTCACTTTTCCCTGCCATGCACCAGCCTCTGGAAAAATCAAACTGGTAAAGACGACACTGAGAGGGTGATAGGACCTTCAAACATTGGGACATGCATGTAACAGAGGCCATCAACTACTCAGGCAGCATCAGGGGATCTGCCTGTTGGGCTGGCCCAGCCCAGTCCAAACCTTTAGGTACAGTAGAATGGGATAAAGTTCCTGCAGTACACATAAAGTATATGCTGGAGGAAACAATATGGGTTATTCCTGCCTCAGGCAAAGGCAAACTCATCTATTTTGCTCAAGGACCTGCATCCATTTTGTGGGTGCTGGAGGATGGGAAAGATCAACGTGTGCCTCAAGGCGATTTGATCTCGGGTGAGAGCAGCTAATAAATTCAATTGTATTGAAGTTAGTTAGTACATAATGCTGGGTATTATCACTTCTATGGCACTTCTATACACTCCTCATCCCACCAGGCACTTCACAGCACTGTCTGGATTTGGGGATCTGAACCTGAATCCCCTCTGATCATCACCTAAACAAAGGATGAACTTTGATGAAACTGGACAAGTGCAGTGGTGATGGAATAAGAACTGGCTTTAACATGGAACAAACTTTTGCTGCCCTGAAAGACAGCTGGGACTCAAGGCCATGATCAAAATGAACTCAATGGACTTTTACAGGCATAGTCCATCAACTGTGGGAATGATCTCTGTGTGTGTACCCATCAGAACACCAGAAAGGTGACGAGGTCTTGGGAAGTGTGGAACCTGGCATACCATCAGTGATATGGGTAAGGGGTGCCTACTGCCCTAGTTTTACTGGGATAGAGTTATTTTTTTCTCAGTAGCTGGTCCAGAGGTGTGGTTTGGATTCAGGACCAGAATAATGTTGACAACACAGGGATGTTTTGGCTGTTGCTGAGCTTACTCTAAGTCAAGGACTTTTCAGTGTCCCACGCTCTGCCAGTGAGGAGCTGCCCAGGAAGCTGGGGGATCATGGCCAGGACAGCTGAGGGATATTCCATAGTACAAGATATCATATTCAGTATATAAACTGGGAGGAGCCTCCAATCGCTCTCAGGGGCAGCCTGGGCATTGGTCAGCAGATGGTGAACATGAACTGTGCATCCCTTGTTTTTCTTGGGTCTTCTTTTAACTTTTTTTTTTTTTTAATTACAGCTATTATCATTATCAGTAGTAATAGTATGAAGTATCACTACTATTATCAGTATTTTTATATTTTTATGATTTTTCAGTTATCAAATTGTTCTTATCTCAACCCACAGAATCTTTTTCCTTTTTCTTGTGGTGAAGCCTTTCATTGCACCAGGTCCTTGGCTCTTGGCCGAGGCCTCAAGAAGAGATTCAACTAAAGATGAGCAGAGAATGTGCTTTGGTAGACAGTAAGAGGCCTGTCAGAGATCTGATACTTCTGTGGGAGCCCCAGCAGTTTGGAATCCATTTCACACTGGAGCAACAGTTTTCCAGTTTCACTTGGAAATGAGAAGGGGCCAAACTCCCTGCACACACCAGACTGTTCTCACTGCTCTGGTCTTTAGAGGAAACTCTTCTCCTGAACCTCTTTCTCAGCCCAGGAGAAATCCCAGCCTTCTGACATATGAAATGACTCCAGTGTTGCTGGTTCCAAGCCAAATCTTCCCCCAAGGGATGTGTTCACCCTGGCCCCAAGGAAATACCTTGCTCTGGACTGGAATTGGCTGTGCTTCAGCAGCTACAGCATGGATATCACAGAACATGGAGCCTTGAAATCCTGAGTATTCTCCTGCTGTGAAAAACCCAAGGAAAGAGGCACAGGTGCTTGGCTGTGTCAGCAGAACCAAGTCTCCTGCCTGCCCAGTCTGGGAGGTCCTAGGGCTGTGTCTGATCCAAAGTCCTCTATATGACCCTGCTCAGGAGATGTTCTTACAGTGTGTGTGCACCAAGTGTTGCTCCTTGGAGCGAGAGACAGGGATCATCCCAGCCACAGACCCACAAAGACTTCTTTTGTGGGCTTTTGTATGGGATGAAAACAGCTTCAGAGCAGTAGGGGTTGGATGAGAGCCCTCCTGCCACACGACTCCCAAAATCATCAGGGTGCTGCAGTGCAGTGAGAGGACACAACACAATCTCGCTGCCATTTTCTATTCATTTCTATTCATTTTTAACCTCTGTATGGGGCTGAGAAGAAGCCAAGGACTCCAATAGGAATAAGGTGTTCAAATATTTATTGATTCTTCAGGCTTGTGGAGTATAAAATGCAGTGAACAGAATGCACCTGCTGTAGCATTGGGAAATTGGTCCCACTGTGCTGCAGAGGAGGTGCCATAAACCACCTCCTACCATGGCCACCAGCCAACCTTTGGACTCCTTGTACAATGTTGAGACCATGCCAGGAATTGTAGAGCTGCAAGAATTGCCTTGGTATTGATGGATTTTATAAAATATGTGTAGGTCAGTACCACCACACTGAGGTGTTTTCCTATTGTGGAAGACAAGCCAAGCAGTAATTCTGGCAAATCCAGTTCCTAAAGGGTAGGCAGAGGTGGATACAGCAGGACCCCTTCCTACTCCAAGTAGGATACACAAACTTAGGACACTCCTTTCTTTCCATTTCCTGCTCTCGCTGTTCCCACAGCCTTGTTGACACCCCCCACCCTCTCACGTGCCAAGGAACACCTTTGCTTTCAGGAGTGAATCTGTGCCTGTTCCAAGTGTTTTCAAGCCCAAACCAGCAAAAACTGATCCAGGGTGGTGGCACTGATAAGGGAGCCACCAGCCTCCAGCACGGCCCCAGGCAGCAGCTCCAGCCTGGCCGTGCTGCTGATGTGGGAGGGAGCAACCTGCTCCAGGACCTGGATCCAAGTGCCATGGGAAAGGATAAGGGAACTCCTGGCAGGGCAGGAGGACTTGTGGGAATACTTACTTGGGACTTGGGACAACAGGAACTCTTTTCCTCTTGCCTGGGAACATTTGGATGGCAGGCCTAGACCTCAGAAGACCATGTCCTTTCATGAAAGGCCAGCTTCCTAGCCCCCTGCCACGTGTCTTTTCTTTGGAAGGATAGGAGACACATACCCTGAAAGGTTTTAGGAACCGGCTCTGCTGGGAGGTCTGTGAGACTATGGTGGGAGGAACAGGGCCTTCAGTCTGGTGTAAATTCTGGTGGGTGGCTGCTGAGGGCCTCTGGTTCAACCCTTCACTCACAGCAGGACTGTCACCAACTGCAAGATACCATCCCAGGATGATGTTTGGTAGGACAGGACCACTGGGTGGGAAGAGCTCTGAATATCATCCATCAAAGCTCTTGTGACACCCAGAGCTGGTAGACAACAAGCATGAGAGACCTGGCCAACTCCAAATCTGCCTTGGATATCTTCCACCACAATGATCTCTGCTGATCTGAGATCTCACACCCCTCAGGAGGTGGCATGAAGGGATTCCAAGGCTGGCAGGGAGATCTAAGACAGAAGAGTTTCCATGGAAAAATGTTTATTGCTTAAAACTGGCCTCTAATGCCAGGGATTACAAGAGAAAGCTTCTCTCTAAGCTGCGGCCAGGGATGAAAGTGCTAATTACCACACAGTGCATAATTAACAAGCCCCAGCAAAGCTGGGAAAAGTTCAACTCCCTGGTGGTTACATTGAACTGGCAGGAAGGGCTGTTGTCTGTGGGGACAAGGTTCCCCAAGCTGGGACAGTAAAATCCCTGATAAGATGCATCCCAAAGCTCATGCACTTCCCTGAGACTCATGCCAAGGCAGAGGAGCTCTGTCAGATGAGGGAGACACTCTGGGATGAGGCTGGAGGGGCAGTTTGGGAGCAGGCAAATCCATTTGCACTCTGATGGAGAGGAAACACCTGTAACAGATGCAAGATGGGAAGTGATGTCTTTCCCCTCTCCTCCCACCTCCCAGGGTAGCAGGGCACCTGCTTAGATCCTCACAGGATCCCTCCCCATATCCCTGCTGCAGGGTGGGATTAGGGCAGCCTGGAAGGGGCACTTGGGGTCTATGGACAGCAGAGAAGGGCTGACCTGCAGCCTCTCATCCAAGCCGAGTAGCCCCAGAATGGCAAGGGAAGGAATGGGACCAGGCCCAGCCCCTTCCCCACCCAGACATGGGTTGAAGTGCCCATGGGGTCAAACATGGAGTCTGTGGGTGGGATGGAGATATTTGGGAGGGCAATGGGGACAGCTATGCTTCAGTCCCCTGGATCTCTGAGAACACATGGAAACACACTGGCAGGAGCTGACAGGAGCTGTTTGGGACTGGAAGTAGAGATAATCAAGTACCCAAAGCAAGTACTCTCCCTGTCATGTGTCACAGAAGGTCCAGGCCGTGTCCAGAGACTTGTTCCTCTCCTGCATGATGGCTCTTGGAAGGGGCAGAGGGCTGAACACTCAGCAAAGTTTCTAGATGAGGATTTCCTCAAAGTGTGGCTGAAACCTCTCCTGTTTCAGTTCCCACTGGCATGATGTGTGGCTCCTGCTGGCTCTGCCTCCATCTCCTGGCAATTCTTTCACTTGACCCTGACCTGTCTCCATCATAAGATATGAAACCCACTGGTCAGTGTAGTGAGTAGCAGCACCTTCTCCTTCTCTCAAAATGTGTAACTTACAAATAGAGCTGGAAAAATAGACCCTTCTGGCAAATATATCTGGAGTCAAACCATGGTCACAGCAGCCTCTCTGCTCACCAAGGAAGAACTGATGAGGAGTCACTCCTTCCTTCCTCCTGTCCTTTCCTTCAAGCTGCTCCATCATGGGCCATTCAGCTGTGGCAAAAATTCCTGGGCAAGGATCCACAGCATGGGCTTCAGCACAACAGAGTCCCAGCTCAACCCCAGCTGCAGCTTTGTCCCTGTCAGGGAAGAAGACAGAGGGGTGATGGGGAGAGCTGGGGCAGAGTGACACCTGGGCACAAGCATGACATCTGTCTTTCTGGCTCCAGTGGGTCAGAAACCTTCCTGGTCCATCCCCAGAATCACCTCCCTGCCCAGGCATGTACCCACTCTTTCCTCACTGCACTTCCCAGCACGGAGAGAGGCGAGAGGTGGCTGATCCAGCACTAAATGTCTGCTTGCACAAGAGGTGATGGGTGCTGCTCCCCTCGCCCCCACCTCCTTCCGGTGACCTGGATCGAATGACTCATCCCTAATCGGGGGATCCATCTCTCCAGTGGAGTGAAGCAGAAGCTGCCCAAGGAAGAGGGCTGCCCCAGCAAGGGCAGGGTGCTGACAGTGGGAGAAGAAACTCCCTGGAAAATGTGTTATCTTCCCTCGAAACTGTGATGAAATACACACCTTCACTACCTGCAGAAATACCCAGAAAAATAAAACTTAAAAAGGTGGAAAAAACACCAACACAAAGTTTAATAATTCCTATATGCAGAGTGCTGAGTGAGGGGTGAATCAAGCAGTTTTTTCACATTTCCCAGGATATTAGCAGTCCAGGGAAGGGGAGCATCCCACTGTCACCATCATGCCCCATTTCCATCACTGCTGGGGACAGATGAGGGAACCAGAGCAGCATCCTTGCACAAAAACCCTTGTGTTGCTGAGAAGAAGGGGAACTCCCTCCCCATTGTTTTCATTTCTGGCAATAGGGTATCTCCCCAAAGGACATGTTTGTGATGCTCACCTGAACAGCCCCAAACCCACCAAGCTTCAATCCCTTCCAAAGGCAAGCTCCACACTTCAATTTATCCAAGCCAGTGCAGGGCTTATCTCTCTGCTGCCTCTTCCAGCTCCAGGGAGTGCAACGAGGGATGGTTTAGACCCTCATCCCACAGGTCACTTCACATGGTTGAATCTTCCCCACCTTGATTAATTTCATGCTGCCAGTTACCACCCACCTCCTCAGTTATCCTCTTTCACACTGGAGGGAGAGGTGTTTCCACCTTTCCAACAGGTCCAAAATCCCACGGTATCCGTGTGATCACTCCTTAGGATTTGCTCTGTTTGCTGTGAGGTCCATGACTCCCTCTTCTTTGCAGAGGCTGACAGAGATGGAGCTGGTGCCACATCCCCACCAGACAGCTCTGCAGCACATCTCTGCACGTGCATTCCCCAGCCATGTCACCCTTGCCACCCTTTATTTAATTTTTTTAAACAACTCTTGGGGAGGGAATCAGTGTTCAGACAGGGTAGGACCTTTTGGGGACTTGAGGGGAAATGGCAAAATCCTTGCCCAAAAAATGCCTCTATTTCCTGTTGGGCATGAGTGGAAACTTAGTTTTACGTCCCTCTGCCAAGGGGGTGGGCATCCAGCCAGCCCATTCTCTGGGATACAAAAAGAAATAGCCCGGGGATGGCTGTGCCAATTTCAGAGGGAAGACCCCAAACATGGGTTGGGAGAGTGTTTCTGCCAGGCTGGTCCCTCTCAGTATCAATACAACCTTCTTCAGCCAACCAAAATGCCGAAGTACAAGAGCAAACCTCAAAAGCTTGAATTTCCATGGTCTCCACGCTGTGGCCAGGTTACAAGCCTGAGCATCTTCTGCATGATGGGGCTGGCAGCACTCCTAGACCCATTCCTTTCTGCTGGTCCCCTGTGCCAGTGACTGTGTCACCTTGCCCAGTGACCAACAACTCAACCAGGACCTTCCCAGGCAAACTCCCCCAAGAATGGAGTCAGAAGCAGGGTCATCAAGGAGGCCACACAGCCACAGCCCGTGCTCGATGATCTCAGCTGGGAACCTCCACCAAGCAGTGCAGGTGAGGGCTTTGAAGACCTCTGTTCTCTCACACCAGGATCCACAGGGGCCGGGCAGCTCCAGGATCCTCCTGCCGTATGGAACTGTAAGAAAAGTAAAGGAGAAGAAGGCAAACCACTTTCAGGGCTGTGCCAGCCCGTAGCTTCCCTGTGTGCCCTGGGGCTCAGCAGAAGAGCCGGCGCGGCTGGTCCGCTGTGGGTTAGGCTGGATGATCCAACCGCCTTTGGAGGAGGGCACTGTAAAGAACACCGGGAGAAACAGAGCCGTGACTCCACGCCAGGCTGGCTCCTCGCCCGCAGCCCTGGCAAGAAGCGCGGGCAGGCGGGCAGGCAGCTTCCCGGCTCATCCCGGCCCTTCCCGAAGCATCCCGGCGCACGCCCCGGCTCCCAGCCCGGGCTGCAGCGGAGGTAGGCTCGGGGTGGGGAAGGGGATGTGGGTGTTTCTGCTGCTGCTGCAGGGATAGCCCCCGTTCCCGGGGGACGCCGAGCGGCCCTTCCCAGCAGGAAAGTGAATTGGTCAAGTGCTGCGGTGAAAACAGCATTTAGTCTCCCGAGCAGCGTCCCACCGTCACCCCCCGCTGGCTCCCGGGCGGGTGGCACACCGCAGCCAGGGACAGGCAGCTTCTCTGTCCCCTCCGGGTTATTCCCGTCTCCTGGGACGACGAAGAGTTAGCACTGTCGGGGGCCCAGCGAGGAGCAGCCCGACGGGGCTCATCCTGTTTGTGCAGTGATTCACCCAGAGCTCCGAGCACAGCGGGAGCCAGGCTGTTGGATAAAGAGCTGAACTAGGGAGGGTGGGAGCGCAGGGAAGATTTTGGGGGTGGAGAACAGGCAGAGGAGGGGAGTGAGTAACCCGGTGATATTTGCGTGTCTTGCTATCCCTTTTTGGGGACAACCTGAGCATTGCAGCAGATGCCCTGGTGGCTCCAACCCAGCTTTGCTGTGGGCTGTACGCAGGGGAAGATGGAGGGTTTCCGTGGGACATGCTTGAGTGCATGGCCAGTGTGGGATGGCAGTGTCCAGGGGCACTGAGATGCACACACAGCCGTGCCTGGGACCAGCAGAGTGCTGGCAAGGAGGCAGGAGATGGTTCTGTGGAGAAGACTGGGTGGAATGGAAGTATGGAGGTGATTTTCTCTCCGCTGTCTCTCTGTGTGCCAATTTCCAGTTCTTCCAGCCAGCAAGATGACACTTTGGGATGGCTCCTACCCCTTCTATCCTGGACCCAATGCCTGCTTCCCCTTCGACACCACCCGGGCTGTCATCATCACCATCTTCCTCTCCATGTTGGTGATGTTCATCATCATCCTGCCAGGGATCCGGGGCAGGGGGGTAAGTGGAGGGGCAGTTCAGACCTCTGGTTCCTGCCTACACATCCCACATTCCTCTTCCATCCCAGCCTCGATAACAGACTTGGCAAGCAGACCCGCCCACAGGCTCAGGGCCAGGGCTCTGGGATCTCTAGAGAGCCATGGGGCTGAGCTCTAGCCCATCCAAGCATGCACACCCATCCCAGACACACCAAACTCCACCACCCCAGATTTCTGAGGAAGCCAGATCTATCTTGTCTGGATTTCTCTGTGAACAAGCCAGAATGGTTTCACCAGAGTGGAGCAGCAGGGTGAGGCTCAAAGATCTCACCCCACCTTCCCAGAGACCTCAATAAAAGAAGGAGGTGTGTACTAGGCATGTCCCAGCACTGCTCGCCGGGCTCTGTGTGGCCAACAGACCCTGCTGTGAGCCCTGTTGGGTGCTTGTTGTGTGCCTGGATTTGCAGCAGGGCTGGTTGAGGAGCTTCTGTCCCCCAGGGGACATTCTACAAATGCTCAGCCTCTCCTTTTGTCTACAGCTGTGGCCAGCTATCCACAGGCCCACACACATGAGGTTTGGATAAGTGTGGAAATTCCAGCTGAAGACTGTTAGGAGGAATGTCTCCACCCTCCTTCCCAAGAAAGGGGACGTCACAGCTTTCTCCAGTGGGTTCTTTTGATCTTCTTCCTCTGTCTGGATCTCCCTGTTGCCTCCCCCCTCGCCACCACGGCAGGGATGCCCTGCCCACATGTATCCCCCACGGACCCCCCCACAAAGCACATGAAGTGATTCCCCAGGGAGGAACAGCTCTATTTCTCACCATCTGATGTTTCTAAATTACACACTTGGTGCCTGAGGTCCCCATGGCAAAATCTGACTGAGACCTGTCCCTCCACTCTGCTCACCCCTTACAGAGACTCTTCTGGTTCCTGCGGTTGGTGTTGGGGCTCTTCATGGGAGCAGTGGTCCTCGGTGAGTACTGGAGCCCTGGGGGGAAGCTCAGGGATGCCCAAGACATGGAAGAGAAAGGAGGGGAAGGGTGAACAGATCAGTCAAGGGCCGAGACCAGCCTGTAGGATGAGTTCACGGGGAAGACGGACATGTCTTTTGTCTGGGGCCTGGTTCCAGCAACTGGTGGAAGGTGCAGGCACCCATCTGTCTCCAGTCTGAAGACTGGTGATCATATCCAGGGCAGTCAGGAAAAGCCCACCACCAGCTTCCAGGGGGTTCAGGCAAACTGGCAGGGGCTTAGATGGGAAGCAGTTCCCAGACAGTGCCCACAAATCAGTCCCACTGGGTTAACTCCAGGGTTAGGATCTGCACCAGGGCTGGGGAAAAAACAACCCAAGTAGGGCTTTCAGGGTGGTGGGCTGGGATTGATATTGAGGAAGGACACACAGGACTTTGCCTCTTGGGGCTAACAGCCCAGTCCTGACCTTGGGATGAGGAAGGTGATGCTCAGACAATGGTGACTGTCCTGGCACATGCTTCCAGCACCAGACATCTTGCTGCCAGGCTGTAACTAACCCCTGAAGTCTTCACAGCTGTACAGTTCACCAGAGACTGGGAGACGGGCTGGGTGCAGGCAAACACCTCCTACAAGTCCTTCAGCCCTGTCCAGGTGAACGTGGACATCGGGCTGCACATCGGCCTGGCCGGGGTGAACGTCACACTCAGGGGTGAGTGCATATCCCAACAGGAGGGGACTGGCTGCAGGCTTGGCCCCTGTGCACCTGGGTACTGAGGCTGTGGGCCCCGCACCAGGAAGCCTGGGAGCTGCCTTCAGTGCTGAGGAAAGGTCCTTAGTCTTCATCACCTGTCAGGAAACCCAGTGAACCAGATCAACGAGACCATCAACTACAACGAGCACTTTCCCTGGAACTTCGGAGCGGATTACGACCGCAGCTACAGCGAGGGGCTGGAGAAGGGGCTGCCCAGCCCCATCCTCTACGTGGCAGAGAAGTTCAGCTCGCAGAGCCCCTGTGCTGTGCACAGGCAGTACCGCATCGCCGGCCACTACGCGTCCCTCGCACTGTGGTGAGTTACAGCGAGGGGTCAGCCCTGTCCCGCGCAGGGGGGAGCTGGAAGGAACCAGGGACAGCAGAGGGAGCTTCATGGAGCCGCCCTCATCACTGTAAGGCCATGCCAAAGCCTTGGCTTTCTGCCGAATCTGGGGCTCTCGTGCTTCCTGGCCTGTCACAGATTCATGGAGCTGTGGAATCACAGAGTGATTTGGGTGGGATCTTAAAGCCTGTGTTGCTCCAAACCCCCTGCCACGGACAGGGACACCTGCCACTATTCCAGGGTGCTCCAAGACCTGTCCAACCTGGCCTTGGACAGGGATAGAGCAGCCACAGTTTTCCTGGGAAACCTGTGCCAGGGCCTCACCACCCTCACAGGGACGACTTCCTTCCCAGTATCCCATCTAATCCTGCCCTCTGACAGTAGGAAGTTATTCCTCCTCATCCTGGCACTCCAGGCCCTTCTTCCAGGTCCCGCTCCACGTCTCCTGGAGTCCCTTTAGGCCCTGGCAGGGGCTCTGAGCTCTCCCTGGAGCCTTCTCTTCTCCAGATGAACACCCCAAACTCTCCTAGCCTGGCTCCAGAGCTGAGGGGTTCCAGCCCTTGGAGCATCTTTTGTCCATGTCTCCAGACTCCTCTTATGTGGCCCCTGCCTTGATGTGCAGAACTGTAGTCTAAGAAAAATTATTCTTCATTTAAGGGAAAACAGGTGCAGCTGTGGGGCTCAAGGCTCGAGATCTCTCCCAAGGACCCAGATAAAGAGTCCCAGTTAAGACATGCTGTGGAGAGCCTTCTTTTGCACATCCAAGTGGGCACAGACCTGCCTGAGGGGAGCAGGAGGGACCATCAAGAGGGTGCTCAGAGCTCATCTCTTGGTATGAAGCTGAGAGCCCTTGTGTGTGTTGTGATTGGGAAGTCTCAGAGCACCCACACGAGTCTCAGAGGAGGTGGGAAAGGCACCACAGGGAAGAGCGAGCCTTGCAATTCCCCCATGAATACAAGTTCTAGGTGCCTGTACCCATCTCCATTTTTATTTTCAGGAAAAATAATTATCCCCACCCACACATTCCTGTACTTCAAAGCAGAAATATTCACAAAGACTTTTTTTTTTGTTTGTTTGTATGTTTTCTTTTTTTGTTTGTTTGGGGGGTTGGGGGGGTTGTTGGTGGTTTTTTTTTGGTTGGTTGGTTTGGGTTTTTTTTGTTTGTTTGTTTGTTTGTTTGTTTTTTTCTTGGAATCAGAAAAATTTGTTAGGCTCACCCCCCAGGGTGCTAAACCCAAGCCTCAAGCACAGGGTAGGGCTGGCAGCTGGGTGCACTCCAGGTGCTGAATCAGTTGTGGGCATGGCTCATGGTGCAGTTCTCCAAACAAAGGTGTCCCTTGATGCCATTGTTCCTCTGAACACATGGGAACTGCCTGGGGTGACCAGTTGTGGACAACCACAAGAATCAGAAAAAAAAGTTACTTTGGAGGGACTGTTAAGATCCAATCACTAGAGAGATGCCTCTGCCCAAATTAAGGTGCAAACGAGACCATATGCTGAAGTTGACAGTATGGATTTTGTGTCACAGTAAATATGAGGGAGACAAAGATAGAAAGAAATAGAAAAGGGAAGGGGGGAGGAGAGAGGGAGAGATTAAGTAAAAATTATGACCCTGCCCAAGGAACCAGACAGTGTCCCACTGATCCTCTTCTTCTGGCCTTCTCAGTGGTGGGGTCCCACGAAACTCAGAGTTCAATGCAGGTTCAGGTTTAGGTGGGAACACCCAGGTGCTTTCCCTGCAGGGGGACTTTTACCCTTTGCAATGCTGTGGATCAGGTGTATTTTTCTGGTGGAAGGGCTCAGAGCCTGGGGGTGCTTCAGGGGTCTTTAATGGTTTATGATCCCTTTTAAGACAGGACCCTGCCTCTCACACCAGCGTGGAACTGGTTCTGCCCCTTCAGAAGGGATGCAAGCCCTCAGGCCAAGGTGTGACCGGGAACAATGTCCCGTGAGAACGGGACCTTCTCGGGAAGGGAGGATGAGTGTTCCAGCTGAGCCAGTTGTGTAACGGAGGACATTGGCATGATAATAAACACCACCCTGACTCTCCAGGGTCTGCTTCTTATCAGCCTTCTCCTTCATTGGCTCAAAACCAAGAGCTTCTGGACTGGGTCCTCTGTCTGAAGCACATTAAAGAGTTTTCCACCACACATCCCAAACCCCTCCTTCTCCCCTCGTGGGATGCAAACCTGGCCCCAGTAAAGCATCTGCTGCCTCTGCAAATGGCCAAATGTTTGAGCTATTAAACATTAACATTTCAGTCCCTCACAGGAACCTTCAGAGAATTCTGCTCCAGTCCCACACTTGGAGCAGGGCTGATGCCAAAGCTGTACCAAGGTGCTTGGGGGCTTCAGGGAATTCAACACTGAACATTCCCAGGTGTGGAGATCCCTCCACTGCTGCGGGATCTGTCCCACAGCTCCAGCACTTGTATCATTACAGAACTGGGTGGGTTGTAAGGGACCTCTTTAGATCAGCTATCTGCTGAAGCAAGGCCAGCTAGACCAGGATGCCCAGGGCTTTATCCCTCCACTGGAATATGGAGAGGAGACCCTGAGTAGATACTCTAAGTCTGATGTTTTCTGCTCGGTTTTGTGGTCCTTTTGCAGGCTGGCCTTTTGCACATGGCTCATTTCCATCCTGCTCTTCTCCATGTCCATCCTGCTCTATGGTGGCCACATGCTTCTGCTCACTGCTGCTCTGATCCTCTTCTCACTGCTCTTCTTCTTCACCTCGAGAAACACCCCAAAGTGCCCCATCCAGTTCGGCCCAGTTTCCTTGAGAACAGACTACGGTGAATCCTTTTGGCTGACATTAGCAACAGGTGAGTGCTCAGCTTGCTTCTGGGGCTTTCCTTGTCCCTCCCTACAGAGATGATGCCCCAACAGCACCTCATCCCTTCTTTCTCCATGGCTGGTCACAGAAAATGATAATTTTGAATTAGAAGATTTTAGATTAGAATCATCAAGGTTGGGGAGAAAAAGAGATGAGCAGTCAAGAGATTTGAATGTCTGAAGTTCCCTGATGGATAGAGATTCCCTCTGCCTTTCAGGACCTGCCCCACATCTGGGCAGCAATTGTTTCCTTTGGTCAAACCAGAATTTTCCATGCTACAACATCCACCTCCAGGGAGACTAGCCCTTTTCCAGTAGCAGATGGTAATGAATTCCCCCTGGATACTCCTCTTTTTCAGGCTAAACAAGCCCAGGTCCTCCAGCCTTTCCCTGTGCACACTGGGCTCCATCCCCAACTCTCTGCCCCAGTTTATGGACCTCTCTTTTGTACTGGGGAGCCCAAAGTGATGCTAAAATCAAGATGGGGAAAGAGAAACCTTTGCCAGACGTGCCAGGTGATGGCACATGTCCCTGGTGTCCAGCTGGGTCTGGATGGAGCTGGGACCCAGCAGGACTCCTCCAGTGGTGTCACTGTGTGTCACTGTGCATTGCAGGGCTGCTGTGCCTGCTCCTGGGGCTGGGCATCATCATCCTCAACTCTGTGCAGCCAGAGAAGCTGAAGCTCATCTTTAGCCTGGACAAGAGCAGCAAAGAGAAGGTGTGGGACACGTCCTGCCTGCCAGCTGAGCCCAGCTGCTCTGCACAGGATGTGCTCATGGTCCCCCTGGGTGAGCTCTGCCAGGTGACAGCCACCCCGCTCTGAGGCACAGCGGAGGCAGGGCAAGGCCTGGAGATGCTGCTGCTGAATTCACCAAATCCATCAAGAGGCCAGGTGGGAAGAGACGTGACAAGAGCCAAGTGATGAGGATATCCAAATCTGAAAAGGTGTTTCAAATACAATAGTTTGCCTTTTTTTGGTTTTGTTCTGTTTTTCTGCCCTTCCCCTCTGTCCATTCCTGAGTCTTCCCCAGGACACAGAGATTAAACCAGAACAACCTGGGGAGAAAGCAAGTAGCTGCAGACTCATAGATGTGAACCAAAGAGAAGTAGAGCCCCCACAAGACCCCCCTCATCCTGAAAACCCTCCAAAACTCCCCCTGCCCTTGGATGCTCTTCCCATCAGCAGTCAGGAGGTGCAGATGGAGCTGTGCTGCCCAGGGTGCCCTGTACCCAGCATCTCTTGGTCTGAGGTGAAGAGCAGGATGACAAAGAGGAATATGATTTACTAGGATGCTGAAGGTGCCAGGCTGGGGGTAGGGAAGGAGAGGAGGAGGTGGGAATGGAGGTGCAGCAGTGCCTTGGAGATCAGCTATAACCAATTTGGGAGAGGGGAGCAGCACCTCCAGTCTGGGTTCCTCCTGCTCAGCTGTGGAAATATTCATGTCGGGGGCAAGAGACACTGAAATTCTGCACTCCCAAGGCAGAATTGTCCAAGCCACTCCGGGCTGTGGGCAGCCAGCAGGACCCTTGTCCACACTGGCAGGGAGGGTGCACACTTCAGCTTTACCCCCCTTTACCTCTCTCAGGGTTTCACTACTTTTTTTCTGTTTTGTGCTCACTTATTTTCCTCTTTATCACCATAAAATGTTTCACCTGGCCTTTCACTTGCCTGTTGATAGAATTGTGCCTCTGAGGGCTGTTGCTGTGACATGGCAGCCACAGGGCAGGGATAAAGAAAAGGCAGAGACCTTTTGTGGTCCTGAATGGAGCACCCAACCATGGCCAGCCAGTGCGGGGCAATGAAGCCAAGTCAGTCCACCCTAAAGAGGGTATTGGAATATCCCCAGCAAATAAGCAGGGGGAATATTGGGAGGACTTTAGTTCCTGGTGTGCCCCTGAGTGTGTGGGAGGTTTGATGGGAGCAATATCCAGCCCCACAGAGAGGAACCACCATGGGCCAGGGCCTCTGGGGAAGAGGAGCTCAACCATGGCATCGTCTCCCATCCCATTACAGTCAGAAACACCTTCAATGAGAACCTAGAGGACCCAATAGGGTTTGGAGGTGAACTCCTTCAGCTTGGGACATCTCAGCCAGCATGTTTCCAATGACACCTCTCAGGAGATGCTTCAGCCTGCAGATGGACTAAATCCAAGGTGCAACAAATGCCTTTGATTTAGTCGGTCGAAATTCAGGCCTCATAAACCTTTCCCTGGTGTGCTCCTGCCTGGGGAGCAGGGCAGTGACTGCCTGCCTGGTGCCCTGGTGCTTGCAGTGAGTGACAGCAGGGCAGGGGCCCACGGTCCATGCAGAGCCCCAGGCTGCACTCCCTGAGATGCTCACAGTGTTTTATCCCTTGCTGACCCTGGCTGGATACCAGATGCCCTGGGGGGCAGAGTCCGCACGGGCCAAGAGCCGGGGAGTCAGTGGCGATCATTTCACCTCTTGTTGTCCAACAACGCCTCAGTCCAGCCAGGAAACTGAGCTGGGAGCTGCGCTGGAGGGAGGAGGTGGGACCTGCAGCAGCACAGTGCAGGGGCTGCTCAACCACAGCTCTTACAGGGCAACTGAAGAGGCTGCTGCGACCCAGTGAGGCAAAATAATCACCCCGGGCTGTGCCGTCCGTGCGGAGCCAAGGGAGGGACCCCTCCACCTGCACATGCTCTTGCAGGCGGGCCCTGCCCGTGACAGAGCCAGCCCCGTCTGTCCCGGCTGCCCCTGAAGGGTCTCTGCATCCCCCACGGTGTCACTCTCACAGCTCAGCTGGCCCCGTGCACCACCTCCTGCAGAAATCCCGGCCCTCCCCTGCTTGCCAGGAAGCAGATAAGACAGACATCTGCTGTCTTGGTGCTTCAAACAGATCAAATTTTATTTAAGCTTTGTTTATTTGGGTTAATGTTCCTGGATGTCTGATACAGGAGGACAAAGTTTTCCTTCTGATGAGGATGCTCTTGGGTAGGAATCATGCCCTAAAGCAGGAGATGAGGCTGGAGAGAGCCAGAGGCAATGGTCAAAAGGCTGGAAAACCCCCCAGCCTCCCATGTCTTCAGGTCATGGGCTCTGTCCCATAGCAGCCCCAATAATTTGTGGTTGGCTGTAGCATTTCCCTGATGTGTCTGGATGCAAGAAATTCTCAAGGAAGGATCCTTCTTTTCTCAAGGGAGTTTGATCTTACAGCTTTGGTCCCAGCCCTCAGCTAGTTAAAGTCCTTTTGAAGCTCTCCTATCTCTCCACAGCTCCTCATGACAAAGATTTCTTAGTGGCTGACCTTGAAATGTGCCACTTTTGTCCCCATGGGAAGGATGCTGCTGCTGGAGGTTTGCCAGAAGTGCAAGACCTGCAGATGTTCCCCATGGCCCTTCCTTAAGAAACCAGCTCCCCCAATGTCCCAAGTGTTTCAAAGGACAGGGGTTTTAGTAAAGTTTTATTGAAAATAATTCCTGCTCAGAACAAACCACACTAGTGACACACAAATATCATCTGACAGAAATAAGTAACTTACCAGCAAGGGTCTTTTCTCAGAAAGAAAACTCAAAATACAGAAATTTTGTACATTACAATTAATTGGAATGAAGGTACCCAGGTTTCCAGCATTCAGATATAGAATCCCAGAATGGTTTGAGTTGGAAGGAACCTTAAAGCTCATCTTGTTCCACCCCCTGCCATGGGCAGGGACACTTTACACTATCCAGGAAAGTGCTCCAGGCCCCATCCAGCCTGGCCTGGAATAATTCCAGGGATCCAGGGGCAGCCACAGCTGCTCTGGGCACCCTGTGCCAGGACCTCACCACACTCCCAGGGAAGAAATCCCTCCCAGTATCCCATCCCTCCCTGCCCTCTGGCAATGGGAAGCCAATCCCCCTTGTGCTGGTACTTCAGACCTTGTCCCCAGTCCCTCTCCAGCTCTCCTGGAGCCCCTTTAGGCCCTGGAAGGGGCTCTGAGCTCTCCCTGGAGCCTTCTCTCCAGGGGAACACCCCCAGCTCTCCCAGCCTGGCTCCAGAGCAGAGGGGCTCCAGGCCTTGGAGCATCTCCATGGCCTCCACTGGACTCACTCCAGCAGCTCCATGTTCTCTGCAGGTGGGGTCTCACCTGAGTGGGGCAGAGGGACAGGTTCTCCTCCCTCTCCTGCAGTTCCAGTTGGATAGGGATAACTTCACTCTCTTCTCTCCTTCCTTTCCCATGGCATCTTTTTGGCCCACACTTGGCTACAACTTTTGTCTAATAAAGGCCAAATTTGAAAGTTAAAAGAATCACATCACCACATCCCCCACAACAAACTGTGGCACATTTACTCAGTCTTTGTTTCTGGAGCAGTTTTTTTTTTTTATGCCAGCTCCTGCAGCATCCAGCCTGCAGAGGCTGGATCCATGCCTGACTTTCCTGGATACACCTAAACCACTAAATGTCCTGTTTGGGAAAGAAATGAGCAGGTTTAATCCCTGGCTTTTGGAGTGGCAGGCGCTCCCAGGGAGAAATGTCACCCATGAGCTGCTTCTCATTTTCAGCAGGAACAGACCATTGGAGAATCCCTGCTCCGTGCTGGGGCAGGGCATGGAGCAGGAAGGGCATTCCTCCTGGGACAGGGATCCCCAGGTGACTGTGCAGCTCCAGTTTCTGGAGCTGTGAGCTGCTCCACCAGCATCCTGCCAGCACAGCCTGGCCCTTCCAGAGGGCACTGCCAGGGGGATACAGTCTGTGAAGGCACTTCCCAGCAAGGACCTGTGCCAATGTGGACTTCAAAGGCAGTTGGATGGGGAAATGTGCCTCTGGGGACATCAAGAAGAGTCTGTGATCTGACCTTTTGGGTCCATCTTCAGGGAAGGAGTGAGACCTTTCTTCTAGACGCTGTTGATTTCAGAGGGCTGAGAAGGAGGCAGGCCCTTGTTCATGAAATGAGGGTTGACAAACACCTCAGGTGTTTCCTGGTACTCCTCTGCTTTGTCCTCACGGAGATCAAAGAAGGCTTTCAGCAGCTCCAAATTGAGGTGGTGCATTGCCACAATGGTGATCCCAGCCACAAAACAGAGCAGGCCTGGAAACAAACATGGTCTCTGATTGGGATCCTGTCATTCTAGCACTGTCCCCACCCAACAGCTCTTCTCAGATAGTCCCCTGCCAGAGGACAATGCCTTTGCTTATGAAAGGTTGCCTTCTATTGTATGAGCTGTTCTGAGCATCTGAAAACCCAGGCACAGGTCTGAAAACCCAAGCAAGTGATCCCAATGTCTTTGCACCTCAGGAACTATAAATGCCTCCACTGCCCTTGAGATGGAGTTTCCCCTTTTCCTATCCCTCTCCACATCTCTGCCAGGATCTGCTTTGCCAAGGCACAGGCTGGGGCTCTGGGGAGCTGCCCTTCCCACCTGGGAGGGAAGCACTGGGACTCCTGTACATCCAGAGGGACACAGTGATGTGACCTGGGGCACCCTGATGTTCTTACCAACTGCTAGCATAAGCCAGAAAGATCCCCCATAAGCCACGTGCAGGGTCCCAGTCCCAATCTGGATCAGGCACATCGGGGAGTTCCTCACAGTGGAGAAGGAGAGCAGCGAGAAGATCATGAAGGCCCCTGTCACCAGGAGCATGTATCCTCCATAAACAAGGACGGGCATGGAGAAGAGAATGTTGGAGATGATCCATGTGCAAAAGGCTACCCTAGAGACAAGAGAAGACCAACAGATGAACGGTGTGAGTGCCACGGATTAGGATGCTCTGTGTGAGGATTTCCAGGTGGAAGCAGGAATCTGGGCTCCAGAATGCACTGTACGAGGTGGAGAAGCTCTGTGGGCAGGCAGGAATGATCCCTAATCCCCACGATGAGC
This sequence comes from Lanius collurio, assembly GCA_020086605.1. NCBI lineage: Eukaryota > Metazoa > Chordata > Aves > Passeriformes > Laniidae > Lanius > Lanius collurio. Next base: position 232,379 of record JACBWW010000089.1, read on the forward strand.
AAGCACATGTGCAAGGCTCACACTGCTGCACCCAAAAGGCAGAAACACAGATTTCCCCTTGCTCAGCCCACAGACAGGACCAGCCTCAAGGAGGCTGTGGCAGCCCACTCGGTGTATCTGGACCATCCCAGTTCCCTGCCCTTCCCCATGTGGGGCAGCACAGACCCTGAGAGCAGCACCCAGGACTGAGATAAATGCAGGAGCAGGCAAAGCTCTGCACCTGCTGAGGAACTGGGCTACAGAGGAAGCCCCCAGCTATGGACCAGGAGGTCTTGTTCCATGGCATCACCAGGCTCCTTCCCTAGTTTCTGTGTCCCTGCTCTCAAACACCAAGCAGGGAGAACAGCACTGCAATGGCTCTTGATGGCAGGTAACGTGGTGGAAGGGACCATCTCCTGCCAGCTGGGGACCAGTTCTCACCCAGCCCAAGGGGGCAGTAATGTATCTCTGACCTTGTCAAGGAGTCAAGATCAACTCCACAATAACAGCAGCAACATATTTTTGTCACCTGATCCCAATCTTAGGTACAAAATACACTCACAGGTGGGGTTGGGAGAGCTCTTCATGTGTCCATGGGCCTCTCTGGGCTACTAAGGACAGCAGCTTCAACTCCACATCACAGCAAGGACCTGCACCATGTTCCTCTCTCCTGTGCTCAGCCCTGCTGGATTTATCCAGCACAGGGAACCAGGACTTCCTCTCCACTGCTCCTAAAGTGTCTACAGTGCCTGGCAGGGACCCCTCTATGCACACAGCTTCCCTCCTGGAAGGATGCAATCCCACCCATCCCACAGGCCTAGGGGAAAGGCAGCCAAGCCCTTTGCATCCCTGCCTCCCCCGTGCCTGCAGCAGGATGGGAGGGCTCACCAGAGCGTGGCTGAGGCGTAGTGGCCGGCGATGCGGTACTGCCTGTGCACGGCGCAGGGGCTCTGCGAGCTGAACTTCTCTGCCACGTAGAGGATGGGGCTGGGCAGCCCCTTCTCCAGCCCCTCGCTGTAGCTGCGGTCGTAATCCGCTCCGAAGTTCCAGGGAAAGTGCTCGTTGTAGTTGATGGTCTCGTTGATCTGGTTCACTGGGTTTCCTACGGGAGGAACAAGCTGAGGTCCTGCTGTGCCAGCACCTGGGCACTGCCAGCCAGGAGCATGGGCACAGCAGGGTCCCAGGAGCCTCCAGACAGACCAAGAGCCCCTACAGAGCAGCTGGAGACCTCCTGGGGCCATGGCCCCTCCAGAGCTGCAGATGGGGACATCAGACTCACCCCTGAGTGTGACGTTCACCCCCGCCAGGCCGATGTGCAGCCCGATGTCCACGTTCACCTGGGCATGGCTGAAGGACTTGTAGGAGGTTTTTGCCTGCACCCAGCCCGTCTCCCAGTCTCCTGTGAACTGGACAACTGCCAGGAAAAATAAAGCTGGGCTTAAAGCAGGTCGAGTTTCAGGCCTTGCTGTGCTCAAGGGGAGAATCACAGGTGAGTGGCAGCATTTCCACCATGGCACTGGAAGGGAGTGTTAGGAGGGCAGGAGTGCTGACTCAGCCACCAAGATGTGCCCCAACCAGCTCCCACACCCTGCAGAGCTCAGGTCCTCCCCTTGCTAAGCGTCCACTCCCTGGATCTGGGAGCAGCAGAGCTCAGATCCCCAAGGATGAACATCATGACCTGATTTCTCCTTGGACATCCTCTCCAGAGCTTTCCTGCAAGCTCCCCACCATGGCAAGCACCACAGCATCCAGGGACAAGGCTCAGAGATGAGCCTGCTTGTCAGCCACAGGAATAGGGGTGAGTCTCGTTTCATATTCAGCTCCCTAAATTGCACTGTTAGTGAATAGTAAAGTCATTTTCAAATGGAGGCAGTGGAGAGGGGTGAAAAGTGTCATCATAGCTCAGACAGTCATTCCAGCTGGGAGAAAAAGAAAAATTTGAAGCATTTCTGGTCTATGTTTTTTGGCACAAGGTATCCTTTTTTGAATCACTTCCACTTTGCAGTGGGCTTCATTTTCCAACAGGAAAGTAAAGCTGATCATTTGATTTCAGGGTGAACAAAACTTTCCTGAGAAAATGTTCAGTTGCTAAGTCAACTTGTGAGGGCACTGATGCAGTGGGAGCTCCACAGGAATGCTTTTTGGCTGCAGGGGTGAGTGTGCCCTGCTGCTGCCAGACAAACTCTGACGCTGGCTTCAGAACAATTCATTCCTCCCATGTGCCCAAGCAGAGCCCAGCTGCAGCCTTGTCATGGAGTGGGGCTGGATGGCTCTCCAGGGCTGACCTGGGTAGGGGGCTGGGGAGTCAGCCCTGACCTCCACCCCTCTGCCACCTCCAGCCTGGCACCATGCTCCCAGGCAGCTCTGGTGGCATCTCCCAGAACCTGGACATCCCCAGGATGGCAACTGCATGCTGGGATGGTCCATGTGCCCTGCAGCTGGTCCCAGTCTGGCTACCTGTTTCTAGTGCCTGGCTGAATCTTTTAGGTTATCATTATCCCTCTCCCTTCATCATCCCTCTCCGAGCAGTCCTATAATCTGTCTTGTCCTTCACAGCAGGAGGGATTCTTCAATTTAGGGTCAGGGCTGGTTTCTCTTGTCACCTGTGACCTTCTGTCCTCTCAGCACATCTTTTCTTACCCATCCTGTTGCCCTGTCCGAGTTGGAAATCCCACTGCCTGGTATCCACCCTCAGTTACTAAAGAAGATTTCCTGGGTTTTACTAAATTAAATCCTCTCCTTCATCTCCTCTGACCTTGCTCCTTGGGAGGTCTTTACTTCACCACTGCAACCTCTGCCCTGCCTGTGTTTTATTCCAACCTGCTCCCTCCACATCACTGCAAGGCTCCTCACATGCTCCAAGCATCCCGGCTGCAGCCCCAGGCAGCACAGGAGGGCTCACAGAGTGGGGGAAATAACGGAAAAATGGTGAGGAGGATTGTAAACACACTCAACCACTGTGTAGCTGGGGTGTAGAAAAACCCATAGACCACAGTAACCAGTGTCTAGCCTTGTGTGTTGGAGACGTGGAGCATCTCTGTTTAGACAGCTCAGAAGCACCTATTGAACAGACTTGAGATCCTACCCTGCTACATGAAAGATCAAATTTTATCAGTGAACTACACCTGCACAAATCCCTGAAATACAGGTGAAAACAGCAGGTTTAGTGATCCTCTGGCACAGACTGAGCTCTGTGGTGCAGGTCCCCTCCTTGTCCCTGCCCAGTGCTGCTTTGGGGATCCCCCCGAGGGTGAGGAAATGAAAATAAACCTGCTCTTTGCATTTCATCCTCACTTTTGTGGTTGTTTCTGCACCCTGTCTGTGTCAGGTCACACACACGGTCAGAGAAATGTGGGGCTGTGCAGCCTGATGGAGCTGGGGCTGGTTGAGTTGCAGCTGGCAAAGCTCACAGAAGTAACCATGGGCACCTCGGAGTGCCCTCAGCCCCACACCAGGGAAGGGAAAGCCATTTTGGGAAGATGCACGACTGCTTTGCAGAGCAGGGGTAAGGTAGACCCCACAACCAGCCGTGGCTGTGACCCCCAGCTCACATTTCCCAGACATAGACCCTGCCCCAGGGTCTCATCCTGCCCCCAGACCCATCCCCGAGGACTGCACAGCACTTACCAACAATCGCCACTCCCACGAAGAGGCTGAGGAGAACACGGAGAGTCCAGTACAACCTCTGCAGGGAGAGAGGTGGGACATCAGGCAGGGAGGAACAACTCTGGCTCTCCTCCTGCCTCACCCTGAACCACCTGGGAGGGTCCCAGCATCCAGAACAAGGGGAGCAGCTGCCCATCCCCAGGGTCACGCACCGCCCGTCCACGGATGCCCGGGATGATGAGCAGAAAGCTGCAAGCCAGCGTCAGGAAGACCACGATGACTATGATGGTCCTGATGTCGAACACAGCAGCCTTCCTCTGCTGCGGGTAGAAGGGGTAGACGCCATCAAAGAGAGTCATCCTGCACCTCCAGAAGCCTGTGGGAGAGGAGTGGTCACAGCAGGGACCCTGCACTGCCCTGCCCGGTTGCCTCCAGCCCGTGATGGCTCAGTTCTGGAATAACCAGCTGAGGGAGGTTCACCTAAAGAGTCCCCAGAGGGACGAGGAAATGTGACGCTGCAAGCAAGCAGGCGGGTGGAATACTTCCCAGCAGAGAGCATGCCACCCAAAAGCCCTCAGTGGAGAAAAGGAGGTGCCTGGGGCAGGGCTCCAGCAGCCCGAGGGACTGTGGCAGCCCAAGGAACCACGAGCCCCTGAACTGCTGCAGTGGGAGGAGCAGACCCAGAGCAGGAAACTGTTGAGCAGCTCTTGCCTGGACAGGGCTGGGTCTTTCCCTCCAGCAGGTGCAGCCAGAGCTTTCCGTTTTGGGGTGAACCCTCAGGGGAAGTGCCCAAGTCAGTGACCACTGCAGAAGTGTTTTCCTTCAAAATTACAAGGAACCACTGAAAACACAGATTTCACAATAGCAAAATTATTCCCAGTCAAGGGCCAGCAGTGCCAAGTGGAATAAAACCCACTAGTCGCATTCCTGCCCATTTCCCCCAAGAAGCTTTTCCCCAAGAACTGCTGGTCTGGTGAAGGAGGAAGATGAAGAGGGAGGATTGGTCCTGCACTTGGTCCAGAGGGGTCAGAAGCAGCCCCTAGTCCCAGGATGAGGGTCCAAAGAACATACAAACTCCGGGAGCACATCTCAAGGCTAAAGGAAGCTGAATTACATAAGATAAAAGATGTGTCATTCCCACAGGTGACTTTGAACTTCCTCTGACACTCCAGTTCCAGCAATTACACACCTTCTTCCTGCGCCGGAGCTTGATCTTTTCTAATAAAATTGGTAATATGCTTAGTCCTCCTGCTTTGGTATTTAATAACCTCTCTGCATGTAACCACCCTGGGAAGGTTGCTAAAGTCAGGCAATGCCGAGCTGATTTGATTCATGACCAAACAACATTTTATTCCGTCCCTGCACAGAGGAGATGATTTTATTCTCATTTTCCAAGAAGAGTATACTTATATATTTAAGTAAGATCCAACCCAGAGCAATTCAGCCACCAAAAAATGGTCCCAGATCCCTAGAAGTGAGAGGGGATCACAACAACTATCATAAAACAGTTTGCTTGGACAGCTGAATTGCTTTTTAATACATAAAGCAATATTTGATTTGAGAATAATTTTCTGTCCAGTAACCCAGACAATAACAGCAAAGAGTTTAATGGAGACTGGAATTTTACAACAGATCTGGACCTG
>JACBWW010000089.1:242490-283853 GCA_020086605.1 Lanius collurio
CCCGCTTGCGTGGGTGGGGTGGCTCCTCGGGATCGGGGCCACGCGTGTTCCCGCTTGCATGGAAGCTGCGGGACTGCGACCCGCGGGACCCCCTGCCCCGCCCGGGGACGCGGTAGCCAGGGCCATGCACGCTGTTACCTGCGGGGGGTCTGCTGTCACTTCTGGAGGGGACAGGGGCTGGTGCTGCTCCCGCTTTCTCCTGCCGTGGGGACGCGCTGGGATGGGGCCGTGCCCAGGACATGGAAGGGCTCGGGTCATGTCCCCAAGTCACCGCCCGTCCTGAGGACCGGAGGGCTCTGGGTGATGCGTGAGGACGGTGTGACGGGGCCGTGCGTGTCCTCACCTGCAGGGCGCGGTGGAGCCACGCACATCCCTGCCGGCGAGGGAGCAGGCTCGGGACAGTGTCCCTGCGCTGGGACAGGACGCCGCAAGCACGGGCAGAGACCCCTCATGTTCCTCCAGGGGACAGAGTCTCTGCGGAGCTCTGGGGCACCCGGCCCCAGGGGTGTGCACATTGTCCGTGGATAGAATACCTGTGTCCATTGTCACATGCCTAGGATACTCTGGGATCCAAGGCTGGGGAGATGTAGCCTGTTCTGAAATCCTGAGACTGGCTGGTGGATGGGGGAAGGCGGCAGCCCCCAAGGGTGTCCCACCAGTGCTGGGAAGAGGTAGAAATTAGCTGGTACTCACAAGAACCATAGGGATCAGGCTCCAGGCTTCTGGAATGCCTTGGATCTGCTGTCCTCTGTGTGGTTAGGTTCTGCTGTGGGGCTGATGCACTCTCAGGATGATGGTGTTTTCCACAATCCCAGGTGACCTGTGGCTCTGGGGAGAGCCCAGGAGACTTTTGGAAGCTGAATCCCTAACTTTAAGGGAGTCAAATCTGCTGGGATCAGGTGGACGAAGAGATCCTTGCTCTGTGGGAAACTATGTGTTTGCAGTATCTGACATACAGTTTTTGGAGGGGTGTGAAACTCCAGGCTTTGGCAGGGCACAGGGATCCTCTCTGATGGGAGAAGACAAGGCTGACAAGCTTAATTTCACAATATGCAGAGGGAGGGAATGAGTTCCAAAGGTGGCACGGGGAATCTGTGGAAGAGTCTGGATGGCCCATCATTGCAATATTCCTGGAAAACTTGACAAGGCTGTGGAAATAATCCACACTTGGCAATCTTTCCCTCAGCAAGCTGCACCACGGGCTTCCAAGGACAGTCTGCAAGATCACCACTGTTACTGTATCCCATTGGCCATGACCCAGATTGGAAAACCTTCAGAGTCTTGGATAGATAAAGCAATAAGTGAATTTTAATTTCTGGGGCACGGAGAGATAAAGGGTTCATGAGAACTGGCATCTCATCTCACGGCTTGGGACAAGAGCAGTTCCCATACCTGAGGAAAAGGAAGATGTGCTCAGTGACAGAAGGAATTTTAAAACACTTGTTCTGCTGGAACTCTATGAGAAGAGCCAGGGAGAAGGGGGAGACATCTGTGCTGTGGCTGTAGTGATGTGCTTTGAGCCTTGGCTTTGCTCTGTGTCTCCTGAACCACTTCTGTGGCACTTTCAGACCTCACTCTGGATGGGAGTTGCAACTCTGTCCATTTTGAGTCAGCTGTGTCTCTGGGGTGTCCCTTCCCACGTTGGACCCCTGCACACAGGGAAGGGGCTGTTTCAGTGGGGACAGTTTCAGGTCAGTGAGTCCCATGTGATGATCTCTGCCACTCCTGCCAGAGGTCACACCTTGTGTCACCATAAGCCAAACTTTCATGTTCTTTGTATGGGATTGGGGCTCAGGGAGCCTCTGGTTCCCACCAGCTGCACAGTGCAAATCCCACATCCACCAGACCACGCTAAGCACAGGGCTGTGGGATGGGAAGGATGTGGGGTGGAGGAGCTGTTGTGATGGGGAAGGAGTGTGGAAATGTCACTTCTTCAGACACAGCTTATCTTCAAATGCAAAAGACCAAAAGTACAGGGATGTCTGGCAGAAGGACTCACTACAGCTTACATGCTCTGCTCACAGCCTGGTGATGAGCGTTTAAATTGATGAACATTATTAATGTGAGAGAAAATGATAATATTTAAGTCTCAGACCACTTTGTTTTACAAACAGACAGTGCAACATGAACTCATGTTTTGTGGTTTCCACTGCTGGGAGATAAAGGTGAAACATCCCCTGCAATTTTGGGTTTACTGCAATTCTCAGTAAACCCAAAATAAACCTACGGAGTTGCTGGTAATGTGTAAGCCTTTCCAAACCCAGATTTTCTTTAACTTTTAATTAAAATAATGAAAAAAAAATTAAAATAATCACTTTGGATGTGACAGAGTGGTGTAGGAAAAGCTGAAACCCATGCATTGCTGCATCTCTTGGCAGCACAGCTCTTCTGAAATAATGCTGATCTTTGGATACACACTGAGACAGGGGCAAAGAGCTACATTTAGTGGAAAACCCCAATCTTGGAGTTAAATATGGGGTTGGCATTTCTATGCATGGCATTGTCACATTTGTGACTCTAAATCACTTCATAGCTCAGGGCTGGGAATCCCTCTCTTCTGCCAGGTGTTGCTGGGGATTTTAAAGGTTCAGCTCCCAGTGATGAAATCTGCTCTGGATCCAGGGCTTTTGTGGAAAAGGAGGTGGTAAAGCATCATGAGAAAAGCTGGTCAGGAGGGATGGCAATCGGGTTAGCTCAGAGGGGATCAAGTTGTCTTATCTGCAGTACTCGCATACTTTGGGATGTCTGACCGTGTGCTGAGGCTTTTCCATCATGTTCACAGCTGGATGGGTCAATGCCAGAAAAATTTCCAGCTGAAATGTGCCTGTTTCTGTAAGAAAGTCTTTCAGTAACGGAGCAGGCACAACCTGATGGTGAGCTGTGGGTCTGTAACTGGGATACCCCAAGGCAGGGCCACTGGTCCTGCTCCAGCAGGAAGGTGTCCTCAGGTCAGCTGACACATCCTGACAGAACTTTCCCAAGGTGACAGGGTCTCACATGACCCCTGCCAGGTTCCCACAGCCCAAATCAGGAGGCACTGCTGATGGATGATGGCAGCAGTGGGGTTTTACCCAGCAGCAGAAACCACAAAAAGGAGCTGAGGTTTTGGTCTGTGCATGTTTCCAGCCTCGGGAGCAGCCCCACCTCCAGCTCTCTCCCTCTCCTCTCCATTTGCAGGTTGCAGTTTCCAAAGATCCAGTGGCTGATGTGACCTGCAGCAATGATGCTGAGTTTGGTTGTGGTTCTGGTGGGGACGTGGACCTTGGGGAGTAAGTGCAATTTCGGGGAAGGGAACCCAAGGGGAGATCCTGGGTAGCTGATGTCCCTCCAGGGAATTTCCTCTGACCCACAGGGCATCATATCAGAGCAACTTGACCTAGTGGAAGGTGTGAATGATATGGCAGGGTGAATGGAACCAGGTGTTTATGGTGCCTTCCAATCCATATTCTATGACTATATGATTCTATGATGCAGTTTGTGAGGAGATAAGTAAAAAAATTGGAGCCAAGTGTAGGTTGAGAGACTGCCCTACTGCAGCTGAGATGAGTACACAGATTGTAAGCAAGAACTGGAAGTCTTTGCTACTATTAGAAAAGTAAAAAGTAAAAGTAAAAGCAATAAAAATTAACATGAAGGAAATAAAGCTAATGCTGACACAAAAGCACAACTCCAGAGCCAAGATCTTTCCTTGGCTCATGTGGACATTGTAGGAGTCAGAAGTAAGGAGAGGTTTCTGATCCAGTGAGAGAGAAAAAGAAAAGGAATGTCTTTTGGGATCAGACTGGTGGTGGCCACAAATTGATCTGGGGACATCACGATCACAAGGACAAATTTCTAATTTTAGCTATTGTCCCTCAAAAGGACTGCAAAACTTGTCTAAAAAAATGCATGTTTGGGAAGTTGCAGAAAGAATACAGGAAAAGATCACAGTATAAATATAATTCTCTAGTGGTGGTGCTTGTTTCATGCTTTTTTCTTGCTGCTCACCAAGTGGATCCTGTCTCTTCCAGGAGCCCAGGAGAGCATCTCCTGGGAGGTCCAGCGCTACGATGGCTGGTACAACAACCTGCTGCACCACAGCCACGGCTCCGTGGGTGAGTGCCAGGCCTGGGGACAGCAGTGGTGGGATGGGGCGAGGTGAGCTGCACCCTGTGCATCTGGCTTGCTCTGTGGCTGAGACAGAAACCTTTCTGACCTGAGCCTGAGCCAGGCAAGTGAGCAGACCTCCCATGGCCCTCAGACCAGTGAAGCTAGACCTCTAGACCCTAGAAGCACCTGAGAGCCCTGACAGAGATGAGTGGAGGGGCCAGGCAGCCTGTGTCTGGGCATTGCCACCTTTAGCTGCTGCCCAGGCACAATCTGCAGGTCATGCTGGTGTTGGATCTGTCCCAGAGCAAAGCTGTGCCTTTGTGAGATCACCCAGAATATCCAAGGCAGGGAGGCCCCAGCTCTTTTCAGCAGGTGTTTCTGTGATGGTCAGGGATCCCAGTGCTGCAAAAAACCCATCTTTAGCCAAAATCAGCATGCAGTTCAAGCAGGATTCAACACAAGGTGGAAGAGTTCATGGCCCAGGAATGCTGAACCTATTGATTTTCTGCCCTACACAGAGCTGATACCATGAACTGGTAGGTACTGGGAGAGGCATTCGGGATTTCCCTCTGCCAGTGGTGAACTGCTTCCTCATGCCTACAGCCAGCCCATGGGCTCAACTCCAGGTATCTCTGAGCCAGGGACCAGGACGGATCAGGCAGGATCTTATCTAAAACAGTTTCTGAATCCTCATTTCTGGTAGCCCAGGTTGGCCACTGCTCTGGTGACACCGTGGCACAAGGGGCAGTGGTAGCTTCACAGCTTCCTCTGAGTCCAAAGGGCTCTCCCACATGATGTGTGTCACCAGCCCTCGGTAACACCGAGGTCTACCAGGGAAAACCAGCCCTGGCAAACAAGGTCATCCTCTTCTAGAGGAAATGGGCCAGGCGTTACCTTTTGGAAACCAACACATGGAAACTAAGCCACAAACTAAGGCAGGAATTCAGGATTTCCCCCAGCTCTGAGGAGCACCAGCAAATGGAGTCCCCCACAGTGGTCACAGACCACTGAGAAATGACCTCCTGCCTCTGGGTTTTTCAGTTTTTGGACCAGCAGTGCATGCAAAGTCAGGGTGTTTCTCCATCATCTTTGCACTTGTCTCTCTGCCTCTCTGGCTGTTCCCTCTCCTGTTCCCTGTGGTGCTGGCAAACACTGCACGTGTGTAGGATTGCACAGCCAACACGGGACATCAGCATCGCTCCAGTTACCCACTGGAGCACCACCCCTGACCTCCAGGAGGCAACAGGGACGCACCATAGACAAGAGAGGGACAAGTGGAAGAGAGGAAGACAGAGGATTGGAGGATCCCTCCTGCTTTTAAGAGGACTGATCCCAGTTTTGCAAGAAATTTTGAGTGATGACACCAAAACTTGCATGATCTTGGCCACTCTAAGAACCTATGGTATCCTCTGACCCTCTTTTGGGACCTGCACACATATCTGTGTATCCCACTATGGCTGTGCTTCCCACTGGCTACCACAGAACCCATTCTGTGTTTTTTGGTGCTGCAGGGGCCAGGCTGCTGCGTCTCCTGCCAGCCAACTATGCAGACGGCGTCTACCAGGCACTGCAGGAGCCCCACGTGCCCAACGCTCGCCGGCTCAGCAACGCGGTGGCACGGGGACCCTCGGGGCTGCCCTCCCGCAGGAACACAACCGTCCTGGCTGTCTTCTTCGGTGAGACCTGGGGCCTGACACCGACTGGAAAAATGGGGGTTTGGGTGGAAAAGCGTTGGTTTCTCCCCCAGCCAAGGCCATGCATTGGAGCGCTCCTCACCCAGCCCTCCATAGCACACCCACGTGTGGATATCAGCCCCACAAAGCCTTGGGTACCACTGTACCACAGCACTGTCCAGCCAGCAGTTTGTGTGGATTTTCAGTGACCTTTGCCAGTTGACCCAGTGCTGATATTTGTCGGTTGGGAACTTCCTCATTTGTTTTAGCGGTGGAGTTGCCCCATGGCAAAAACGCCGGATGGGTCCGATAAGGGCCGTGCTGGACTGAACTGCTGTAAGTTGGAGCAGTTTTTCCTGTCTCCCAGGAGCTCAGTGGGGTCTTAGGTCTCCAGGCTCGGAGTTGTCTGTGTCTGGGAAGTCATAAAATCCCAGAATGTTTGGGTTGGAAGGGACCTCAATGGTCACCTTTTTTCACTGGGCCAGGTGTCTCCAAGCCCTGTTCATCCTGGCCTTGATCACCCTTGCCACACCTGGTGGTCCCCTCAGCACACCCCGATGTCCTGCTTCAGGTGTACAGTCCTCACAGCTGCTGACCATGCTTTGGTCTCTGTCAGGTTTCCACGTCCTCTTGGACATCCTGGAGACGGAGAAACCTGGCTGCCCTGCTGAGTTCCTCAACATCTACATCCCCTCTGGAGATCCAGTGTTTGACCCTGCGGGCACTGGACATGTGGTCCTGCCCTTCCAGCGCATGCGCTGGGCAGCAGAGACGGGGCAGAGCCCCAACAATCCCAGGGAACAGGTAGGTGTGGTCTCCTCTTCCTTTGCCTTTCGTCTCAGTTCTCCTTCACCCACCATTGGGGACTGTAGCAGCCAAGATAATTTGCAAAAATAAATGAGACCACCACTATTTCCCTAAAAATATACACCTCTCAAGTGTTTGAACCAATAAAATGAACCCAAAGTCAACCTCCAAGTTACACACTGAGCAACACTAGTGGTTGCTCAAGGTCAAAGCATTTCCTGGACAAAGCAAAGGAAATTAGGTCAGTTAACTATTGCACGTTGTTTTAGGTACCAAGTCCTACCTATAATAATGTATCACAAAGCTCAACTGACACTACTATAAAGTTGTAATGCATCCCTGAATTTCAGTCATTTTGGAAAATAAATCCAAGTTTCCCCCAAATTTCTCTGGATTTTGCTGTTCTGCTTGTGTTCCCCAGATTTCTTTCACGCTGGATATCTTCCCAGCCAAAATCACCAAAGTGAAGTACCCCCCTGAACCTTTCACATGACAAACCCTGAAGAGACCAGTTTAGCAAGTCATGTTTTTATCAACATTTAAAAGCTTAAAAAAATGGAAGTTCCAGCATGTTTTCAGAATGAAAAGGATGTTCCATGCAAACATTTGGCAGGGGATATACTCAACATGTTGCCAGGACAGTGGGACTTCCTGCTGTGAGGTCAGCTCTGGTGTTCCCAGTTTCCCAAGAGATGGGTTTTGTCTCCTTCCAGCCTACATAGGAACACAAAGATGTCTGCTTCTGGGCATAGTCAAAATAACTGGGGAAAAAACAACCCGAAATGTACTTTTGAAAGTACAAAGTAGAGGTCTTTTCCTCTACCTGGCATTAATTCCCAAAGTTTGCACAAAGATTGTCTGTATACTTGTCTGCTTCCTAAGAGAGCTCTTGTTAAAACAGAGTGCTTTGCAAGAACCAGAGACAGACAGGGGCTTTCTTTTTCATACCTCTCCAGGGAAATCCTGGCACCTCTTAATGCCTGTTCCCTGTGCATTCCCTAGACCAACGAGGTGACAGGCTGGCTGGATGGCAGCTCCATCTACGGCTCCTCGCACTCCTGGAGCGATGCCCTGAGGAGCTTCTCGGGGGGACAGCTGGCATCGGGGCCCGACAGGAGCCTCCCGAAGCAGACGGACGGGAGGGTTCCCATGTGGAAGGCACTGGATCCATCCACGGGACAGGGTGGTCCCCAAGGGATCTACGGTAATGGTGGCATTCGAATAGATTTTCACCCCTGATTGGGAGCAGGGGAAGAAGGAGGTCCCTGGAGCTGAGCCCAGAGTGAACCCTGGGAAAGGGAAAGGGCAGGAGATGCAGGGAGGCAGGACACATGGGTCAGGAGGCTGTGGGAGAGCAGGCAGTTTCCCAAGGGGGAGGAAGATTTGAGCCCCAGTGAAGACATCCCAGCGAGGACACACCAGGAATTCCAGAGGCCACATGGCCAGGAGGCAATGTCAGAGACCAGCTCTGATCCCAGGAGAACTCCTCTGGGTAAAAGGGCTGCTGCTGATACAAACTCGCTCAGCTTGCTTTGAACTCCTCACCTGCCCAACCCTTCATCCATGCTGGGGGCCCTGTGCTGCTTCTCACTTTCTCAGGTTGCTGGTCTGTCTGGGGAGGAAGGAAGAGCAAGGGGACAAGGGGGACACTGGGCTGCATCCACGGGGTTAGGTGTGCTCCTCCAGCCAAAGCTAGACCCAGTGGTGACATCCCCCGCTGATGGTCATGGTGGCTCTTGCAGACCTGGGGAGTGCCTGGGGGAATGAGAACCCCTTCCTGCAGGCTGAGAGCATCGCCTGGTTTCGGTACCACAACCACCTGGCCAAATCACTGGCCCAGCAGCATCCTTCCTGGTCCGATGAGGATCTCTTCCAGCACACTCGCAAGAGGGTCATCGCCACTTTCCAGGTGAGGGACGGGACCCCCCAGCTCTGCTGGGACGCCCAACATCCTGCATGGTTCTGGCCCTGACCCAGCTTCCCTGTTCCCTAGAGCATTGTTCTGTATGAGTGGCTGCCAACCCTGCTGGGCACACAGGTCCCGGAGTACCAAGGTGAGGGGTAGGCAGACAAAGGGGTATTGGAAGCAGGGGCAGGGGGACCGGGGGAGCTGGTGGGTGGAGAGGGAGAGAGAGCTTGGCCACTTTTTCCTCCAGCTTGGCTGCTACCCCACAGGTTACCAGCAGCACCTGGACCCCAGCCTCTCTCCAGAGTTTGTGGTGGCTGCCGGGCAATTCCTGGCCACCATGGTGCCTCCAGGTGTTTACAAGAGGTAGGAGCAGCCCGGCACGATTATGGGACTGCAGTGCCCGTGTCAGGGGAGGGAATGCCTGAGCTGGGTTGGTGGCTGGGTCTTTGTTGGGATGGTCTCTGTCCCTTCCCCATGTCCTGCCCTCGGCTGAGACAGCCAAGCCCTGTCAGCTCCAGGCAGCCCTGGCTCAGGGCTGTGGGTCCAATCCTTCTCTGTTGCTCCAGAGACACCAAGTGCCGGTTCCAGAACGTGTCTGTGTCCAGTGGCTCGTTCCCAGCAGTGCGGCTCTGCAACAGCTACTGGAGCAGAGAGGTACAGGGGAGGGAGCACGGGGGTTCTGAGGATGTGGCAGGCTTGCCAGGAGGCTTCATCCCTTGCTCCATGTTATGGGGGATCCCACAGGGGTCTGAAAGGGAAATAGGTGCAGAGTATGACAGCCAGACAAGGGGTGAGAGATCCTCGCCATCCTGAGAGATCCTCAGCTGTGTCAGGCTCAGACCCCAAGGCTGAGCTGATGCGAAGAAAATGAGCCTGGAAGAAGTCCCTGATTCCCCTACACCGTGGGTCTGCACCCCTGGGGGCACCAGTTCAGGGCTGTGGGGCTACTGTCTGTCCTCCCTCATGCAAGAGGAATCACTTGCTCTTCCCATATCTCTCAGAAGCCCGGGCTGCAGCAGGCAGAAGATGTGGACAACCTCCTGCTGGGGATGAGCTCACAGATCGCAGAGCGGGAGGACAACATTGTGGTGGAAGACCTCCAAGGTCTGTACTGCAGCTGTGCCTTAGTGGGGGACCCCTATGCCTGAGGCTGTGCCAGGGGCAAGGTGGGGAGGCAGGTCCCATTGCCTCCTCCAGCAGCACCAAACCACACACTTCAGCTTCAGCCTCGTTAATGGAGGTGCATTGTCCGTGGGACCATTCTGGCAAGGGCATGGAGATGATCTCCATGTTTGGCACAGCCCATGGCAGAGGACAAGGCCCAGCCAGCAGCTATGGTAGTTGGAGTGGCTCCTCTGGCTCTGCCTTGCCATCACCACAGCTTCAAATCCACCCACAGATTACTGGTATGGGCCCCTGAAGTACTCCCGCACCGACTACGTGGCCAGCTGGGTTCAGCGTGGGCGAGACCTTGGCCTGCCAACCTATAACCAAGTCCGGGAGCAATTTGGGTTGAAACCTCTCCAAAACTGGTCAAACTTTGCCTCACACCTGGAGCCACAGGTAACAGCGAACTGGTGTGTGCAAGGAATGTTTGTGGGCCAAAGGATGATGGGACATTCCAGGCAGGAACTGAATTCTGCAGCATCACAGGAAGAGGAATATCTGTGCATGTCCTACCCTGGCTGATTTTCATGCCTGCAGGGGGGTAGCTGTGTAATTTTCATTCATTACACAGTTGGGGTAACTGTGTAATTATATGGCATGAATAAATCATCCTGTGCCACCAGGCACTCTGCTCCTGAAGCTGAGATGCTCTGGGAGCAATGCTCAGTCGCTCAAGTTCAAGCCATGAGGCATTGTGGAAGCATTCAAGCTTGAGGCATTGTGAGGCTCAGCACCCTCCCAGCCCACAGAAATGTGTGATGCCTGGGAAATGCACATTCCTTACACCTCCTAAGGCTTGCCAAGACTTTCTGATGCCCTGGCAGAATTCCCTCACATGTGGTGGGGGTTTCTCACCAGGTCCTGCAGAACGTCGCTGCCCTGTATGCCAACAACATGGCTGGGCTGGAGCTGCTCCCTGGAGGCATGCTGGAGGCTGATGGCTCCCTCTTCTCTACCATCATCCTGGACCAGTTTGTGCGCCTGCGTGATAGCGACAGGTTTTGGTTCGAAAACACCAAGAATGGGTAATGGCCTTTTCCCTATCTGGTAGCTGCTCTTCAAACCTCAGTAACACATGGAAACTGGGGCTGGAGGAAAAAGCATCCTCCAGCTTCTTCAGTTCCCTCCTGTTGCTGGTCAGTGACACCTGAGGCCGCCACTTGTCTCCACGTCCTTTTCCTCAGGCTGTTCACAGAGGAGGAGATCAGGGAGATCCGTAACACCACCTTTCACAGTGTGCTGACTGCCATCACCTATGCCAAATCCACAGACCTCCAACCCCACGTGTTTATCTGGAGAGAGGGTGAGTGCACCGTGCAATGGGAGGGAGCAGGGACAGAATGGCTGCAGCAAGGCAGCAAGAAAAGCAGAGTCATCCCAGTGACACAGCCAGTGACTCAGTGACACAGGGAACACATCAGGTTTGGAGTTTCTCAAGCCTCACACTTACTATGACCCTAAAGCAGCAAAATGGGCACAAAATGCAAGGGTTGCTTGTGAGCAAGATGTTGATGCATGATGCAGATGTTGAAAGAGAGCTGAAGTGCAGGTATGATCCCAAGGGGGAAATCCCTTTTACTGTGTTTGGCAATATGCCTTTTCCTCTTGGAATCTTGCCACACTCTTTCCATTTACTGTAAGCATTTCATTTGGATCACGTTCCAGCCCTTGCAGGGTGTTTTTGTTCCCTTAGTGTGCATTCCTTGTAATCACACCAGGAGGACTCCCTGGATTTGCAGCATCCAGATGAGCAGAGGCTCTGAGCCCCAGTTTGCTGTGGTTCAGGGTGCCCCTTGGTCAACCCATCCCATCAGGGGAGGTGCTGGTGCTGAACTTCCAGTGCTCACTGGAGTCCAGTTCTGCCCTTGGTTTGTTGTGGCAGACAAAGGTTGAACCCAAACCCAAAGGCTGTCCCCAAGATCTGGAGTTTAACTCAAGCAGCTCAATTTTGCAGTGCTCCCTGAGTCACTCAGCCACAAACCCCATCAACATCTTAATGCAGAGGTTCCTAGGGGCAAAGCAGGTGAGCTGGATACAAGGTCAATGACACTCACAGCCTGTTTCCCCCTTGCAGGGGACCCATGCCCCCAGCCCCAGCAGCTGGCAGCTCAACACTTGGCCAACTGCACGCCCATGATGGTGCTGGACTACTTTGCAGGCAGCGGCGCAGGCTTCGGGATCATCATTGTCGTCCTCTGCTGTCTGCCCCTGGGTTTGTCACTCTGTCTCTTTAACCCTTCTCCTCTTTCACCTCTCCACCAGAGAAAGGGGCTGAGTGCCCATGGACAAAGCACCTCCCAGCAGGAGCTGCGGAGGCACGGTCACTCCTGAGGTCCTTGAGATGGCAGGGTCCTTGGGCACCAGGAGGGAGCCAAAAGGGGGAAGGAGCGTTGTGATCTCTCATGCCTCCTTCTCCCGTGTGTCCCCAGTGACTCTGTTCATTGCCTGGGTTGTTGCCGCTTTCCGCAAGAGAGATTTCAAGAAGCTGCAGAGGAAGCAGGGCACCAGCGTGCGCAGGGAGGTGTCCAGCGAGGCCATACACGGTGAGGTGGCACTATCAACCCTGTGATGGCATCTGCTGATGCTGCTGCAGGCAGGGCACACGCTGAGGCAGGGCTGGGCCTGGGCCTTATACCCAGATGGGATGTAAGGAGGAAATGTTTCCCCAGGAAGCATAGTCAAGCAGTGGAACGGGAAGCCCAGAGAGCTTGGTAGCCCATCCTATCTGACCAGATAAAGCATTGAGCAGACTGACCTGTGGCTGGTCCTGCTTTGGGTAGGAGGTTGGGCAAGATACCCTTCCAACCTGAGTCCCTTCCAACTTGAGTCATCCTATGCTGCTCTAATTCCAACCTCCCCCAATAACACCTTGCCTGAAGGAAACCTGTGTAGAGCTATTTCACCAGTAGCTCCAGGAGAGGGACTGTATCTCCTTGCTCTGCACACTGGAAAAATCCTGCCTCCCTGCTCCATAGTCTGTACTCCTCCTGTTTCCATGTGTTTGAGCTCTGCAGTTAGGAGATCATCATTATTCCTTTAAGATGTGCCTGGTTATGAAATCACTCCCAAACTGCCTCTCCATGAAGGAGGTTCTGGGATTAGTAGGAGCCTTTCCAGCTGAGTCCTGTGCTCTCTCCCACCAGCCATGGAGTGGCATGGGCCCAAGACAGACAACTCTCCTGTCTACATTCAGCTCCAAGCTGACAAAGTGCTAAAAGTGCTGGATAGCAGAGGGTCTGTGCTCCGGAACATCAACCTGAAAGCCCACCAAAGAGTGGAGGTGATCCTCTCCAACAACAAAGGGAACAAAGCTCTGCTCCTGAAGAGCCCCAAGGAGTATGACCTGGTAAGTGCCATGGTGCCTGGACCCTCCACAGTCCTCTGCACCACTCAGCTGGGGGCACTGGGAGCAGTGTAAGTCCTTGAAGGGAGGTTGTGGCCTCCTGAGAACCACCAGGTCCAGCAAATACCATGGAGCTGAGCCTCTGATGATCACGGCCAGTTGGTGGGTCCTTTGCAGGTGCTGCTCTTCAGTGAGGAGGCTGAGAGGAGCATCTTTGTCAAGAAGCTAGGAGACTACTTGAAGGAGAGCAGATTTGATCTGCATCTGTCTGAGATGAAGGAGCAGAGCCTGATGAAACGGGCAGTCACCCAGGAACAGAGAAAACAAATTCTGGAGACTTTCTTCAGGCACCTGTTTGCTCAGGTGTGTAGAGGTGTAGCAAGTCCTGATGTGTGGGGGAAGGTATTTCTGTATTGATCAAGCAGTGAAAGTTGGGTCTGGTGCTCTCTATAAGAGCTGGTAAGCCACACACAAGGAAGCTGCCAATACTCCCAGGACCGAGGGACATTCTCCTTTGCAGAAGACAAAGGGAGATCTGCTGCAGTGATACAAGTGTCTGAAGTAGCAAAGAGACTTTTGGCAGATGTAACAGGTCTCCAGAGTGGTCAGTCGTGTGGAGTGTGAAAAGACACATTGTGTAGGAGAGACACAGGACTTTCCCTATGGTGTCTGCCATGAGTTTTGTGCCAGAGAGCCACCAGTCTTTGTGCAAGAGGTCAGAAGGGAAACACCAGCCTTCTCCTCTGCCATCACTCATAGGATTGTTTTGTGGAACACAACCTGCAGGTGCTGGAAATCGACCGATCCGATGCCGGGGAGCTCAGCTTTGAATCTTCACAGAAGGCCAGGGAGTCTCTAACGTGTGAGCTGACCAGGGCTGAGTTTGCTGAAGCCCTGGGGCTCAAAGACCACTCCATGTTTGTGGAGTCCATGTTCTCCCTGGCTGACAAAGATGGCAATGGCTACATCTCCTTCCGGGAATTCCTGGATATCTTGGTGGTCTTCATGAAAGGTGGGAGCTGGATCTAGTGGGAGCTGCCCTTGGTCCCATTTCTAGGCTCTATCAGAGTGGAGGATGAGATTCACCCAGCAGATCAACCTATAGGCACTGCTACAGATTTAAATTCCCTTCACTCAGGACAGCTTCAGCTTGGGTTATGGGGCATGACAGTGTAATTGTGTTTTCTGGAAGATGGTTCACAAGGGGGGCTGTCTTCCACCACCACAGACATGTCTGCCCTGTCTCCTGAAGGGGCTGAGCATCCTGTACTTGAGAGATCATAGCAACTGTGTCTGATATCTGATTCTCCCTAAATGACCACTGGAAAGGTGGATTCATAGGTGGAGGTGTTGAATGTCAGATCCAATCAAAATAACTCCCATAGAAATCATTGCTGTGCAAAAGCACACATTGGCTTTGAAAAATAATGCACAAGCAAGAATATGTGTGTACCTAATATTCTACCTTGCACTTAAAGTCAAGTGGAAGGGTGAGGATTCACTGCTGCAGGTCCAGACACGCAAAAACAACATATGAAAGCATCTTTATTGATGAAAATAGGATCTTATTCTTACTTTGCTTCTCTCCCTCCCCACCAGGGTCCCCAGAGGAGAAGTCCAAGGTGATGTTCAGGATGTATGACACTGATGAGAATGGGTTCCTCTCCAAGGAGGAGTTTCTGAGGATGCTCAGGTACTCTTCCTTCTCTCAGTGTTTTCACAATGTTTATAGCCATGTCTTCAGAAGCAGCTCCCAGTTTCTGTGCTTCAGGTCCCATGAAGACCATGGGCTCAACACTTGCAACCAAGAGCCCATTTCTCCCATGAAACTGGTCTGGGACTCTGCCCTGTGTTGAGGGACTCAGCTGGTGTTCCCATCTCGCCTCCTTGCTCCAGGTCCTTCATCGAGATCTCCAACAACTGCCTGTCAAGAGAGCAGGCAGAGCAGGTGACTGAGTCCATGTTTCGGGCCTCGGGGTTTCAGGACAGGAATGAGCTGACATGGGAGAATTTCCATTACATGCTGCGGGACCACGACAGTGAGCTTCGGCTCACCCAGCTCTGTGTCAAAGGTCAGTGGGCACGAGCACTGGGACACCCCAGGCCCTGCAAGGCTGGGGGCAGTGGGCAGCACCCAATATGAAACCCTCAAATCCTGGCTCATCAGTCTCCCCCAACCCAACTGCAGTAATGGGGCGTCAGCTGTTGCTTCATGTGTGGCATGTTTAGGTCAGTTCTGAGCTTCTCCCTGCCCACAGGAGATTCCTAACCTTTGTCTTGCACCTTCTGAATGGCTGTTTGTCCTTCTGCCTCCTCAAAGGTGTCCCTGAAGTGTTCAAGCAAAATCTGCAAAATTGTGTCTCCTTCATAAAAAAGAAAGAGCCGAAAGGGTAAGCTCCCTTCCTTAGTGTCACTGTTGCTATTCCTTCTCTTTCTGCCCTGGCTCACATCTATCCTTCACCCCAAGCCTTCCAACAATTGCTCCCACCCGATGTTGGAAGTCCCAGCGCTGGGGAAAGGGTGGGAGGTGCGTGCTGGGCACTGCAGTGGGGCTGCCATCCTCCTCCCCAGGCACAGCCAGAGGGGAGGAACTGCTTCCTGTAGAGCCCTGTTGCATCCTCTGTGTGGAGACGGGAGTCCTGCCTTGCTTTTCAAAGGGAGGGGTTATCTTGGACTGAATCCAGACCATGTGCAATTAAAGTTAATGCAAGCAGGCTTGCGGGAAAAAGCTGGACACGTTCCCAGCTGAGCCCGACATGGGAAGTGGAGAAAAGGGAAAATTTTGGCAAGCACTTCTGGCAAATAGAGCTTTGGGCTAGACATAGCTCTGTTTCCACAGAACCATCTCAGAAGAGAAGAAAGACCCAAATCTGGACACTGTGAGTCACTACATGGAGCGAAAAGGCCAAGAACTGAGGAAGAGACCAGGAAGAAAGTGAGTCCCCTCACCAGCTGTGCCTCTGGGGCTCGGGCTCAGCCTGTTTGCTGTTTCTCACATCTCCATGTCAGACTGGGTAGCCCCTCCAGTCAAATGACACTACTCCAAGAAGGCGCTCATCGGCCAAGGAACCACAGAAACCGTCCCATCTTGGCAGGACAGTGCCGTATCTGGGTCTGGGTGATGTACCTCTACAAAATAAAAACAACAAATGAAGTGGCCAACTCCAGAGGCTGGGATAGTGGTATTTAGAGAGGGGTCTTGTCTGACAGTTCCTACCTGTGCTCCTCTGCCCCTTGGGATGCTGCTGGTTCGCCTGGGCTGCCTACAAGGGCTGCAGGAGAGAATTTGGTCATCCCTGCTGGGGCAGCAGCAGGTATTTCTTCAAGGAAGTATCTCAGCTGTTGTTATTGATGGCCAGAATATCTGGTTTGCCTTAATTGCACCAGTTAAGGAAATTACCCTTTTGTGGGATAATTTTTGACAGTTGAATATTACCATGAAATTTTCTTTTACAGTTCTTATCTATGGTTTCATTTGTGAGTCACTGCCTCCACGTTTGTTATCAGCTTTTGAAGGCATTGTAGAGCAGGCTGACCTGAGATCACCCTCTGATGGTGTGCTCTGCAGGTCACCCCTGTCACTGATGTGCAGGGGTGATCACGGTTCTTTGGGAGGAAACCCAAGCCTGGGCTGTGAGCCATTCCTTGCCGGGAAAACCTCGCATTGATGCCAGCACTCCTGTATTTGCCAGGGCAAACCAGTACCAGCTGCATCTGTACACAGAAGCACAACGGAAGAAGTACGAGAGGAACAGAGTTCAGCAGAAGATCCAGGAGTTCAAGCGCTTCGTTGAGAATTACCGGCGCCACATCGTCTGTGTCGTCCTCTTCTCCGCCATCACCGCCGGCGTCTTCGCAGAGAGAGCCTACTGTGAGTGCCCACCCAGCCCCACTGTGGGCTCAAAACTGGCGGTTGCGTGGGGCATGATGGGGAGCTGTCTGGCACAACTTTGGGCAACAGAGTCAGTCTTCCCCTGGAATGACTGAAGGATCACTGAGGCTGGAAGGGATCTCTGGAAGGGGCTGGTCTAGTGCCCTGCTCAGAGCAAACCCTTTTCCAAAGCTGAATGAGACTGCTGAAGGCCTTGTCTAGAGAAGGTGTGAAGAGTTCCAAGGCTGGTGATTTCACCACTTTGCTGGGCCTGTGCTAGTTTTTGACCATCCTCCCTGTGAAGAGTTTTTATTTTACATCAAACCTGAATTTTCTACAGTGAAACTCATGCTCTTGCCTCACACCCTTCCATTGTGCATCCTTGAGGAAGACTTGCTCTGTGCGCCCATGTAATGGCTGCAGACAGCCAGCTTCCCTGAGCCATCTCCTACAGCCTGAACAAGCCCATTTCCCTCAGCCTTTCCCTTACATGATGTCATCCAGCTCCCATCCATCCTGGTGGTCTCCACTGGACTCTTTCCAGTTTATGGACACCTCTTATATTGGCTTCCCCGACTGAGGCCACAGTCCCAAGGCGCAGATTCCCAGTTGGACATTCTCCTCCCTGCATCTCCAAGGACACTCTGTCATCCAGCAGTTCTGGGTCCTTGTGCCCTTTTCCCCACAGAAACCCATCCCTGGTGTCCTCTTTTTGGTGGAGGCACACAGGTGGCTGTCCCCTTGTTGCAGGAAGGGTCATGGCCCTCAGCACCAGGCACATGACGCTCCCTCTGCTCTCCCTCCCCAGACTACGCCTTTGCATCCCCCAGCACTGGAATTGCACAGACCACCTTCGTGGGGATCATCATCTCCCGGGGAGCAGCTGCCTCCATCTCCTTCATGTACTCCTACATCCTGCTTACCATGTGCCGCAACCTCATCACCGTCCTGCGGGAGACCTTCCTCAATCACTACATCCCCTTTGACGCCGCCGTTGACTTCCACCGCTGGATTGCCATGGCAGCCCTGATTTTCTCAGGTAGGTGGGCTGCTGATGTTGCCACCCACAAGCAGAGGACCAGCTCATCATGCCATGGCAGGACCAGGCAGAAGCCTTAAAGACCTCGCAGAGACATAGATGCCTTGCACTACAGAAGAGGAGGCATCTCTGGGTCCCTGAGGACATCAGCAGAGTCTGACACATATCCATCCACATCAAGTGATGCTTCTTTCTCTGTGTTTTGGTCTTTTACAGTGCTTCACACTGCAGGTCACGTAGTGAATGTCTACATCTTCTCAGTCACACCTCTCAGTGTGCTGTCCTGCCTCTTCTCCAGTGTCTTTACAAATGATGGGTAGGTGGAATTTAGAGCAGAGTCCAGACAGGGTGTCCTGGGCATGGACAGAAATTGAAATGGAAACCATTAGTTCATTCTGGTCACTCTGTAGTGCAACCTCTTGTCTTTCTCCAGGTCACAGCTCCCACAGAAGTATTACTGGTGGTTCTTCCAGACTATTCCAGGTGAGAACACCTAACAGACAGCCCTGTGCCCAGGATGGACCGCCCTCTGCCCAGCCCAGGTAGAGCCCCTGTGGGGCTGCCCTGTTCTCGCCCACAGGGCCTCCCCACGCTTTCTCTCACAGGCATGACAGGAGTGCTGCTTCTCATGGTCCTTGCTGTGATGTACGTGTTTGCCACCCACCACTTCCGACGCGTCAGCTTTCAGGGCTTTTGGATCACTCACCACCTCTATGTGCTGCTCTACGTCCTGGTAAAGCATTTGGGCTGGAAGGGAGGGATGTTGCCAATGCACTGCAAGCCTGTGCAGTGCAGCTGATGAGATGGAATAGCTGGGGTGGTCCCAAGGGAGATGGTGGCCCCAGTCCTGGCTCCCCATTGCCATTGAGCTGACACCAAATCATCCAGGGGTGATGATCGCCTTGCTAAAGGGTTCTGCTCCCTGCCCAGGTCATCATCCACGGCAGCTACGCATTGATCCAGCAGCCCCGTTTCTATATCTACTTCATCATCCCGGCTCTTATCTATAGTGCAGACAAGCTGCACAGCCTGAGCAGGAAGAAGGTGGAGATCAGTGTGGTGAAAGCTGAGCTCCTGCCCTCA
Organism: Lanius collurio; assembly: GCA_020086605.1. Classification (NCBI taxonomy): domain Eukaryota; kingdom Metazoa; phylum Chordata; class Aves; order Passeriformes; family Laniidae; genus Lanius; species Lanius collurio. Next base: position 261,472 of record JACBWW010000089.1, read on the forward strand.
GGTACCACAATATCCCAGGCCACACAGCAGCAGCCCAGCCCATGCTCCCTGCAAGAGCACCAGGGGCTGCAGCAATGCAGGAACACCAACTCCTCGACAGCCCTACCTTAACAGAGCCCCCTTCCCCATCTCCCCACAGGTGTCACCCATCTGCAGTTCCAGCGGCCACAGGACTTTGACTACAAGTCCGGGCAGTGGGTGCGCATTGCCTGCGTGGCCCTGGGCACCACCGAGTACCACCCGTTCACGCTGACCTCGGCGCCGCACGACGACACGCTGAGCCTGCACATCCGCGCCGTGGGGCCCTGGACCACCCGTCTGCGGGAGCTCTACTCTCCTGAGAACCTGGCCCTCCTCGGCACACTGCCCAAGGTGAGCCATGAACAGGATCTCACCCATGGGGACATCTGAGCCCAAGAGCATCTCAGCAACGGGTTGTGCCAAGCCTGAGGCTCTCCTCCAGCCCTGAGGGCAGCCAAGACCTTGGCAAGCAGAGACTTCGGCTAACGGCTGACTCCCTTCCAGCTCTACCTGGACGGGCCCTTCGGGGAGGGCCACCAGGAGTGGAACAAGTTTGAGGTGTCGGTGTTGGTGGGAGGAGGCATCGGGGTGACCCCCTTCGCATCCATTCTCAAGGACCTGGTCTTCAAGTCATCCATAAACTCCAAGCTGCTGTGTAGGAAGGTGAGAGAAAGTATCTGAAAGATGAGCCCCCCTGAGAGGTTGGACTTCATGATCTTTTCCAACCTGATTCTGTGATTCCATGATTCTGAGATGCCTGAGATGCTGCTGGCCTCTTTGGGGGTAAAATCCTCTGTGGAGTCCATGGACATTCATAAGAGGATGCTGGCCCCACTCTGAGCCTCATTCCAATGTGCCACAGATCTACTTCATCTGGGTGACACGCACTCAGCGGCAGTTTGAGTGGCTGACAGACATCATCCGGGAGGTGGAAGAGTCAGACAAGAACAACTTGGTCTCTGTGCACATCTACATCACACAGCTGGCTGAGAAGTTCGATCTTCGCACCACCATGCTGGTAAGCCTGGACATCCAATGGGAAGGATGCCAGGCCAGGCCATGCCATGCCAGGCCATGCTGTGCCAGGCCAGGCTGTGCAGGGCCATGTTGGGCTGTCTGACGTGCACCAATCTCTCTTTCAGTACATCTGTGAACGGCATTTCCAGAAGGTGCTAAACAAGAGCCTGTTCACAGGGCTGCGCTCCATCACCCACTTTGGGCGCCCTCCCTTCGTACCCTTTTTCAACTCACTGCAGGAGGTGCACCCTGAGGTCAGTGTCCAGCTGGGAACGGGAGGAGGTGCACCCACTGGCCAGTGTGGAGGACTGGTCCCAACCTGTCCCCAAGGTCCTGGAGACCTCAGTGACATCTGCACACAGAACAGGGCAGAAGGGGAATGAATCCTGCTTTCCCTCTGGTGCCAGGCTGAGCTGCAAGAGTCAGGAGTGCCCTGTACCAGCTGAACATCCCCTGCTTTTGCAGGACCCAGCTGCAACCACTGACCAGAGCTGGAGGGCTCCCATCCTTCCTCCACAGCCCTGGCAGCTCCATGGGGAGGTGACAACCTCTCCAAAACCCTCTGGAGGCTGAGACAGACTGCTCAGTCAGCATCCATGCCTCAAGCTGCCAGAGAGCTCAAGGGGGGCTGGACTGTGGGGAGAACTGGTGCTGCAGTCTGACCTCTTTGGCTCCCTCCTTTTCCAGGTGCAAAAGATCGGGGTGTTCAGTTGTGGCCCGCCCGGGATGACGAAGAGCGTGGAACAGGCTTGCCGGCAGATGAACAAGAAGGACCAGACCTACTTTGCACATCACTATGAGAATTTCTGACCCTCCCCCCCACTGCTGCACCCTCTGGCTGCAGCCCCCATTGTTACACCCCAGCACCTAGCAGCAATGCTTCAGGGGGCCATGGCCCCAGGCTACCACCCTCCCCAGGGGAAAGCCATCCACAGCTGAGAGCAGGGATGCTGAGACCCACAGAGCTGAGACCGGTGTGCCAGTAAAGCCTTGACATCCCAGCATTGCCCCACCTGGTCCCAGTGTTAACTTCTGAGCCCAGGGGATCCTGCTACCATCCACAGGGGATCACTGCAGCCCCACACCCAGGGTCAGGCTGGTGTGTCCCAATTCAGAAAATCCACTCTTTGAGTTACACCCGTCTCTACCGCCTTAATCCCACAAGACACAGCTTGTGCTCTGCTGGGGGACTCAGGGAATGTCTCTGACCAGCTTTGGGGAACAGCTTGGTGCCCACACAACCTGAATTCACAGCACTGTTCCAAGACCCATGTGGTGAACAGACAGGGTGAGGGGCCAGAGAGCTCCCCACTATCCCTCTTCTTGAAACAGCTTTCCTCATGCACTCTTCAGTGCCTGCTTGTTAACTCTCTGAGCCTTCCCTGGCTTTGCGTAGGGCCTTAGTTTTGTTTGCATTGGCTTCTTCCAGCAGTGTCACCATCCTTCGATCGGAGATCAGCTGTGCTTGTTTAAGTAATGCCAGGCTTTGCATCACTGCTGCTTTTGCAGGCTGTTGGTTGAGCTTAAATAAAGCTGATTGATGTTTTAAAACACTTTCTTGCCTCCTGTTGTTGGGTCTTGGTCACCTGGAGATTTGTAATACTGGCATAGTGCTGCCCTTGCTCCTGGCACAGAGCATTAACTCCAGCCCAATAGGAAAGGGGCTACGTTGGAGTGAGTTTCCCCTGCACTGGTGATGTAGGTGAGATCAGGGATTACAGGCACAGCCCCACTGACTGTGCCCACCAGACCTATGCCCCCAGCAATGCCCTTGCAGTGTCAATGTCCCCAGGAAGACCTGATGAGGGAGCACATCAGACAAGGAGCCCAACCAGGCTGAGCTGTGGGAAAAACACCAGCCCTCAGGATGCTAAACGGCCCCCTAAGACTACAGGCAGTTTCCTTTTCCCAGTAAGAACAGTCTTGCAATGGCCAGTGAAGCTCCAGCCGTGCCACAAGGTTCCTCCCAGCATGGGAATGTGCTGAGCCTGTATTTTGACCACTTCTTCCAGCTACAGTGTCTTGGGGTGATTTGAGCATTCCCTATTGCCAAACTGTTACATTCAGAAAGTTCACCTGGGTTATGTCTCATCCCTGTAAAATTCAGCATGGACTTGGGGCCTTCCATCTCTGCCAGAATTAACTTGGAATACTCTGGAATAAACATGAGATCGGATTTCCAAGCAGTTGGGTCATTTGAGCTTTCACAGTCCTTCCAACATTGAGCTCAACATGCACGCTGGCAAGGTCTGCACAGTCCCCTGCAAACCCCTCCAACCCATCACCCCACACTTTAATGGACACATCTGGAAGGTCTCAGGTAGCCAGAATTTATTGAGGAAAGTTCAGTATCAGCCCAAAGAAGGAACTGATCTCTCAGTACTAAAATTAACATGACTGTAATCAAAGATCAGCTTTTTCTACCTTGTTAGTACCTTTTTTGTGGCTCACAAACAGCAGGAAGGCTTGATATTCCCAAATAATAATTATTTGTTCGCAGTGGTAAAACCTTTGAGTGATGCTGCCCCCTCATGTCTCGCCTGTGCTCCCCAACAGCCCCTTCATGGGAGCCACATAAGGACAGGGCTCTCAGCAGTTCCAGTTTCCCTGCCTGCAGTGGTCTCATGAGGAGCTGCTGGGGGATGACACAGCAAATGTGGCCCCAGCTGGCCTTCAAGTTCCACAAAAACCCCATGTTCTGAGCTTTGTGAAGAGCATGGTGAGAATGACCTGAAAGTGCCAGTGCTTCCCATGGAGTGGGGATGGCCAGACTTTGTTCCACAGGCTGTACGGTCCCTGAGCATGCACGAGGGAAGGTGCCATGGGAAGGGGGGGTATTCTCACAGGGCTATCTTGCATCCAGGGACTGCCATGCAGGAAATGCTGCAGCGAGGGCAGTGTGGGGCGGGAAGGGGGAGTGCCAGCACCTCCACCCTTGGTGTGCCACATGCTGCTGATACCCTCTGGGGCACAGAGGATCCTGGCCAGGCTCTCCTGCACATGTGGTCTGCAGAGAAGGGCCACCAACTGTGCAAACCATCATCTCTAATTCAGCATTTTGATTCAAAGTATTGGATGTCCATTTGTAGTTACCTGTTAATGCTCTAATGCTGGATCCCAGGGCCATTCACCCTCACTACATGTGATTTTCTAGTTACAAGCAGCAGGGATGAGAGCTGGGCACTGGGACAGCTCAGGGGCTCTGATCAGTGGGGTCACACTTCAGCATGACTTTGACCCCCTCACCCCTCTTGGTTGTCTCGAAGGCCTCTAGAGCCTTCTCCAGGGGAAAACGGTGCGTGACCAAGGGCTTGACGTTGATCCGCTTGGATGCGAGCAGAGCAATGGCCACAGGCCACCTGCAAGGGAAGCAGAGAGCAAGGGATGAGAGCAGCCACTAGTCTGGAGTCCAAGGAAAGAGCACAGAGCAGCCTGGATCATCACAGTTATTTCCTTAGCCCAGGGAAGTTTTGCCTGCAAAGAATCTTCTGGGGAGGGAACCTCAAGCGTCTGGTATGGGAGATGGGACAAGCCAACTGCTCTGGGCTGTCAAGCTCTGAGAAGACAGGCACTGCTACACAGACAGTTGGGAGAGTAATGAAATCACAGGAAGAAAGTGAAAACCACAGGCAACTACTAGTTTTGGAGCCCTGAATGAAAACTAAAACTGCTGTGCTCTGCTCTCCTCCTGCCCAGCCTCCTTGCCTGCACACTGACCACGGTGGAGCTCAAACTCAGGGACTCAGTGCAGGGAGAAAAAAGGAAAAGCTCAGTCAGCCCCCAGCTTCTTCTCTGGCACAGAGTCTCTCAAATGGATTGCGTTGCAACTCCATTTAGAATCATAGAAACATTGTGATGGGAAAGGGCCTCCAAGACCACCAAATCCAATCATGAATGGGCCAAGTTAGAGCAATAGGGATACAAAGGAATGCAGCAGCTAATCTAATTTTCAAACTGCCTACTTAATAGTACTTCTCATTTTAAGAAGCAGTTTGTCAACATCCCGTAAATCCTTCCTGGAGAGCTACAGATTAAGTAGAGATACTTGCTCCATTAGCAAGAAAGTACAGCTCTGAACAATTGTAACTTGGAGACAGGTGAGACCCCCTGCACGAGACTCACGTGTTGCAGTAGCGGAATATCCCGCGGATATCCACCTCCCGCACGGCAGCATTCACAATGGGCACCGTCACCATCTCCGGCCCCAGCCCCACCAGCACCAAGGTCCCACCAGAACGAGTGGCCTGGAGAGCCAACACACAAACAGGTTACATTTTGCAGAATACAGCTGCAGGAGCATGTGCAGGGTCTGTCATAAATAAAGCCCCCCCTTTGTGGCTGCAATGGACTGACTGGGGCACAGCAGAGAAGCTGGGGAGAGGCAGGATGCTATCAGGAGTCTGTAAGAGTAAAACATACGGTAATCAAAGATAAAAATGCAATCTTTTGAGAATCTCTGAAGGATTTTGGTATCCAAACCCCATTCTGAAAAATGGCTGGCATTTAGGACTACAGAAAGTACTTTGGGATTTCAGTGGGAGAGATCTAAAACTAAGTGCTTGATGCTCTACTGGAATTACTCTTTTTGCAGTTTGTCCCATTTCCCTCCCATCCTTTCACTGTGAAACTCCCCATTAACCTTCCCCCATCCTTCTGTTCAGATGTTCGTGGCAGCAAAACATCCCTTCCTTAATTGCTTCTTTCACTGCTTCTGCAATTAATTTTCTTGATTATTCTTCTTATTTGGACATAACTTCAGTGGAAGGTGCTGTCCTTCTCCCTGGGTTTTGAGGTCTTTACTGGGGGCTCCTTGATAAGTGGTTAAGCACCCAAGCATCACATCAGTTATCAATTATCCCCACGCTCATGTTAACACTTTAATTGGCTCTCTTTTTCACTGTCTAATGAGCACCTTCTCTCCCCACATCAAGCCCACTTTAAGCACTGTGGAAGTGAAATATCTCATTCACAGCGCCATCCTAGAAAAAAAAATGAACCAATGCCATCACTGGCTGCCTTGGGAACAAGTGGTACTCACATAAATTCCAGCCTGGATACAGGCTTGCACTCCTGTGCACTCCACAGTTATCTCAGGCATGCAGCCAAGCACACTTTCCACTTTGGAGGCCACCTCCTTTGGGGTCTCATTCTTCACCTGAATGGTGAAATCTGCCCCCACCTCCTTGGCTTTTTGCAGGCGAGAGGCAGATAAATCTGTGGAAAGAAAATCAAGTCAAGAACTGGATATTATGTAAAAGAGGAGGAAGAGCCTGAACCTGGCATCTGCTCACTACGTGTGTGTACAGGACAGTGCACAACCAGAAGATGTGAGAGTTCACTCCTTCTTGGCAGGCAGAAAATGATCATAAAATCTTGGGATATTTGGGTTGGAAGGGACTTCAAGACTCCACTCCACTTTAAAGTTCCACTCCCTGCCATGGGCAGGGACATCTTCCACTAGACCACAGTGCTCCAAGCCCCATCCAGCCTTGAACACTTCCAGGGATGGGGCAGCCACAGCTCTCTGGGCACCCTGTGCCAAGGCCTCATCAACTTTACAGGGAAGAAGAATTCCTTCCCAATATCCCATCTATCCCTGCCCTCTGGCAGTGGGAAGCCATTCCCCCTTGTCCTGTCTCCCTCCAAGCTCTTGATCCAAGTCCCTCTCCAGCTCTCCTGGAGCCCCTTCAGGCACTGGAAGGGGCTCTGAAGTCTTCCTGGAGCCTTCTCTTCTCCAGGCTGGACACCCCCAGCTCTCCCACCCTGCTCCAGAGAAGAGGGGCTCCAGCCCTCCCCTGTTATTATCTGCATGCCCCTCCTCTGCAACCTGCTCTAACAGATCCACATCTTTCTTGTGCTGGGGGGTCCAGATGATGAGGATGATGAAGGGTGAGCGATGAGGACAACTTAATGACACAGGAGATGCCAAAGGCTCCCCAGCTGCAGAAGAGGGTGTGCTTCAAAGAGACTGAAGCACAAACCCACAGATGAAACCCACACCATGCAGAACAACGTCTGAGTGAAGGAACAGCCACCACCACTAGACTGGAGAAGTGTCTTTTAAGATCATCAGTTTGTAGATGGCCCAATTTCTCTTTGGCACTGCTGGAACACTGAGAATGTGTCAAGACAAACCAGAAGGCCAAGCTAAACTCCAAAGGGCACTTCAGGGACACCACAAGAAGGAACCAGATCACGAACAGCCATGGCCAAGCTGTTGTGGTTGTACTGGTTGCTGTCCTGATGCAGCAGAACAGAGGAACCTCAGTGCAGGCAAAGGCAAAAGAGAGCAGGAGGCCAGGGCTGACAGGGCACCTATTGCAGAGTCAGCTGTGTCCTACCTAAAGGTGCCTCTGGCTCGGCTGCACTGCCCAGTGTCTCTCTGGCAATGACTCTGATGAAGCAGCTTCATTAATTCCCACAGGACCTTCATCCTCCAGTGAGAATGGACTGTAAGAAACCCCACTGCACACACTCAGCGAGTTAGCCTAGGGAAGAGCCTACAACGAGGCAAAACCACACCACTCGTGTTTTTCCTTCTTGGCTGTCCACATTATTTACTCCCACCCTCAAAGACACCTCTCAAAGAGCAACAGCCAGGGCCAAAGTTGCTCTGACCCTGCTCCTTGATGGCACAGAAATCACCTGGCTATGGACAGCACCAAGAAATCTTTCCAACAGGAGACAACAGGCTTGGAGGATCATTAATGTGGTCATTTCACTTCTAACAGTACACAATGAGAACAGACCATGAGGTCTCCAAGGGCTTCCTCAAGGAACTCTCAGCGAGTGCCTTCAGCTGAACAAACTGCAGAATGCATTAGCTGTAAGCACTTAGTGTGTTCACACTGTCACAGACCTATCCCGCTCTTTACCCTCCTTGTAGCAGCTCTGGAGGCTGCTGAGCATCTCTCAGACAGTTTCTTCACAGATGAATGAGCAGGCAAGCCCATGAAGAAAAAAGGGAGTGGATCTGGGAATAAGGAGGACCTGAGACACCCCATTAACACAAAGCTGGTGATGATAAACATCTGTGAGGGCACGACTGTACTCCTGTACTCTGTCCTGGGGGATCTTGACAGGGCTGTAAATATCACCTGAAAATCCTCAGGGGGTTTGTACCATGGAGCAAGCTGTCCTGCTGGGACATTCCACATCCCCTGGAAGAAAGTCACCTATTCCTCTCCAGGTACCACTGTTAACCAGGCCACCTCTGGAGATAAGGGCATGGACAGCTGAGGAGAAGAGTGGCATTTCCCAGGAAGGAATCACCTCTTTTCCCTGCACTAAAGCAGTGGTCTACAGGGGTCTGCATACTGGCACTGGAACAGATGTAACAACCAAGATTTCCTAGACACAAAATTGAGGGGTCGGCACCTCCCAGAGGTCCTGGGCTTGAAGACTCAGAAAACAATGCCTGTGCTAGGGACACACATGGCAAAGAGGCAGGGCAGAGTCTTCAAAGAAGTCAGAGGTAGGGTGGGGTGAAAATATCAAGGGAAAGAGGAGGAGGATAAGGCCAGTTCTCCAACATGAGCTGCTCTGACTCAGCTGCAGTCCTGGGAGCGAGCCAGGCCAGAGGCTGTACCCTGCCCATCCCACAGCGAAAATGATGGCACTCACTGGCAGGGCAGGGGATGGACAGGCACTCACAGGCAGGGCAGATGATGGACAAGCCCTCATGGGCAGCTGGAAGGCTTGGGATGATAACTGTGGGCACATCTACCAAGATGAGCACCCAGGAGAGCTGTGGAGGCAATTTCAAGAAAGGATAACAAAGGATAATAAAATGCAGAAAAAGTGGAAAAGCCAAGGCTGAAAAGAAAAGGCAGCATCACTCTGGAAGCCCCAACATGGGCTCGTTCCTGTGGCTGCAGGAGTCATGTCTGTCCCTCCCAAACTCTGGGTATTGGGCTCCAGGCTGTGTGTGGGGTCATGCTTGACCCCAGCTGAGCTGCACTCAGAGACCTTCCATGCACCAATTGCATGGCCTGGGGCTTTTTGAGGCACTTCAAGTGCTATGAAACACTTTTGCCCAGCATGGTTGGCATCTCCCAAATCTCAGTGTACAGCAAGGAGACCACAGGGATTCAACAGTGCTCTTAAATAATGACTAAACTCCCTGTGAAGTTTGGTCTCACAACACCAGCTCACAGCAGACACAGCTGGATTCTGCCATTTTTAACATCTGCTCGGTCACTAATATATTTTAAATTATAAATATATATAAATATATACTTTATATGTATAATATAAATAAACATTTAAAATATTATATAAATTCTATTCTATATTTTACATAATTTATATATTTTATACTGTCTTTCTGGCAGAAATAATCCTCAGGCAGTGCCCTAGAGTAACAGGGCAGCCAGTGCATTTCAAAGTGACCACAAAATCATTCTCAGGCAGCAAAACCCCCCACATCTTTCTGTAGTTGGCCTCTGCTTTGCTGACCTGCTCGGGAGGGAAGCCCTGGCTCCAAGCAGCACATGGAATGCAGCAGCAACACCACCAGCCCCAGCCAGGGCTGCAACAACCCCTCAGTACACCTGAATCACCAGGAAGCATTTACTGAAGCAGACAGATCTACAAGCCACTGGATTGTTCAGAGCTCCAGACACTTGTGAGTCTTGGGAAGGATCAAGTCATTTGGACTTTAAACCGTACTGTGGCTGAACCCCACACAGTTCTTGGGAAACTGGTCAGTTATACAATTAAAGGCTTGTGTCCTGTCTCTAATCAGAAATTTGTTTTCACTTCCCAGCCCTGGAGCTAATTAAAGTTTTGATTCCTTCCAAAGAAGTTATCAAATTACCCTTAAGCTTCTCATGATGGTTTATGAGCCAGCTTAAAGAGACAAATAAATACTCTTGATTTTTCTCAGATTTTCTATGTTGATCTTCTTTCTCAAAGGAGTTGAGCTCTGTACAGTTACTCACCTCCCCTGACCTTGAATTCCAGGGTTTCTGGAGGCACCAACACCCAGAACTTCAGATTCAGATAGAACAAGAGGAATAATTTCCCTTAAGTAGAATTATTAAGTGCACCTTCAGTGACTGACAGAGCAAAGCAAGACAGCCCTAAACATCTAAACTGTCTCTTCCCTTACTGGGGAGGAAGGCTGATCTTTTACATGTATCTAAGGAGAAAAGCAGCTTTTTAGAGCAACAGCAAGGCAGAAGGACAGGAGAAGGTTGCTCATAAATACCAATCACACCCACTCAGGAGTGGAGTGGAGAAAGACCTTTGGGAAGAGTAGATGAGGACCCATGAAACAAATTGATCTTCTCAACCAACTGGAGTCCACTAAATACATCAAATACTCCAAGTGAGTCAAAGAGAAGCTGTAGGAGGTGAGTTCTCATAAAAAAGCTTTTCTAAATATTTCTATACCTGGGAGAAGCTTGTCAAAACAAACACAAACATTTAGAGCCATAAGTTGCACAGACAAAGCTCCTCACAGACAAATACATGATAAAAATTCAGGGCAGTGAATTCAAATAATCTGGTAGCAAAGTACAAAAGGGCCTCTGTGGGCAGCCAGGCACCTCACAGGTGTTGGCTCCTAAAGCTGAAACAAAAAGCAATTCCTTGAGACAGCAAAATCTCCAGCAGCAGTGATCCAAACCAAACCCATTCCTCAGCTCATGTCACACACAAATATTTGACTTGGGACAGCACCTTTAAGTGTGTCTGAGCACCTCAGCCAAAACCCTCTCATGCTACGGGTCAGAATCAGCACCTAGGCCAGCACATAAAGATAAGAAGGGGTAATTCCATGCATCCAAGCTTGCTGATTCTACAAACCAAGCATCAGGAACCTCCTGTGGCACATGACAGCCAGCTCAGCCTGCCCAAGGTCCCCAGCAGCAGCAGCTCCTGGTGCTATGGAGATACTCCCAGGCTGGAGTGGGAATGGGGGGGCAGGCTGAGCCAGCTGCCTCAGCCCCACCACCCCCAGCTCACCAAGCCTTCCCCACCCAAGGAGTGGGCCACCCCCAGCCCCCACAGCAGCCCAGCTGGGCACCAAGTTCCTCGTACGTGATTCAGAAGGCAGAGTTGTTTTTCCTCCTACAGCAAACATCATCCTCAAATGACAACACTTCACAAAATCTGAGGTGTGGACTGAGCACGTCCATCAAGCACACACACCTGCAGGGTGAGGCCAACACAGCTAAAAATGCCCTGGACTTTGCAGGAAAAGGATTAAGGGAGGAGAAGGCAATACATGCCTTGTGTACCTGAGCTACTACTGAAGGATGTTTCTGTAAAGGCAAGAGGGTGGGACCTGAATTTTATCTCTCAACCCAAAGATGGAAACACAGTAACGGAAAGGTCAAAAATACACCTGGCTCAAAGTATGGGAGGTGACTAACAGCCTCCTGAGAGGTGCAGATCCTTGAGGGCTTTGACACAAAAATGGCAGCAGTCTGTGCTCAATGTCCAATGGCACCTCTAACTGCTCCTCCTGGCCATCGCCATTCAAAAAGATCCCAGAGTCATAGTGGGAGCTGGAAGCACCACTTCCAGAGCCTGTTCAACCCCCAGGTGGGTATTACAACAGGGAACAGCCTGCAGTTACTCCAGTTCTCCATCCTTCTGGGCAAGCTACAGAGAGAGAGGGCCTGAACCTTAGAGGAGAGCTAGGAAGAGCTGGGCTGGGTTAGCATGGCAAAAAAAGGTGGGAATGGCTGTCTCAAAAACCTGAAGGGCAGCTGCAAAGGTGATGAAGACTCATTTCAGTTCTTGCACCAAGGGGAAATCTCCACAAATGACAGTTTGTGAGTGGACCCCATAAAAAGCTTCATCATTAAGAGATGCAAACCTGGAGAAGGTATCTAGAAAAATGAGATCTCCTTCCCTAGAGGTTTTCCAGACACAGCTGGACAAAGACATTCCTGCAAGCAGCAGCTGGACTAGAAATGTCTACAATAGAGTTATGCAAAGAAGGCTCATTTCACAAATGCAGAGACCCTGAAAAGTCCATTTCAGTCACTGTGGATAACCAGTGGAAAATGAAACCCTCAGCAGCAGTAGACAGAAGGGCAGAGAAAGAAAGAAACACAGAAAACAAGTGTACAAACACTATCTGGGTCATCACCCAGCACTACCAGAGGAAAAAATAACCTGCTAAGATCAAACCTCCCTGAAAGAGTGGTCAAGTACTGAAACAGGCTGTCCAGGGAAGTGGCGGAATCCCTGTCCCTGGAACTGTTCAAAAAACATGTGGATGTGGCACTTATGGACATGGTTAGGCTTGGCAGTGCTGGGTTAATAGTTAGGCTTGATGATCTAAGAGGTTTTTTCCAACCTTAATGATTCTATGATTCTGTCTGGTGGTAAACAGGCACTCTCTGAAAGGGCTAAAAGGACTTACCTGTAACTACCACGGCTGCTGCACCCATCATCTTAGCAACAATCACATTAACGAGGCCAATTGGTCCTGGGTACAATGGGGAGAAAGACAACATGTACCACTGCCAGGCAGCATCAGCCCCACCTGAGAACATGCCCAGAGTTCAGCGTGTTCCTGGCCAAAGGAGACTTTGGCAGCCCCAAAGTGCCCCTCACCACGCCTGTGGCTCTGCCATGACCCACCCTTACAGCAGAGCCCAGAAGCAGAGCCTGAGGCTGTCCATGCCCTCCCAGCAGGCAGCGAGCCCAAGGACTGACTACGATCACTGTACCAGAGCCAGACACGAAGACTTTGCTTCCCAGAGTGACTCCTGCTCTCTTGCAGGCGTGGATTCCCACCGAGAGCGGCTCGATAAGGGCTCCTTCCTCAAAGGTGACATTATCTGGAAGCCTGCAAGAATGGGACACGTTACCAATGTAGTTTATGAGGGTGATGAGGAAAGCCATGACATGGGTATAAATCACAGTGGCAAAACACACTGCCACCTCTGATCAGAGAAACACCAGGCTGGAACACGCTTCAAGAGGTTCCATTGCTTCTTTAACTCCTCTGAAGCAGCATCAAGTACACCTGAACCATTTATCAGTGAGGCTTGCCCAAGCACCACACTCAGGGACCCACAAACTTCCCCTCATCAACTCTCCAGTACTTGGTGAGTCAACAAGGACTCAGTTGTCACTCATTCCCTTTGGACTAAACCCCCCATTTGCATATGTACCACCCTGAAGCTGCCCTATGGCTTATCTGCCAGTGAGCTCCCAGACCCCTCACCAGGGCTGAATCAGCTTTTAGAAAACATCCTGCTGCCAAAGGTGATGTATCTCCTCTCCTGAGGCACCAAGTGTTTTAACAAGTGGCCTGGTCCCAGCATGCACCCTTCCAGCAGCCAGAGACAATTGTGTCCAGTGGGCATCAAACACCTTTTAGACAAAAACAGCCCTGTAATGCAGCCAACATAAGTGATGGAGAAAAGCACAGGACATGAAACCCTTCTGAACTGCTGGAAGAAGTAAATCTCAGCTCTACAACCCTGCCCACCAGTAAGCCACCAGTGTGGGCTCTCACACAGCTCTGGGAGCTGTGCCTGCCTGGAGGATCTTTGTGACAGCACTGGGAAGCTTGAGGTCAGATCTCACCCAGGTCAATGTGAACCCAAAGAAAAATGGAAATAATGGTTCTGGGAAGACAGCTGTAAGATATCTGCACGCCCCTTATTTCCAGGAGGCTTTAAAGGTCTGACTCCAAGAGTTCAGTTGTCACAGAGTTTGCTACTGCTGGGTTTGGGCACTGCCCTGTCAGTGGGAGGGCAGCTTCACAGCATGATCAAGTTACTCAGAGCACCCAATACAGAGCCTGTCCACCAGCAGGACACACAGTAACTGCTCAAATGTGAGAAAGCTCACTGAGCTCAGCCATCATCTGCTCTTAGCAAATCTGTGCTGGCAGAGTGACTGCATGCCAGGGAATCTGCTCTACATGAGCCAGCCACAGCACTGCTGATCTGAAACTGGGGAGCATCATGTTCAGGCTCTGCATACAAAGGCTTAAAAACAAAATAAAATAGCCAAAGTAATATTTTCTCAAATTGAAATAAAAAAGCAAAAGCCTGGAAGAAGCCAGCTACAAACCAACCACTTCCTGTCAAGCAAAAACTTGTGATTGTGTCAGAAAATGTTATTTTGATACACAGGAAATCGATGACAGTGGGTCTGGACAGTGAGATGTTAATCCAGTCCATCCAGACCAGCACCTCACCCTGCCAGCAGCTGCTTGGTATCTGTTTTGAAAGCTTCCTGCCTGAGGACTCTCAGGAGAAGAGCAGTCAAGCACCTCCTTCTGACTGACGAGATCCTGAACACTTTCCCTGCAGACACACCAAAGATCAATCCCAAGGATGTTCCTGCTCATGTAAGTACCAGCTCTGCACACACTGAAAAAGAAACAAGCTCCACAGGCAGAGCAGCCTCAGGGGGACACTACTTGGACTGTTTTTAACTCCTTGTTAAAGGCACTTAAGTGGGTATAGCATTGCACAGGTTTTTTCAGGTCTTGGAGTATTCAAGGCCCTGGCACAGGTTGCCCAGAGAAGCTGCCCCATCCCTGGAAGTGTCCAAGGCCAGGCTGAATGACACTTGGAGCAATCTGGTTTAGTGGAAGGTGTCCCTGCCCATAGCAGGGGGTGGAATGGGATGATCTTTAAAGTCCCTTCCAAACCAAACCCTTTTGGTATTCCATGATTTGCCAGTGTTTAAGCACAGATTTGCTTCTAAGCAAATGGGTCAGTGCTGCCACAATTGATAACACAATCAAGTTTGCTGAACCGCACATGAAAACAGATGTGTAATGCTGGTAGCTTAGTGGGGACACTCAGAGTCACATGAAAAAACAGCTCAGCAGGGCTCCTGCTTTCTGTTCCTGCTCTGCTCAAAGCAGGATGACTTTGTTTCAAACAACAGAGCGAGATGTCAGCAGTCACCCTGGTGTTTCCTGAAAAGCAGCAGCAAAACTCAGCTCAAAGAACCAGACAAAGACCTTCAGGCACTGGCCTAGGAAGGCAAGGATATAAAAAGAGACAGGAAAAAAACCAAGAGCAGGGAGCAAATGGGAAAAGGAAAATAATTAAAGGGTAAACCAGTGGTGACATCCCAGGAGACATGCAAGAAATGTTTATGTCTGGCACCGGAGGGGATAAACTACGCCTGCCTGACAAACCCTTTGCAAAGTGGCTGCCATCCAAGCTTAGGCATGTTATTTATGGACCAGAAAGCAATAAAACCTGTTGGGATCACATAAAGAGTGCTCCAAAGGGCCAAGAGGTGATTGCTGCAGCTAATCTCCCCCCGGGGGGTGTATATTTCCCTGTGGAGGGAACGTGGACTGACTTGTAGCAGTAGCTTGCACTGTGCTTGTAGTAGCGGCAGAGGTTCCCGTCGTCGGGGGGTGTCGCGCAGAAGAAGATGGTTGGGGACAGGTTGTAGCGCCCGGTCTTGCAGAACTCATCCACTTCCCTTGGGACACCCGGCTCGATGGCCACACGGTCACCTGCCAGGGTGAAAACAGAGTGGGTCAGGGACAGAGTGGCATGCAGGTAGGAGCAGCATCAGAAACCAGAGGAACACTGGCACCCTAAGAGGCAGGAGGGACATGAGGAAGGTCTTGCTGCTGGTTCCCAGTGCTCCCTCCACAGCAGCCTCATCACCAAGACCTTCCCAGGCACTTGGAAAGAGGAGGTGTTTCGGAGGCACAGGCACAGATAGCTCCCTCCAGCTGCCTTCCAGACAACCTCGGCAGATGAAAGGGCAGCCCCCAGGCAATCACACTGTGACCAGATATTTTGCTGAATCTGTAGTAATCAGAAGAGGAAATACTGAGGATAGAGCAGGTAAGCTCGGCTAGCCACCACAATGCCACCTGGAAAGGGCTGTTCCTTGGGAATCATGGAAGTACTTGTGTTGGAAGGGACCTTAAAGCTCAGCTTGTTCCACTCCTTGCCATGAACAGGGACACCTTCCATCCCAGGGTGCTCCAAGCCTTGTCCAACCCAGCCTTGAACACTTCCAGGAATGGGGCAGCTTCCCTGGGCAGCCTGTGCCAGAGCCTCACCACCTTCACAAGGCAGGAAGCTTAAGGTGCAGAACACCCAGGAGCCTGGCATGACTTATCAGGGAACAGTACCACAACAGAGTAGCCCAGGGTGCTGGAAGGACACACGCTGCAGGACAAAGAGCAATTACTGAATCACAGTCACAAAGCAGGATGGACCAGAGAGAACAGTGTGAGCACAGTACAACTTGCAAGTACACAAGGGACACAAAGCCTCACATTTATTTGGCAGAGGAAGCCAATCAGAGCCAAACCTCTCCACCAACAGACTTTCAGGCAGACATGGGGATAAGCAGAATGGAAGTAAAGAGCCATCTAGGTCACTGCATCCCCTCTGAGCTGGCCAACAACTGGTGTCTGACAGGACAGAGGCAGGACAAGCACACACTGAATACTCTCCCAGCATCACATTATATGCAGCTGTGATCCCAAGTTGTAAGTGGTTTCTTTGTCTTCAGTAACACTCAACAACTTCTCCTTCCACCATGTAAACTACATGGTCTGCTACATCTCAGGTGAATGCTGCACCTCACTGTGCCTTGGTCTGGTGCTGGAGCTGATGCCTTAGGTTTGAACTTTCCTATTTTTCAAATCCTGTACTGCCTAGTGTGTAACTCTGAAGCTTCTTGCAGCCTGTTAACTTCTGCTCTCTCATGCAAGGTAGACATAACAAAGCCTCTCCAGGCCTGCTCTCCAAGGACACTCAGACTGTCCTAGGCCCAAAATGTAAACCAAAGCCTCTAAAAGGGGGGGCAAGCTTGTGGAAACTACATCATTAACTGAAACTTTAATTGGGGAATTAACCCTGATATGCAAATTAACCAAACCTATAAAAGTGTGAAGAACTTGTGACCTGCTGTCCATCTTGGGGTCCATCTTCGCAGTAGCCTCTGGCTCCCCAGGGTGTATCTTTGAAGGCTCTTCAAATAAATACCAACCTTTAATCCCTTATTTCTGTCTAGTCTGTTTTTAGGTGGCCTTGCAAGGCATCAGAGCAACCAGAGCACTGGCAACCTGTTCTCCCAGCCCTCCATGAGTCTTCACATCCTTGAGTTGTCTCTCTAGCTCCCAGCTGAAGTTCCTGACTTGGACATTCGTTAGAGATGCTGCTCCACATCTCATTAGCTCCTTGTCCTCCTCTGAACCTTTCTCACTTGTCTTACATCCCTTTGAAAAGGAGGAGACCAGAACTGCATGCAGAGTTCCAGATGTGCACTGACATCCTCTGAGTCCCTGTCCTCTTCCTTCCAGTGATTTGCATTTTCACTGCTGCTGAGCCAATGCTCCTATGCACAGTGCCAGAGCCAAAGGTCTCACCCTTCAGCAGGGATGGTCAGCACAGCATTTTAGAGATGAAGCTGATTTTGTTTCTTCTGTCATGGACATCACTTTGTGTTTGTCTGCATTGAATCTCACCTGCATCTCACTGGCACCCCTTCAGTCCCTCTGTAACTCTTGCTTGGCTCTCCTCCACATTCTCTCCACCTTGCCTAAGTTGCTCTCATCAGCAAAGTTCCCAAAATTCCCTGCTCAGTCCATTTTTTAGGACATGCATGAGCACAGCTAGTTGTGGAGGTCCCACCACAGGGCCTGGAGCAGTTGCTCTAGTGACCTCTGCACTGTAGGAGGCCATTTGCTCCTTCAAGAACACACACAGAAAAGAAACACTCACAGCACTCAGCTGGCAAGAGCTACAGATGTGGTTTCTGAAGCCTTATCAAGTTTCCTTAAAAGGCACCTTGTACAAGTATACACTCTGCTCTACATTAAAACACAGCCAGACCAGCTCAAGATATCCCAGGACAAGGCTGCCATATACTAGTGGCCAAGATGGGTGACTAACAGCAGAGCAGTGCCACTTTTAGAAGGAGAAGGTCACATTGTGAGTTCAGAACCTCACATAAACCTACGTAACAGAAAAAAACACAGCCTGTTATCGACACATCCCTGGGAACTGATTAGGAGGAAAACGAACAGCTGGTTTTGGTTCCAGATACCTGGTTTCAGATGAGTCACCCCTGAGCCCACTTTTACGACAGTCCCGGAAGCTTCATGGCCCAGCACCATGGGATCCTTGACAACAAAATCCCCAATTCGACCATGCTGCCAGTAGTGAACGTCAGAGCCACAGATCCCAACGGAATGCATGCGCAGGAGGACCTCTGCCAGAAAAACAGGGAAGGTTCCTTGTAGGAAAACTGACCTTAGGCACTGGGAGAGCAGCATGTGGGCTGTCCCTGGGCCCCAAAGCAAAGGCCAAGCCAGTATCGACACGTTCAGATTTACTGGCATTCACACAACACACCAGAATTGTGTGTGCACACGTTAGGAGAGTGGCACATTCAGGAGCCACCTGCTGAAATACAAAACTATGCAATGATTCACAATGCAGGAAGACTTAAAATAGAGTAAGACAAAAGCCAATGTCAATAAAAAATATGGTCAACAAAATAATACAATTTAAGAGGGATGTTATTATTGCTGGAGCAGGAATAAAAGAACATGTCCATTTAATTTTTCCTTCTCTCTAAGCTATGATTTCAGCCCTGGAGAGTTAGTGAATCAAATTTCTATCAGCCCATATGCCCATCCTATTAATACTGAGTCCTGCATAAGATCATCTGACATGTCCCAAGAGCCATTTACTGTGACATACCCAAACTGATGGAACAGGAAGCAAAAAAGCCAGATAAATGGGTTTATCTGTGACTGCTTCAGCTCTTCTTTTCAGCTGGAAAAGCAGCATTATCTGTTACAGCCACGCAATCTTTTTTTGGATAATTTTGTACTTCCTCAGAAATACTTTATATTATCAAGGAGCAATAAAAGAGAATGAGAAAACAAAGAGAGAAGTAAAGAAAGCAGACAGAATCAGTCATCTGTAGACCTACCATTGGGACCTGGTTCTGGGATTGGACGGTTTTCCTATAGACAAAAGGAAAAAAAAAGCATTTAGCTGCTTGTTCATATCTCTGGTAATATCTGTGGAAACTTAGCCCTTGTTAGCTCAGGTAAATCCACAAGCAGACAAGGTTTTGGTTCTGTCTGCTCCATAAGACACAGAGCCACATGGATCCTGCTCCTAAGCTGCCCTCATTTCCCATGCCCAGTGGAACAGGGCATGGGAAATGGGTTGCTGTAGGAGTAAGCACACTGCCAGCTTGTAAATCCACTCTCCAAATTATTTTGCAGTGAATTCCCTTTCCCTGCCCAGACAAGAGACACATACTAAATTTCCCTGCACTGGAGCAGCCCCAAGTTTCAGCTGAATCCTTCATCCATCCCTCTGGCGGACAAAAAAATCACCTTCTGTAACTGGGAAGATTCTGAACCACCTGTTCCATAAAGCCTTAATATTGCAGCACTTATATTATTATCTTAAATAATACAAAACTTTTCTACTACATAATCATAGAATAACAGAATCACAGAAGGAAAGGACCTTAAAGCTCATCTCATTTTACACCCTGCCATGGGCAGCAATATCTGCCACTAGGCCAGGGTTCTCCAAGCCCCATCCTTGAACACTTCCAGGAATGGGGCAGCCACAGCTTCTCTGGGCAACCTGTGCCAGGGCCTCCCCAACCTGTGCCAGTAATACATAATTTATACATAATATTTATACATAATTATACATAATATATACATAACGATTTATACCTAATAAGGTAAACGTTCACATTCTCTTGTAATTGCCATGGCACCTCTTTATGGAATGAATGAGGAAACCAAAGTTAGAAAAGTGGCCCATATTACCCTTCCACCCAAAAGGTCCACAGAGCTTTTGCCTTCACCAAGCTCCCTCAGCTGCCTCAAAAACCAAGGGAAAAATTTTGTTGGTTTTAGAGCATCAGGACAATACAATACCCACCCTGAGGATCATGTCTCTAAGAAATGCTCCCCAGAATAGTACCAACAATAAACTCTTAAAAATTCATTTGCTGCTCAGTCTTTGAGGAGTTCTGTTCTGCATTGTAACTATTTAAATCCCAGCGTATTCTGCAACTTCTGTTTTGTACGTCAGCCTTCTAAACATCGTGGAAAGACAAACTCTGGAAGCACGTTCTCATGCAACTCAACCGACTGAAATTTTCCATGTTCAGGCCTGCACCAGCAATTTTTCTGTGTGGGAGCTTTATTTTGTTCCACTGAGGACACAGCCCAGAGCATTATTTCGAAAAGAGGTCAATCTAGATGTAACCTCCTTTATAGGAAATGCAGTAAGCCCAGGATCTGGTGACACACCAGAGGTACAGATCACCTCAGACAGAACAGAAAGTCCATGGTGGGAGACAAAGCCAACTTCTAGCTGCAAAATGTGTGTGTGTGGAAAAAAAACCCCCAAAACCGCTTTTTTTTTTTTCTGGCAAGAACAACTGTGCCCAAAAAACTCAGACATCTTGGTGGGAAATTAGTCCTCCAGCCTGAATTGGAGAAAATAGGGAAGACACAAGTTCTGCTTGCTGTCTGCTGTTCACTGTGAAGTTCAGAAATGGTGGTAAACACAGCGAATATTTTCTGTGAAAGGAGGCATGGAAAGGGAGGCCTTATTACAAGAGTAAAACAAATAAATCCTCAATGGGCAGCAAAGAGGAGGCTGCGCAACTACCTAAGGACAGGAGGAGAGTCAACAAAAACAAAGCAACCACGTTTTCACGTGGCATGGGGATCACAGCCACTGCCCATCAGGAACATGTCCAGGAATCAAGAAAGGTGTGGGAATTACAGGAATATGGTGTCACCCAGCTTTGGGTATCAATAACAGATAACAAGTTCAGAGTCCACTGCTGAGACTACTGTGACCAGTGGGTAAATACACTATCCACCATCCACATGGTGGAAAGAAACTTCAGGGAAGCCCAGGAGGATCACACAAGGTGTTGCCAGCGAGGCAGGAGGGCACTGGTGACCAGCTCTAAGGTCTCCAGCAGTACAAATATCCAAGGAAAACTCACATATCTGGGTGTAAGCCAGGTTAGAGACCAGCAACACAGATGTCACATGTGTCGCTTGAGCTGCACAGGAATGGTAAAAAATCAACTGCTTCCCTGGTAATCATCCTCCAAACAAGGCATGTATCCAAAGTCTGTGTCTTCCTGAGAGCCCTCCTGCCAGGACTCTGTGTACAGAACATTGGTGCCTGCCAATGTTTGCCCATGGAAGTCTTCCTTCCTCCCTTTGGCACTCGCCAAACTGGAAGACACGGCTCTCCAGCAGTGCCATGGTGATTCAGCATCCAGGAAGAGCTGAGCATTAGCACCCAGAGAAGCAGAATGAGCCTAAAGTATTAAAAAAGTAGAAAATAAAAGCCCCCTCTGTCTGGGAGGGTCCTCCAGCAACTGCTCCCCCTAAACCCTCTGTCCTGCTGCTCACCTGGGCTCTGACAGCCCGAAGAAGCAACAACCACCCTCCCCCCCTGCTCCCTGGGAGCACCGATCTCAGGTGTGAGAATGACTAACTGCAGGGAAAAAAAATAATTGGGGGGCTGAGGAGGGGAGATGTGAATTCTGGGTTTCAGGGTTAAAAGGTTTTCCAGCCAAATGGAGTTGGCAAAGATCTCAAGATTATCCCCTCCCGTGTCCCCTAAGAGCATTCTGCAGCTGAAACCTTTCAAAGACTGTAAAACCAAAAAATGTACAGGACATGACATGCAAAGTTGCCAGAATCAGCTATAAATAGGCCATGATTCTGATACTGCTGCATCCTTCTGTTTGCGTGAATGAGCGTATCTATGAATTTATTTCCCTTGCAAAAATATTACACCTCCCAGGCACACGAGGGCTGGTGCGGTTTTTTTTTCCTGTCCGGGTCATTTCCCGTAACGTTGTGAAGAGCCCGAAGCGGTCACAGGCTTCCCCAGAGAGAGGATGGGAGGGCCCAGCCGTGGGACACCCCCGAATTCGGGCCCCGCGTCCCCCAGGTCAGCCCCCAGCCATGGGGCAGCCGCGGCCCGACCCCGCTCCCAGCCGGGGGCACCGGCAGGAACCGGCGGTGCCAGGCACCCCCCGTGCCGCGGGCTCAGCCCCGGGAGCCGCCCCCGCCCCGCCGCCTTCCGAGCGCGGCCCCCGCCCGGCCCCGGCTCCTCCCGGCCGTACCAGCCGCAGGTCCCCGGCTCGGTGAACCACCACGGCCACGTTCTGCCCCGGCGCCGCCATGGCTCAGCTCGGTGCGGCCCCGGGTCCAAGGGCCACCGCCGGGGGGGCCGCCCCTGCCCCGGCCCCCGCCCGCCCGCCAGGCCCGGCACCGCCCCCGCACCGAGCGGGTACGGCCGGCTGCGGGCTCCGGCCCCGACCCCAGCGCCAGGCCCAGCGCCAGGCCCAGC
>JACBWW010000089.1:284250-321746 GCA_020086605.1 Lanius collurio
GCTCCAGCTCCAGCCCCAGCTCCAGCCTCAGCTCCAGGCTCCAACTCCAGGCTCTAACCCCAACTCCAGTCTCAGCTCCAGGCTCTAACCCCAGCTCCAGCCCCAGCTCCAGCCTCAGCTCCAGGCTCCAACTCCAGGCTCTAACCCCAACTCCAGCCTCAGCTCCAGGCTCTAACCCCAGCTCCAGCCTCAGCTCCAGGCTCTAACTCCAGTTCCAGGCTCTAACCCCAGCTCCATCCTCGGCTCAGGCTCTAACCCCAGTTCCAGCCCCAACTCCAGCCCCAGCTCCAGCTTCAGGCCCTGGGTCCAGCCCCAGCTCCAGCTCCAATTCCAGGCCTCAGCCCCTGCTCCAGTTCCAGCCCCAGCTCCAGCCTCAGCTCCAGGCTCTAACTCCAGTTCCAGGCTCTAACCCCAGCTCCAGCCTCAGCTCCAGGCTCTAACCCCAGCTCCAGCCCCAGCTCCAGGCTCTAACCCCAGCTCCCCCAGCTCCAGCTTCAGGCCCTGGGTCCAGCTCCAGCTCCAGTGCCTGCTCCAGCCCTGGCTCCTGGCCCAGCCTCCTGCCCCAGCTCCAGCCCCTGCTCCAGTTCCAGTCCCAGCCCTGCTCCAGGTACAGCTCCAGCGCCTGCTTCCAGGCCCAGTCAGAGCCTCTCGGCCCCAGGTCCAGGCCATGCTGATGACAGCACTGCACCCTGCACTTGGACTAAAATTCAATAAAATGTGGTCTGTGGGCTTGCCTGGACATGGCACCATTGGAATGTGGTTATCTCAGCTGCAGAAGCAGCTTATTGGGGGGGGGGGGGGGGGAATGGAAATTTCAGGGATTCCGGGTTTTGGGGAAAAGAGGTTTCCTGCTCAAAGGGAGTTGAGAAACATCTCAAATCGAGTGTCCCCTCCAGTGTCACTGAATCATGGAATCATGGAATATCCTGGGTTTAAGGTAACTCCCAAGGACCATTGAGTCCAAGTCCTGTCTCTGCACAGACACCCCAAAATCCACCCCTGTGCCTGAGAACATTGTCCAAACACTCCTGGAGCTCTGGCAGCCTCAGGGCCATGACCATTCCCTGGGGAGCCTGGGCAGTGTCCAACCATCCTCTGGGGGAAGAACCTTTTCCTCATACCCAGCCTAACCCTCCCCTGACACAGCTCCAGCTGTTCCCTCAGCTCCTGTCATTGGTCACCAGAGGGAAGAGCATTCTAAAAACATTCCGTAGCTGAAAGCTTTCCAAGCTTGATTTCCTTGGAAAAATAGAAAATATACAGGATTTATTGTGTAAAATATCCAGAACCAGCTAAAAATAGCCCGTGTTTCTAATATTATCGTGTCCTCCTCCTTGCCTCAGCTAGCTATAGTTATGAATTTAGTTTCCCTAAAAATGTTTCACCTCCCTGGCACATGAAGACTGATGCATTCTTTTAAAACACCTTACTCAGTGGTTACACAGCAATGTAATTCCTGCCACATCCTTGGAAGCAGGAATATTTGCATTTTATGGAAAGGTGGGGAACAGCTGTCTCTTCGTGGATGTGCTTGTTTTCTCAAGGCACCTGCCTGTGCCTTTCCTTTTTACGGTGTGTTTGCCTCCAGGCTTGACTTACTGCTCAAATTATCTGCATGGGATTCACCATGAAATCCCACAGCTCTACCAGCACAGTGCAACCTAATGCCTGGGCTCCCTAAATCTGAAAAAATGCTGGAGGCATGGACTGGGAGCTCTACTGGGAAGTCAGGGCTCTTGCTATAATACAAATACTTTGGGTTCTCACGTCGGTTCCCTTGCCAGCCTTTGGGCAAAAAGTGTCTTCTTGTTGGAGCAGGGGAACTGGTTCCTTCAGCTCTTCTGCTCCTCCCTGCCATGACTGTCAGCACTTTGCCTTCATTTTCTCCCCTTCTCTTTCCCGCTTCCTTTCTGAATCAGATTCACTTCACACTTCCATGTTTTCTCTGCCAGAGTTTGCTGCCTGGGCCTGCTGGGCTTGCTCTTCCTTCAGGACCACGAGGACTTCACTAGCCACCACAAATCCTCCAAGATCCTCCTTTAAAAGATGTTTGAAGACCTTGCCATGGTCCATTTCTCTTTGTTTGCCTTCAGCATTGCCTGACAAGCCCTTTTGACTGCCAAACAAAGACAAACCACACTTAGGACTTAGTCCTAATTAATTTTTCTTTCACCTACATGTTTGGGTGTCCAGCTTTTACTGGAAGGGAGGCCATGCACATTCCTCCAGGCACACAAGAGCAGTGCTGTGGGATTGTCATAGCCATGGTGTGTCCTCACACAATAACCCTTATTACCAGAACCATTTCACTTTGCTTCAACTCAACCAAAATAAATGTTTTCCTATTTAGTCAATGATCAGGATCAGGCCTCACTAGGTAAGGAGGTGGGTGCTTTGTTGACATGAAAAGAACTCAGTTCACTTGCAGCAGTCAAACTCAGTGTGTATTTTCCCCATGTGCAAGTTATGAAACACCTCAGAACTAACTCAGTGAGGAGGGAGGACATGACCTCAGGGAGATGCATCCCCATGTCTTGGAAGATGAACTCCCCAAAATGAAGGGCAGCGTTGCAGGTCACACATCCACCAGTCCCCATGCAGGGGGAGGACGATGCTTGGGACCATGGGCTCCCTGCAGTGACCCTTCAGCAGTCCCACACCTGGGGCAGCCTCAGGGTGATGCTGTCCTGAGGATCCTGTGTGGAGTGGCCAAACAGCTGCTGTAAGTTTAGATGTGAGGGTAAGCCTCTGCCTGGTCCAAAATGCAACCAAAGGGGTGAATTCTCTGTAGCCTGGGCTATATCTCTCCATCTGCATGGGCTCTCCGTCTCCATGCACAGCTCAAGCAGGACTCACATTGGAGGCAGATGCTCCTGTTCCACTCCCCTTAGTTACCTTGAGGAGGACTCTTGTGTTTGCCTAGGAGGTGTTGTCACTCTCAACAGGGTCGCTCTGGAGCTTCTTCTTACACATCCAAACACCACAATTCTATTTCTGACCAACTAGGTCAAAGTGTTTTCTCCCAAATTGATGCAGAAAATTCTAAAGTGCCTGTCCAAGATCTACCATCACCTTTTACAGAGTTGGAAAAGTAAGTCAGCTAGCTATTACGGTACTAACTGTGGCAACTGTACCTCAGCTGTAAAGCCACCATCCTGTGACAGCCTTATGTCCCCTCTGAACCAAAGGGACCTTGAGTGGTAGGGCTGTGTAAGGCAGTGACCTGCCACCCAACCTAGATTAGAATGAAGTTCAGTAATCCTATGGAATAGCTCCAAGTGGAACAATTAGATTCTGAAATAATAATCAAATAATCCAATGGGAGGAGAAGGCCCCGTGAGCCTTTATGGCTGCTGATAGTGAGTTTTTGCATTATTGTTCTGTTCTGGGTCATCCATCCCTTCATGTACGTGCCACTGCTCCCTCCACCTCTTCTACAAATGCCATGACTCCATCAGTCAAGTATTTACTAAATAAAGTTATTTGCATACTCAGATTTGTGATTTCCACAGAAGCCATCCTCAGCCTCGACTTCCTTGTCCACCCCTGCTCTCAGCTCTGCCTGAAGATAAGGCATGACACCTCATATCATCCCATCAATTCATATGATAACACACTAGCACAACTGTCCCCAGGAAAACACCACTCAGGAAATAATTTGAAATGTCCTTGTGAGACAAATGTTTAGGGACCAAGTGGCAGATTTTTAAGAGAGTGAAGGTGTGTGTGTTCCCCTTCCTGGGAGAGGTGGCTGTTCCCTGCAGGACAGCCACCCTGTCCCCAAGCCTGGGGTGGGACAGGAGCGCAGTGGCTGGCAGTGCCTCTGCACATCCCCAGAAATACAGAGCTCACAATCAAACTCTTCTGCAAACGACCTTTGTCTGAACAGCAGTGGTGGATCTGGGACAGCTGTTGGTGTTGGCACTGGGGCAATGTGTCCACCTAATTTGTGGTGTGTGCTTTCCTGGAAAATCCCGTAGCTCTGTGAGTCACGCTGGAGACTGACGGGCTATGCCAGGGCAGGGTGCAGACTGCAAGAGTCACCCAGGAATTTGGTGGAGTTCAGGGTCAGGGTCATAACCCACAGAAGCTCTGCTTTGCTTTCTGACTAACTCCTGCTCTACGTGCCCACAAACAGCAGGTGTAAAGTCTGTATTTGTTCTTCCCTAGAGGAATATTTGCAAAATTATCCAAACCAGCTGACCCGTTTCCCCCATGAAGAGTTTACACATCTTTTAATGGTGACCAGAAATATCAGAGTAGCAGGAAATTCTAAAGAAGGAATAAGAGAACAGTATGCAAGTGACAGAGAGAAGGGATATGTAAATCAGTCCAAAATCCGTGGGAGTGGGAGGAAAGGAAGGTGTATGGGGAGCACTCTCTGGACACGAGCGTGTGTGTCCCTCTAGGCCCAGGACTTCCACTGAGCAGGTTAGGTTTGCCCAAAGGCTCTGCTTTGAGCAGCAGTGGCATTTCTGTGGGCAAGCCAGGGCACCTCAAGGCACATCTCTCCAAGTACAAAACAAAGACTGTCGACTGCTTTCTTGACACCAGTGGCATTTCTGAGGAGTGTCAATCCTTGAGATCCGTTACTGGGCACAACTCAGGCCCCACATGGTTTGCTAGGCTGACATGGAGCTGGTTCCCCCCAGTCAAGTCCTCTGTTCTTTCTAGGATGGTTTTGTGGAACAGCTTGTCCAAGGAGAGGTGTCCATCCCTGCTCCTTTATCTCAGAGGAAATGTCTCCTTTCCTTGCATCTCTCTTTCATCACGGGCTCTGGAGATGCTGTTCCTCACTACCCCAGCAGTTCTCCACCATTTTTCTTCTGGGACTGTCCCAAAATGCTGCCTTGCGTCCTGCCTCATTCATGGAAGGCTATGCTGGGAGGAAGAGACATGAAATTAAATGGAAGTAGTTACAAAAATACTATTTTCCACAGTCCACTGCGCAAAGCATTCGATGTGGTGGCTCAGGGATGCTTTTACCCTGAACAGCTCAGCCCAGCTCTCCCCTTCCTCATCCTGACGTTGGCTTTGATCAGTCCCTCTCCATCCTTGGAGCAGCAAGGTCTGACATTCATGCCTAAGACTTTGCCCAGAAAGGAAAAGCCCATAGTTCTGATTATTTCCACTGTGAAAAACATGAGAAAACCTCTTGTTTTTCAGTGTTCACCCCAAAGCACCTTCTGTGAGTGTCACCAGCATTTGCTTCCTCTTTCTATCCCAAGAACCTTCTGTGTATGGCAGCTTTGCTCTGACCCCATACACAAACACACACTGCTGGGAGATCACCTTTCTCTTCACCACGACATATTTACTTTAGAAACCCAAGGTTTACTTACTGGCTTGGGATTTGTGTGTCTGCTCATAATAAGTTTTTTTAAGAATACAAGCAGATTAAAAAGAAGTTGTTATCTTCCAGTTTTGTTTTATAGAATGCTTTTTTTTTAAGGGCAGGCATGAAGAGAACACCAAGAAGTGCTCGAACACTCCAGAAAGGTTTAAACCTTCTGGAAAACATTGCCTGCATTCAGTGTCATATATTGAATCCCTAAAAGAATAGATATTTTTCATTCTGGCTAGAAACCTTTCTTTTAAAGCAAAAATATCTGTTCATCCTCATTTATTGAGTGATAAATGACTACTGACTGTGGCCTGAGAGACCAGCTTAGCCAGATTACCCCTCTCCCATGCAATGTCCCCTAAATTGCAAGAAACAGGGAAAGTTTGAGGTGGAGGCAATTCTGGAGGTCTCCAAGGATGAAGAGATCCCCTCTCCACTGCTCCATATCCTGTCCAGTCACTTCGCCACTCTCAATGTAATTTTTTTTCCCTTGTATCCAACTGGAATTCCTCCCATTTCCCAACAAGGTTGCTCCCCAGCCACAGGCCCTCTCCATCAGAAATGAAAAATAATAATTTTAAACTGTTAAATGCTAAGAGAGGATTTTTAGCCTTCATTAAATGATAACGTATTTTTTAAGGTTCCACCACCGCTACATTTTATTTTACATGTACTGGATATAAGCTTTCCATGTGAGTTTAATAAAGCCAGATCCATCACAGGAACCCAGCACACCATCCAAAAGATACCCTGGAATTTTTGGATCTGTGGCAAGGACAAATTTTTCAGAATTGGCTTTTTTCTTTTTTTTTTCTTTTTTTTTTCTCTTTTTTTTCTTTTTTTCCCTTTTTTTCCCTTTTTTTCTTTTTTTTTTCTTTTTTTAATTTTTTTTTTTTTAAGAAACCAGGACAACCGGCACAGTGGCTTTCCAGGTAAACCTTTCCTTGGTAAACATTAAGGAAGTAGGTCCATGTCAAAATGCTCTGTTCAAAGCCAGTTACTGTGTTTCAGGAGGATACTGGCACAGTAAGAAAAAAAAAATTCTCTTCAATTCCCAAAAATTGCACCTAAAGAGGCAACTACCTACAAGTGTCAAATTCCATGGGAAAGCAATATTTCCTTGCTGATTCCCAGTCCACATCAAAATGCTACACCAGACGGGCAACCTAAAATAGGGGTACTTAATTAAGCTTCAATCAAATTTTACCCTGTTTGGTCTATCAGCATTTTAATGTGCTCAGGGCACAAAGGCAAGGCTGGAACAGGATCACAGAATTATGGTATCATTTAGGCTGGGAAAAGCCTCTGAGATTAGCAGGTCCAACCGTTCCCCCAACACTGCCATGTTCACCACTGAACCACGTCCCCAGGTGCCACATCCACGCACTTCTTTGAACAGTTCCAGGGGTGGGGACTCCAGCACCGCCCTGGGCATCCCGTTCCTGGGCTTGACCATCCTTTCAGTGAAGAAATTTTTCCCTAATATCCAATCTAAGCCACCCCTGGTGTGACTTGAGGCCATTTCCTCTCTTCCTGTCCCTTGTTCCCTGGGAGCAGAGCCCGACCCACCCGCGGCTGGTGGAGTGTGGGAGTTGTGCAGAGCCACAGGGTCCTCCCTGAGCCTCCTTTTCTCTGGGCTGAGCCCCTTTCCCAGCTCCCTCAGCCATTCCTGGGGCTCCAGCCCCTTCCCCATATTTCCTCATTACATCCGGGGGGGATTTGGGAAGCAGGGGTACAGCTGCAGGTCTGGCAGGAGGGCAGGAGAGGCTGTGGGAGGCTTTTTTGATGTGGGGGGTGTTATCAGGTGTTCCTCACCCCATCAGGGGCCCTGCTGAGCTGAGCTGAGGAAGTGGCACTGCAGGCTCAGACTGTCTGCCTTGGCAGAGCTTGTTCCCGAGGAAAGGTGCCAGGACCAGTCAGTTGGCACCAGCAGGCGCCTTCGGAAATGCCACACAGGGTCACCCACTCGTGCAGAGACCTCCTGGGGGCATTGGCAGAGATGAACCAACCGTGGCAGGGAGGAGGTGACAGATATTTGGAGTTGGGCAGCCATAACACTTCTTACTGAGGGAAGAAGGATCCAGCCTCAGGCTGACACTGGAGGCTCTGTGGACGCAGAGCAGCTGACAGCCTTTCCCAGACATTTGCAAGGATCAGGCTCTTCTGCCCAAACCTTGCTCATGATCCTTAAGGGTGACAGATCCCCAGGAGGTTCCAGCACATTCTGAGTGCCTCCAACTGGGGGTGGGCAGGTCTTGCTGTCTTTGCCACCAGAGAGGGAAGAGCACTTGTAGCTGTCCCATGAGGGGGGTCGTGCTGTCACCCATAGACTGCTGAGCAAACAGCTCAGCCCTCAGCATGATGCCAAGGACAGCGAGAGGACAAAGGGCCGAGGGAAGTGATGGAAACACATCAGTGGTGGGACCAGCCTGCCCTGACAGTCAGTAATTGCTGCTGCAGCAGCCATCGGCTTTAACACGCTGGCACAAGCTGGAAGTCTCCCTTTGCCTGCTGAAACTCCTGTCCTGGGTGAGCAGCATGGAGACCCAGGAGAGATTCAGGAGGTGCCACTCACTCCTGGCGCCCAGAGGAGCATGAAAGGAATGTGTCAGTCATGATTAAGCCCAGCAGGTGAAGCCCAATGGACAAAGCCCAGGGATGATGCCCAATGGATGAAGGCCACCGAGTGAACTGCACCTGAAGAAGCCCAGGAGATGAGGCGTGC
Organism: Lanius collurio; assembly: GCA_020086605.1. Taxonomy (NCBI): domain Eukaryota; kingdom Metazoa; phylum Chordata; class Aves; order Passeriformes; family Laniidae; genus Lanius; species Lanius collurio. The sequence goes on from JACBWW010000089.1 coordinate 292,320, forward strand.
TCTGCCATGCCTGGGGAGCACGGGAAACGCAGGGAACGGGAGAGCTCTGGGTTCCCACAGCAGGACAAACACTCTAGAGACTCAACTCCTCAGGACCCCAGAGGAAAAGCTGGGATTTCTCCTGATCTGAGTGCCCCAGACCAAGAGAGTAGGACATTTTGATGCATTTGGAGATCCCTCCATGTTTTTATCAGGCTCTGGTGTTCCCCTGTTCCAGGGGTTGCTGCAGCTGGTTCTTCTTGGTCTCCTGCCTGCGCGGGGCTGAGACCTGCAAGTGCAGCAGTGGTCTCCTCTCCCTTCGGGCATCCCAGCTTGTCCCGGGCTAATCTCCCGGTGCCATCTGCCGTCTGTCCCGACACACCGCGGGTGACAGTGATGCTCCTGCCCATCTCAGGCTTCCTCGCGAAAGGAGCCGCACAGGTTGCCCAGTGCCCCCGGGTGGCTCCTGCCGCCCGTACGGGTAGAGAGCCGAATGTGTCATGGCTGTGTCATCGCAGAAGGCAGCACATTTCTTCTTCTTTTTGAATTAAATGAGTAATACCAGGAGCTATGCATGGGAGAGGCACCCAGAAGAGGGACAACTCCAGCCTCAGGGCATTCCCAGGCTCAGCTGGAACAAGCCAGGACCGGCCTGAGTGGTGATAGTCCCACCTCAGCCCGGGTGGACTGTGAACAACACCCCCCACCCCGTCCCATCTCAGCTCAAATTCAGTGTATTTTTCATAACGACGCTGTGGCTGACCAGAAAAATTAAAACATTTTCCTCTATTAATATAGAGATTCCTTAACTTATATAGAGATTCTTTGCCTAAAGTATCTCCACTCTCCCCATCCCAAGGAGAAGAAGGTGCATGACAAAATGCATGCGTGTTTCCCCCACCGTCCCGAGCCGCCGACTGCTGCTGAGCTCCTGCTGGCGGCGGCCTTGTTGCCTGTGCTCAGGTCTCGGGTGCCACCTCCCGGCTTTCCAGCTGAACTGTGCATGTCGTGGCAGCGCACACCGGGAGCGCATTTCTCATCACACTACCCCAGATAACAGCGCCGTTAAAGCCTGACTGGCTCAGAGCAGCTTTTGTTCTGTGCGGATCTGACCCCATAACATCTATTTTTTAATTGCACAGGAGGTACCTCCTGTAATTAATAACCCTCAGGATCCCATCACAGCATCACAAGGCCCTTGTGACTCCCAAGACCCCTCTGGGATGTCATCTGTCCCTCTGGGGGTGGGACCTGGCACCCCTCACCTTTCCCTAACAGTTATTTTTGGGGTGTATTCTGTTACATGATCCCTGTGCCATCCATTGTTTATCACCTGTGTCTTTCCATGGGGGGTTGGGATGCCAATTCCAAGTCTCTACAGATTTGTTGCTGGGTTAGGGAATAATTCAACAAGTAGGTGTTTGTCAGGGGGAGAGCAGAAGTATTTTTGGAGCTGTGAGTGTGGTGAAATCCAAGCAAAACTCCTCAGAGGGAGCACTGTGCAATAAGGAATCATGAGGCAGCCAGAACGTTGTCTCCTTCCTGCTTGGTGTCCATCATTCCTTACCTCTTCCTGCCCTCCTGGTGATATTTCAGGCCTAGCTGAGCCTGCTTGTACACCTGCCAGCCCAACCTGCCTCTTCCAGAGGTGCTACCGAGTTCATCCATCATTATACATCTCGTTCCATGGGCTGGGACCCCACAGATGTGTGATGTTCCTTGACCACAGGAGACCTCACCCTCATGGGAGTGGACAACACATACTTGCCAGGAGAATCTCAGCAACATTGCATGACAAGCAGCTTCTTGCCACAGCTCAAATCCTGTGTTCAGCTTTGGGGCCCTCATGACATTGAGGGGCTGGAGCATGTCCAGAGAAGGGAACAGAGCTGGGGAAGGGAGTGGAGCACCAGGAGCAGCTGAGGAAGCTGGGAAAGGGGCTCAGCCTGGAGAAAAGGAGGCTCAGGGGAGACCTTGTGGCTCTGCACAACTCCCTGACAAGGAGGGGGCAGCTGTGGGGGGGGGGGGGAGGAAGGTCAGGCTCTGCTCCCAGGGAACAGGGGACAGGAGGAGACAAAAAGGCCCCAAGTAGTGCCAGGGGAGGTTTAGGTTGAGTGTTGGGCAAAATTTGTTCCATGGAAGAGTGGTCAGGCATTGGAAGGGGCTGCCCAAGGCAGTGGTGGAGTCACCATCCCTGGAACTGTTCAAAGATGTGGTGCTTGGGAATGTTGGTTTAATGGTGGACCCGGCAGTGCTGGGGAATGGATGAACTCAATGGTCTTGGAGGGCTTTTCCAACCTAAAATACTCTGTGATTCTATGATTCATGGAAATCAGCAGGGAGCAGTAGCTGCTAAATCCTGCTGCAGAATGGAGCTGGGGCTCTCTGAGACATTTCCTCACAGCTGTGGCCATTGTTCTCTGCCTGATGGACAAACAATGGGCAGGTCATCAGTGATGTCCAAAATGATCTCTAGCCGTGACAGGCTTCAGCCTGAGACAGGACAGGAAAGGGGACAGTGGCAGTGGTGCTGGCACAGACCAGCAGGTGGGAATCTCTGGGGTTTGATCCTTTACAAAAGCCCTTTGAATTGTTCTTCACTGCATTTCCTGGAGAAACGGGCGGAAAGCACCGATCCTCACCCAGGTGACTGAGCTGCATCTGGGGACCCTTAACCATCAGCAGAGGTGTATGGGACATGAGGGGAGCATCAGCACTGCGGGATGCTCCCGACTCAGAGACAGGAGCTCCTCAGACCAGCACATCCCTGGATGAGTGCTGGTGTGAGATAACCTGAATCCCTTCCTAACTCTCTGGTTGCAGCAGGGACAGAGTCTGGGCCCCCTGGCTGGGGGGGGGGGGGCTCCAAGAGGAGCAGCTTATCCAGCACAGTCATGCCAAGAGGCCCTTTTGCATCATAACAGCTGGATTTTCACGTACCTTGCCTCAGTGCCCAGTGCCCAGTGGCAGAGCACAGCATGTTTGGGAGAGAAGAGTCCAAAGCTCCAAAATTTATCATTTGTTCCACCTTCAAAACAAGGAAAATAGGGGGAGTTTCCAGTAAAGTGTAAAATGAAAGCATGACAAAAGCAGCCTTTTCCCCCTCTATTTTTTCCAGCCTTATTGTCATCTTCTCTGTTCTCTGGTAGGTTTGTCCTTTGGCTGACGTGCCCAGGCAGCACATGGACCAAAGGTGCCATGAACTGCACCCTTTCCCTGGTGATGCCAACAGCTCGTGCCCCACCCAGAGCTTCCCTGCACCTAGAGCTTCATGCTGTCAGGGGATGTGGATATTCTGGGGACATTCCCTGTCCCCAAATCACCTCCCAGAGCGTCCCTTTGAGTAGGACCCCATCGGGAGCAGCCGGGCCGGGGCACACGTGTGTCCACACGCCTGAGGCCGGGGAAGGGACGCCCGGGGACCCTCGGAGCAGACGTGACCTACTTTAGCTACGAGGCGAGCGGGGCCCAGCGTAAAAGCTTAATAGAGCCGGGCGTAAATTATTCATGGCCTGGCCATGTTAATGCATGTGCTAAAGGCTTTTTAAAAAAAAAAAAAAAAAAAGAACAGGAAAAAGTCTGCTCTATAATTGAAAGCCTTGCACTCTCCCATCACCAGGCCCCGCTGCTCTCCGGGGTGTTTCCGCTCAGGTGAGCAGAGCTGCGAGATGTGGACGGAGCCAGCAGGGAAGAGCCGGCCCGCTGGAGCTGGGATTGGGGCTGGAGCGGGATGCAGGCAGGAGCCTGGGCAGCGGGCGGGGGGAATCCCAGGGGAAGGGGCGGGCAGGCCTGCGCTGGTGCGGGCAGCCCGCAGCGATCACTGCCCCAGGCGCTCGCTCCAGTCCATTCCCAGGCACAGCGGCCAGCGAGGCTATTTTTAGAGCCGCCTTTTTATTTTTCTACTTTTTTTCTTTCATGAATTGCTTTCGTTCAGTGCTGCCCTCGAAGCCCTGGGGAGAGAGGAAAACACTGATCCCCAGGGCAGGAAGATGCGTGGGAGGGCTCCGGAGTGCCCCAGCGAAGGGATCAGGGAGCGAGGCCCTGGGGACTCCCGAGGCACAGCAGGGAGAACCCCTGGCCCCCACATGGAGATTCCCACCGGGACAATCAGCCCTGCCCCCGGACTGCCGTTCCCAGAGCTGCTTTCGATAAGGCCACAGAAAGGTTTGGGCAGCCCAGGCAGCAGAGCGGGAGCGGGGCGGGCACAAGGCGATGCTCCAGCCACGGAGAACATTTGCCTTCTATGGAGATCTCCTTCGGCACTGCTGGCACGGAGGAGAGGCCCTCAGCCTCCACAGACAGTGGGAGGGGGAACAAAAACACCCAGAAAAGCTCAGGGCTGCCCTCCCAGCGGCCAGCAGCAGAGCTCAGCACCACCAACCCCTCCAAAGGCAGAGAGGCAAGGACCGGCCCTGCTCCCAGCAGGGTAAGGAAGATCCCAGCTCCTGTCCTCAGCTGCATCTCAAACCAGCCTCCATCCTTCCAGCCTGGGAACCAGGACCACGCAGGGGCCAGGCTGGGCCTGAAACATCCCACACCATTCCCACAAGAAAACACCCAAGACCACAGAAAAAGTCAAAGCAGCCTCTGGGTTTTTTGTTTGCATTTTATATATTATCCAGTTTCACATTCTCATAGGATCAGCAATTATAGAGCAACTTATTCTCAAATCTTTTAATACAAGCGAGACAGCCATGATCAGATAATACTTAAAGCACTTCAATACCAAGCAATAAGATGCTAAAACAAAAATTGCACAATTTCTTGTTTACTATGCCTGACTGAATCATTGGTACAGAAGACAACCCTTCTTTTTCAAGCTTTTAACTAAACATTAACTTATCTTACAGGATTACAATTTCTCTTTAATAATAATAATAATAATAATTAATTGCACACAAACACACAAGAAATTCTTTATGATGCATAAATATTTCCTTATTACACATGGTACAAAAATACTCATACTTTTTATTTTTTTTTGTTCGGTATTCCCATAAGGATGGATGATTTTTTGGCAGGACTGGATGCTCTCCAATCAGAAGGATGTGAGGGGAAAAAAAAAAAAAGATTAGATATTTTACAGCTGTTCTATATATAGAAGTCTGAAGAAGGAAAAAAATAACACCATAACCCTGACTTTGAAACCAGAGCAGAATGGATGAGAACAAAAACCCAGTGCATCGTACTTTGAAAAAGGAAAAAAAAAAAGCATTTTTCAAATTTTTCTGGTCGTCCTGGGGAGGGGAGGGTGGAGGTGGGAGAAGGGGTGAGACAAGGACAGTTAGTATTTCTCAAAGCCAAGTCTTCACCGAAGCAAGAGGAAAACCTTGATGGACCAATCCGTTGGGCCAAGACCTGTTGCTAACGGTTACACAAACGCTAGAACAAACAAACTTACACTCACACAGACACAAGTTAAGTGTTTTAATTCATGCCAGAAAACATGCAAAACCCATTTTGCCTTTCGATTCCTTCAGCCGAGCTGCCCCCGGGGCAGGGCGAGCCCGGGGAAGCCCAGGACCGAGCCCCCGGCTGGGTTTCAGTGCAGCCGATGGCAAAGCTCGCTCAGGGAGGAGGTCCTGGTTTGAGGGAGGGAGGGATGGAGAGAGGGACAGAGGCAGCGCACAGCCCATGGCTGGGCCCGCGGTGGCTTCACAGTCCGGGGAAGGGGGTGCTGGCAGCCCCAGGGGCAGCGTGGTGGGGCCGGGCACGTTGTCTGCTGGCTGCAAACCAAACCCAGAGGAGTCGGAGCGATCGTCCCTGGCACATCTCTCTGCAGAGAGGCAGGGAGGAGGAACACAAGCCGAGGAGAGACACTGTGGGAGAGGAGCACGGTCAGCGGGGCCAGCTGGACCTGCGTCCTGAGTGTGTCCCACGGCCCCCCACCCCACCCCAGGGCTCAGGGGGTCTCCCTGCCCCCATCACCCAGCTGGGAAACCCAACCACATCCTTGGGTGGGTGTGTGGGGCTGAGCCCAAGCTCCCATCCCTCCTCCCCACAGGAGTCCAAGGAGCCCGAGGTAGAGCAAGACAAAGACCTGACTCCAAGAGTAATTAATTACTTACTAACGAACTAACAAAACTGACGAGACTTCCATCCTTGCTGGGTAGCTTCAGAGGGAGGATACCAGCGCATCTGGAAAAGAAAGCCACGGCAGAAGTCCATGACCCAGGATTACCTCAACCAGAGCACAAACCTTCAGCTCCTTCAAACCCTGTGCAAGGTCCATGGAGCAAAGATTGTTTCCAGCATGGGAAAGGAGGCTCCAGGGTGAGCTCCAAATACTACTCGAGTAGCTCAGCCAGCCAAAGGAGGCATCCCAAGACCACACATTAAAACTAGACAACCTCTACAGGACATGTATGGGGGAAGAAGTGGCTCATCCACTACAGCAGAGGCCCACAGGGTTTTCCAAGCACCAACTCTGCTACCAGGAGTGGCTCCAGGCAAACCATACCACGGGAAGAACTTGGCAGAGCTGCAAACCAACAAGACATGGAGGCTTCCCTGGCAGGTGCTTGTTGCCACATCTATTTCTCAGACCTGCTCCTTGCCTAGGAAGGGGCTGGATGGGGACCTAACAAGGGACAGTAACTGAACAGACACTTTCCAGCCCCTTAGGAGACACAGTGAGCTGGTAACATCCAGCCCCACAGCCTCAGACCTCCAGATAATTCTATTTGCTCAGCTGTGTCCAGCTGGGCTGCATCAGCAGCTCCAAGCCTGAGAGCAGCAGGAGACAAGCCTGTGCCACTTGACTGAGCATGGATCCAGCAGCTGGAGCAGTGACTGGAGCTTGGTCCTGCTGCTGGAGCACAGCAGCCACCCCCTGCTCCTCCCTCCCCAGCTGCCAGGAGAGAAGAACAGCCTCAGTACGTTCAGGGCTCTGGGAACCAGCACAATGATGGACTTGGCTCTCAGATGAGGAGAAAAGTGGCAGAAAACCCCCTGGAGCCCCATGTGAGCCATTCCCCATGTCCCATTCATCCTGGCACAGCTGTCCCCTCACCCAAACAAGCCTGGCTAGATGCTCCTCTCCCAAGGATGTGCAGAGACGTGCAGGAAACTGCCACAACCTCAGCACTGCTGCCTGAAGTTGCCAAGTCCTCCCCCCACAGGCATGAGGGCTGCCATGCCAGGAACTGCAGCCACATGAGCTGTGGGCCTTGAGTCCCTCTCCAGGAGATGGCTCCTGAAGGAGCTCTGCCAGTCTGCAGAAGCTCTGTCCTCACAGGAGCCTTTCATCAGCTCTGAAAAAGGCCAGTTTGGACAAGACTTAGAACAACCTGGACTAGTGGAAGATGTCCCTGCACATGGCATGGGGTTGGAATGAGACTAGTTTAAGGTCCCTTCCAACTCAAACCATTAGATAGGTCCATAATCTGCTGGACTCTTGCCAGACACCTTCACAATGTAAGTGGGTGCCACTAAATCAGCTCCCAAACTGGCCCCAAACGTCCCTTCATGGCACAGCATCCCAGTCAGTCCAGCTGTGGGAATCAAGGGCACAGATGTTGCCAACACCCTCCTCCCCAGTGAGGGGTCCCATCTAGTGCCAGGACCAAAGTGCCACACACAGTGTGTCTTCACTTTTCCTTTAGCCTGGGAAAGGGACCTTTGCTGCCCAGCCACTGTGCATAGACACTACCCAGGAAGGCTTGGAATGGGCAGAAGCATCGCTGACAACTTACAGGGCCACCACAGCAGCTGCCAGAGCAAGGACAGGGATTTCTTGCTCCTCCCAAGCCCTGTCACCAGGAGGTGCTTGCTCAGCAGAGCCACATCTAGTCTGCAGCCGTCCTCCCTGGCCTGTGTGTCCCACTCCACACCCCTCCCCTCAACAGCTGGAAGCAGTTTCCTCCTGCCCGGCAGCAACAGGAAACTCCCCCTTCGTTCACAAGGCTGAGAGCGCTTAACCCTGAGAGCCGCCTCCATCCCACGCGAGCTCGGCCAAGCCATAGTCGAGCCAGTACAGCCCAGCCTGGTGGCCCCTCCATCCTGTCCTCAGAGCCACCTGCAGAGCCTCAGCACCTCCACTTTCAACAGAAATTCAGTTTTTCTCTTAAAACATGCACTGTTTGTAGCTCTGGCACTAATAAACCATCACTGCAATGGACCACCCCTCCTTGCCTTCCTCCCACATGTCTCCAATGCTCACCCACCAAACCCACCCAGCCTGACCCACCGTGGCCCCACAGACCACTAGCCCAGCCCTGCATTCAGAGGGGCTCAGCCTGGAGCCCAGCAGGAGCTTCTACAGACGTGACAATCCTGGGTACAATCCAAGGCTCTGACATGCTGGCAGGGCAAGGCAATGACCTGCCAGGTCTTCAGCCCACAGGATTAAGGGTTTGATGGGATGAGGCAGGAACTCAGTAGGAGGGACGTTCCTGAAGCCAGCAGAAACCACTGGAAGCAGTGGATTGGAGGCAGCAGATAGCCAAGATGCTCTCTAGGTACCTGCCAAGGCAGTTTTCTCTTCACACACCTCAAAATACTATATCCACCAGGGAGGAAGCTGAGAACTAATGGAGATGTCCAACACTGGGTGAAGAAAGCAGAGCAAGAGAGGCTTTTACTGGAAGAGACACAGTTGTTTTTGGAGAGGCATTAGCTCACAGTTGGAAAGGAGTCTGGTCCCACTACCAAAACACCTCCTGCTTGCAGCGATGAGGCAGCCACTGCCGGCCAACTGCAGCGGCCTCGTGCTGCTGCCTTCAACATCTGTCCCAGGAAACAGCTGGAGAGGAGAAATGTGTGCCTCTGCCTGCCACTTCCCACAGGCCAGGAACCTTTCCCATTCTGCAGCACAACACCAGCAGCTGCCTAAAAATCACAACAAAATTATAAATGGGGCAGAGAAACACCCCATCAGAACTTCATTTTCCTTTGCCAAAGCCTCCTTTGCCTCTCCCAATTGCCCTCAGAATTTAAGTATCCGATTGCCCAAAACCCTTCATGGAGAGCAAGCCCTTCAGAAGGAAAAAGGGGAAGCAAGGATCAAGTATGCAGGTCCCTCCTCAGACCACCTTTGGCTTGGAGGACCTGCCTTTCCTCCTTAGTTACCTCTGCAGTCAGCCTCAGCAACCCTTGGAGCTCTGATCTATCTCTACAGCTGGAATGGTCCCCAGGGATCAGAAAGACTCCCAGTCCAGGCAAGGACAAAGCACTCCTTGTGCTCCTGGGCGCTGGTAGGATCCAACTAACACGTCCAAGAGCTGCACCTTGCTGCCAAGCTGCTGGAGTACAGAGCAGCATCTTCACTGCTGCTGAGATCCTCAGCCTGACGAGCCATGAGCACGTCGCAGGCCGCGCCGCAGGTCACCGGCAGCGAGCCCCGGGCAGCCCCCGCTGGTGGCCGGTGAGCGCTGCTCTGCTCCAGCTGGAAACGCCGCCCGTGGGAACGTGACCCAGGCAGGCAAGGACAGCGCAGGGCAGCACAGGCACCACCTCACCCGCTCCAGCAGCGGGCACTGCACCCAGGCCACCCTCAGGGGGCTGGGGGGGACAATGAGGTGCGGGACCAGAGCAGCCCAGCCCACCACCAAGTAAAGGAGATGCAGTAGGATGGAGTGCGTGCATCTCCCCAAGCAGCTCTGGTGAGGGAGAGCTGGAGGATCAGCACAACATCTCACACCAGGGCAAGGAGCACATGGGAAAAGATGGGCACTGATCCATCCTCTTGCTTAGGAACGTTTTAACAGGCATGCATCCATCCATCAATGCAATGCCCTGTACTGCTACGGCTCAGGGAGACACACCCCTCTCTCTCAAACTGCAGCAAACAAGCATTTCTGCTTTCCCAGTAAGCTGGGCTGCTTTCTTTTGGATTGAGCCAGCCAGGGAGAGCCACTGTTGGCCACAAGTCTCTTCTGATGGCATCTCAGTCCTGTTCACCCACCACTTAGTGAGGACAGCTGCTCAGGAGCATCCTCTGCTTGGAGGATGCTCAGAGCATCTCCTGCCTGATTTTCCCTGGCTAGAAGGGAACTGCTGGCTTGGGGCTGCTTGGCCAGCTATGCCCCCACTAAAAGTCACTGTAGTTTAGGAGGTTACCACAACCAGAGGCTTCACATCTCTGGGAAGCACAAAGCTTGCCCAGAGAGAAATAATCCTGTGACGTCCCTACACAACAGCACCAACAGGCAACAAGTCACTAGAGACAGAAAATTCATCACTGTCTCCAGTCTAGTCTGTCAGCTTACCTGCAAGGGAAAGGGGGTTTGGAGTACTGACCTCTGCTTTCATCAATGGGATCAGCCTCAACCCAGCACTAGGAAGTCCCAAGGTCCTTCCAGGCTCTTGCACAACCACATAGCCATGATCCAGGACTGCTCCCTCCACCTGTGGATGCTTCGAGGGAACCTTGGGCAGCCTACTCCCAAAAAGACTGGCATCTCTGTGCTCTCAGGCCTTGACCTGGCTGCCTACCTTGGAAGCACCTACCAGGGTCTCCAGGGCTCCAGGTACCCAACACATCAGCTGTGTCCCCAGCAGCACCATGTGGCCACGTTCTTATGAGCCAATCCTGCACCCAGCCCCTGCTTCCCAGGGCAAGTTCTGCCCAGAGCAGAGCCCTGTCCTCATGGGTGCTGCCACCACTGGAAGCATCTCTTTGCAGAAGAGCTCAAGGAGCGTGGATAGCCCTGGCCTCCCCTGCTGCCCATTCAGAGCCTGGCTTAGAAGCACCCCAAAACCAGTGGTTCCACCTCAAGAGACACAATGCAGCCCTACTCCATCCCACCAGCAATGCATGGACCTGTCTACCAGGACTAAGCAGAACAAGACAAGCTCTATCATCGTCTCTAAGCCTGTGTCAAGCTCTTCCCATCTTCCCAGAAGACCAGCTCTGCACATCTCCGCACCTCACAGCTTTCCAAGGGCAAAGGCAGACCTGGGCCCTCATGTTTGGTGGCTTCTTTTCCCATCATCAGTTCCAGAGAGAGAAGAAAAAGTCTGCTCAGAACCACTGCAGGGAGAACTGAACCAGGGCTCGTTTCCTTCGATCAAACATCAACCATCCCCCTGCCAACCAGTCGCAGGCCCTTCCCTCTTCCCAAGCTCCCAGTCTCCTACACCACTCCCCTCTCTCCCAGGCTGCCGATTCCCTCCATTAGGGCTCACACAACCTGTGTCCTGCCTGTGATTTCAGGCTGCAAGAGAGAAGCCAAGCTCCAGGTAGGAACTGGCTCCGTTTCCATTACTGGAGAGGAAAGAGGTGAGATTAGACCCATGATTAAGGGCAGGGTCTGTCCCGGTATGCGATTCTGGAACAAAGTGACCGGCAAGTGATGTTGTCTAAGGTGCCCGCTAAAATTTAGTTGTGTGCTATCACTACCACGTCACTCACCTCCCCCACCGTGTGCCAGGAGTGAGGTCAAGGTGTATTTCTGGTTGCCCTCGAAGGGTCAAAGATGGGGAGAAACCAGGTTTCTTTCAGGCTGAGTGGCAGGGTGGTCTCTGCCCCGGCTCAGCCTCCCACCGGCAGGGCCTGGCCGAGCCTGGCTCAGCTGGGAGGAGCTGATGTAAGATGGTGCCATGCTGTGTGCGCCATGTCATGTGCTGCGAAGTTGGAGATGTGGGTTAGAAAGAAGGCCTGGCATCTCATTCCCCAGGCTCTGGTGGGTGGGTAGCGTGAGGCCCATGCACTGGGTTGCCAAGGAGATACGGGCTACAGAGATGGGCAGAAGCTTGCAAATCCCACGGTGCACCTTGGAGGAGAGATGGTTACCTTACCAGTCTTTCCAGACGGGGCTGCCATCATGCTTAACACTTCTAGGAATGGAGCTGTAGTACAGCCACTCCACTAGCTGCAATAAGGCATCACTAGGGCGTCCCATCTCCAGGGACAGCTCTGAGCTTCGGGGCTAGCCTGCGCTGGCATCATGGCTGGAGTTCACTAGGGACATCAAAGGAGGGATTTGAGAGAGGGTGGGAGGGAGGGAAGGCAGATGGGACAATCTCAAAGTCAGCAGAGTCCCCAGTGGGGCAGGGTCAGGCCACAGTAACAGCAGCCTGGTGCCTGCCCAGAATATCACCGAGGCAGGCACGTGCCAGGAGCAGCAGCCATCAGTCTTGGCTGGGAGTGGCTTACCAAGGGTTCCCGAGGCCAGGCCAGCCTCTCAGCACCTCCTGCCCCTCATCCCTCCTGCCAGCCCTCTGGGCAGCTCTTCAGGAGGCCAGGCCAGCTCCTCTCCCCCTTGCTGAACTCAGCACTGCATGAGCTCTTCAGGTTTAAATGTCTTGTGACAAGATCTTGGTTTAGCTACAGCCTCCAATTTCTTGCCTCCTTCAAGGCTGACCACTACGGAGCTGCTAAAGCTCCAGCCATCCCCATGGATGCCCTACAGCCAACACCAGTCCACCAGGAGGAAGAACTGTGACTGTTCTGAGCCCACCACATGAGTGAGCCAGCCCCTCCCAGTGAGGGCAGAGGGCTCAGCAAACTGGGACCAAGGGCACAGCTTTTAGCCTAGTTTGTGAGCAAAAGTCATCTCCCTGTTGTGCTCCACCTTCAGCTCTGCAAAGGACAGGGCTCCAGCACAGAGCTGCCAGCACGACTAATGTTTAACCCCACTACATTTTATTGGTAACATATCCTGTGCCAGGACATGCCCCTGGCAGGGTCAGCACCAGCTCAGCACAGCCAGGAGTGGCTGGGACTGCCCAGCAGCCTCTTTGGGAATGAGCTGGGTACAGCCACAGCTCCCTAAGGCTTAGAGAGCCATCACCACCCATGGACCCCCTTGTGCAGGGAGTTCTACCTACACAGGGAGCTCCTCGGGGTTTTATGGCCAGACAACCTCTTAGGAAACCAGCAGCTCATCAGCTAGAGGGCAGGAACTCAGACCCCAGAGGGAAAAGATGTAGCTGGAGGCCTCCTTAATACTCTCCATTCTATGAGAGCAGTTTTCTCCCCCACTATGCACCATAAAATTTTGGTTTTAACCCTCACACTTAGGGTCCCTATACAGTCACCAGTGACCATCCTGGAAGAAACTGCAACAAAAGTTTCACCTCCCTGAGCCACCTCAGGCCAGAGAGGTTGTTTTTTCTTGGTCTTCCCTTCCAGGGACAATTCAACCTTGACCACCACCTTACACACCCAATGGGCAGGAAGACACCTCTCTCCTGGGCCACTGAGAAGCACAGCACAGCCCTGTAGTTGGGGGAACCACCACCAACTTTTGGAAAACATCAGCAAGCACAACCTTCCCAGTGAAGAACCAGCCTGGCTCTGGAGGTCCTTGGAAGAACATTCCAGTACCTGGTCCTGTCCTGAATCCCAATGTACTTCTCCCTACCCCACAGGAGCTTCAGCCCAACACCAGCTCACCTGTAGAAGGGCAGAAGCAGGAGAGGTCTGCAGGTGTGAGAGGGGCGGGACAGAGGATAGGAGCTGGCATCTACTCCATGTGGCATTTGGGAAGCAAGCTTGGCTTGAAGCTGGGCAGTTACCACCACAAAGCTTGCGGGAAGCAACAGGATGCCCAAGGGCCAACACAGCTCACTGCCAGCCAGGACAGCAAGGTGAGAGGACATAGCTCCTCTTCCTCTCCATTTAAGGAGGGAAGAGTAGGAGTCAACACTCTGCTTGGCAGGGCAGAGAGCAGAGGTTAAACCCCAGCACTCAGCCCCACTGCCCCAGTCCCCCATGGCACCGCTACGGGAGCAGAGATGGAAGCAGGCAGAGCGCAGCTGGCTGGTCACACTGAGCAGGGCAGGGACAGGGGCTCCAGCTTCTCCTGGACAAGTGCTTCAAGCCAAGCACCTTAACTTGGAATCAGGACACTGCTACTCTGGCTTTCCCGTTGCATGTTCATGGCTTCAAAGACTTTATGTGGTCTCTGTACATGAAAGCATCCCAGTGTCAGACCAGTACAGGCATCCCTACATCCCCAGCTGTCAGCAAGCAAACCCTGTGACACCAGACAGTTGGCTGCACCACCTCCTGGACTTCCAGAGGCTCGTGCATGGAACGACCCTTCTCATTAGCCTGTACCCATGGGGACTAACACCCTGCGCCATCACAGTTTCTCACTATGGCAAGGCTCTAGTCACTCATCTCCTGTGGGACACCCTCCTCCAGCTTTGGAAGTGTTTGAGTCATTTGGCCCACGGGGTTCCAGCTGAGCCCCCCCAATTTAGCATGGCGCTAAGCCCGTTGCTTTCGCTGTGACTTGGGATGACATTTCATGGCTATGTTACTTGCTGGCAGGGACTGTTTCCTCCCAGCAGTCCCTCAATGTAGTTCTCTGGCCATGGGGAGCAACAGGGCCAGCCAGAAATGGAGCCCCACCCGCCTGCCCCTTGTGGGAAAGCGGGCTGGACCTGCAAGGTCAGAAATCATCACCCAGCTCTGCCTGCTGTCGGTCACACAGACCCTCCCTTGGGCTGGCTCGGGGCTGGGCGTCCCTGCCCTGCAGCCGGGAGCAGACTCTGCCCAGGAGCCAAGGTGCAGAGGCCAGGGTCAAACCAGCCAAGCAGAGACCACGGCAACGAGAGCACCGTGGTGGGGAGAGAGGAGGGCAGCGACTCACCTGAGCGTGAAGAGCAGCGGCCGCAGCAGCGGCCGCCGGGTACGTGAAGGCGGCGTGGGGGATGGCAGGGGTCAGCTCCGTGGTGTACAGTGGGTAGGGAGCCCACGCTTCCGGAGACGCTGGGATGAGAGCTGCTCCAGTCAGGTCATCTAGACAGGAGGAGACAAGGGGACAGCATCTCAGTAGCTGGCCCCAACAGCCTGCTTTGGGATAGGCTCTGGATTCCCCACCCCAGGCTAAAGCTTTCACTGCCATCGTGGTGAGGTATAAAATCTGTGTGCACAGCTGCTCCAGGAATGTGTTGCATTACTGCCCCACATGGGCTTTGGACAGGCTGGTGCCACAGGATGCAGGACAGGGGGCAGGGGGCTCAGAGCCACGTTACAGGTCACCCCATGAGCCTCAGTGGGGCGACCCCACAAGGCTACACAGAGGGTGATGGTACAGGACTCATCCTTTATGCTTCACAGTTAGGGATGCTTTAAAGAATTTATGGCATCCCTTGAGCTACCAAATCCAACTTTCATGTCTCAACAGTTCTGTGTTGGCCAGATGCCTGTTATTCTCCTGTGGCTCCAACATCCTGCTGGCCTTCCTGACCCAGGCAGATTTCAGGCAGAGCAGAGGTGGGTCTGGGTTCCTTTCCACCCTGGCAGCATTCCCAGAGTTGGGCACACCTCACGTCGGAGCCATGACCTCCAAGCCCCTCCCAGCATACTCACAGGGGTCCCGTGCAATGAAATGTGCGCCCAAGGCAGGGTGGATGTTGGTGGGGTTTGGTGTGGCCATCAGCTTGCTCTTGGCCATCTTTGTGTTGGCTTTAGCGAATTCTAACCGCAAGGTCTGGGGGTTCTCAGGGTCAAAGCGGATGCCCTGTCACAGGAGAGAGCACAGGAGTTTCTCAGAGGTGAAGCTCCAGTCCAAGCACAGGCTGTGGTTATTCATGAAGAAGCCCAGCTGAGGACCCAAGGTCACCACACTCTAGTCACATGCCCAGATTTTTGTCACCTCACTGCAACGCTCAAGCTCCCATGTGGTTTTATTTCTATGTTTAGTTGGCCCAGGACCACTGCTTCCAACATGAGGGACACAGCTCTGCTCCTTATGTGCAGTTCACCAACCACTACAGCAGGCATAGCTGCCAGCATGGGTCAGGAAAGGTCTGTCTGCTGGAGCTGGGATAACCCTGTCTACATTGGGGCTGGAATAACCCTCATCTGTGTGGGAGCTCCCATCTGTGGTGCCACTACAACTTCTGCCAGCCTGAACAGAGGCACTAGCAGGTGCCACAACGCCCAAGGCAAGGTCTACAGCACAGCAGAACCATGTCTTGCTGACCAGATCCCACCAACATACTCCTTCAAGATGGGAATCATTTTGGGTGTCACTTCCATGTTAACCATCCTCAAGATATTTTCTTGAGTCAGTTTCCCACACCCTCAGAGGCCCTGGAGCTGTCTTCCAGTGGTCAAAAACTACATGGAGACAGCTTGCATCCATTTTTCCAGGCAGATGTCAGCCTTGAACAGCTCTCCTGCTTCCCTGGTGGGATGCTTCAGGACCATTTCACTTCCCTAGTCAAGGGCACAGCTGGAAGACCCTGCCCCTTCCCTGCCCTCAGCTCTGTGTGCAGCAGGGCAGGTGGCCCCCAGTGCCCCAGCACTTTGGGTACTCACATTCAAGGCGTTCTTTGCTGCTTCAGCACCAGCCCGGCTGTCGAAGGTCACAAAACCCACTGGCTAAAAGAAACAACACCAATTTCAGCTTGGAAGCTTCTTCCAGCTCTTCAGGGTGCCCTGCCACCCTTTTTGCCCCAGACAACCAGCAGAGGAGACCTTCCTAAGCTGTACAGGGGCTTCAAACAGAGCTTGGGTCATTGGCCCAAGACTCCTGCTCTGCACCTGCTCCCACTACAAATGCTTTGGCATTCCTGCAAGTGGGGACACCGCTCACCCTGAGAGCCCTCAGCATGGGTACCCCTGCCTTGATCAGCAGGGGAGTGGGGAAGGCTGATAGCAGCACAAGGTTTGAGGCTCAAGCCTCAGGTTCCACCCAGGGCAGCAAGAGAAGACATGGAGACATTCAGAACATGATGGATCAGTAGAACCCTGCTGTGTAGCTGGTGCTGGCCCTGACAGTGCTTTACACAGCGAAATGAGATTTTTCCCCTCTCCCCTCCTGGCATGTCCAGTTTTCTAGCCAAAGCCAAAAATGCACAGGCTGGAAGGAGGTACCTGCTTTGAAGTCAGCTTGATCAGTGACCCTTCATAACCCTGCAGGAAGGAAGAAAGCAAGTCAGTGTCAGGCTCCTGAAGAGGCTGCACTACAACCAAGACACAACAAGACAGCTCCAGGAGTTCCGGTAGCTCCAAGCCCTCCATAAAGCTGGGGCTGCAGCAGGAACAGGGACAATAACACTTCTTTTTCACCAGTGGAGAAGACTGGGGGCAGAGCAGGTATTTTAGCTGTTTCATCCTGGCCCTTTGGGAAGGAATCCCATTTTCTAGCTCTTCATCCAGCTACAAAGATGAGCACCCTGCCCTGGTTAGTGCCTAGAGAAAGCAGAGCACCCACTCTGTGTTAGAGGAGGGCAGACAAGGGAACCCCACTTGCCCAGAAACAGCCTGGGTGGTAATTAGAGAAGGATGGAGTTGGGGGATGAGGACACATTCTCAAGGAAGGGCTGGTCCAGTTGGGCAGCAGGGCTGACCAAACAAGTTTCATCAAGCTTAGAGACAGCACTATTCCAATGGCAGGCTCCCAGGGAGGCTTCCCAGATGGGCACGTCATGGGATCCCCGTGCTGGCTTCAGGTTCCCATGCCATTCCTACTTCCCCTGACAGACCTTTGCTGCCAAGTCATGCACAAAACAGCATCTTTCCCACCAAAAAACAGATCTGAAAACCTTCTTACCTTGAATGGTCGGAAGAGAAGGTAGAGCTCTCTGGGTTTGATATCCACAGGAAGGCCACTGACAAACAGCGTCCGTACCTAGGGGAGAGGCCAACCAGCTGTACTGAAAGGAGATGTTTGGTGCCCAAGCAGGGGCACAGCCCAGAAAATTAAGTGCAGTAAGAACAGGACACCTTGGATCAAAGGTCCACTAAATCTTCCCTGCATTAGAGGGGCATTTTCCAGGAAAAAACACACCCAGCCCTTTGGTCCCTGCCTCAAAGGACTGAGGCCTTTACAAAAATTCAGTCCCTCTCACCGTGACCTGGTGATCAAGGCATGGACACCAGCCCCACAGCCTGACAGGACCTTGGTGGCTAAACTGGAAAAGACCATACACAGCCACAAGAACTAAGTTTGACACATTCCAAAGGTCCAGAAGAGACCAGTACACACCCCAGTTCGCTCCAGCTCTTTCTACAGACCACATACTAGATCTCCTCTCCTCAACCTACCCTGGGACTTTAATTACATCACTGATTCAAAGACAACCCTCAATTTTGAAAAACACCTCACCGCCCCACTTGTAGCTTTTGACTTCTGCAACAGCCCCAGAACATCACTGCAGGAAGATTTTTGGGTCCATCACAGCTCCTTCCCCAGCACACCTCAGCCCCTCCAGAATTTGCTCCCAAACCCACTCTCAGAGCAGTTGTTCTGCTGCTCCCAGCCAAGAGCAGCTGTGCTAGGCCAAACCCCTGCAGACGTCTGCTCTTCCCAGGCTGTTCAAGTCACGGACCAAGTCCAAACACTCATGTCAAAGCAAAAAATACAGTGCCAGGGGAGGATTTCAATAGATAATCCATTAAAATTACAGATAATAGCTCACTTGACTAACCAGGAAGAAGAAAGTGCTGAAGGCTCATGGCCTGGGAGAACTCTGCACAACAGTCAGACTCCATGAGCACCTTCTCCCTGCACACTGGCTGGCAGACTATCTCCATAGGAAGCAGCATGATGAAGCTGCAGAGACCTCTTGTAAATCAGCACAGAGCTGGAAAGGGAAGTTATGCACAACAGAGGTCATGAAGACACTTGTCATTATTAACAAGGAGCAGGAGCCCCAAGCCAGAACTCACCTCCCAACCTGCTTCCAGCATGGAGTGACCCCACTACATTTGCAGGGCAGAAGAACTCTGCTCCCACATTTCTGGTTTTGCTCAGTCACTTCCCCTTCCCCAGACAGAGAAGGCTGGACACAGAAACCTCTTTTACCACCAAACTATGTAGCACACGCTTGCCCTGCCCCTGGGTTGGAGACAGACCTAGAAACACAGGAGCCTCTGCCTCTGTAATTCTTTTGGGGGCAGCCAGACACAGACTCCCTCAGGCAGGGAAGTTTCTCTCATTTATAGATGAAAACTCACCTCCTGGAGCTCCTGTGCCCAGGACAGTCCTGCCAATGCAGACAAATGCCCTTCCCAGGGTAAAGCCCTCCAGGATGGACAGTGATTGCAAAAGGCCTGGGGTGCTCCTGATCTCTTGCTCATGTTGAGACCAAGGGCTGCCACTGTCCCCCACTAGTGTGAGGAGCCCTTCTCGGGCCTAGCACGTCTCAGGAGCAGAACCAGAGCATCCTTCCCATCCCCTCCCCTGACCCCTCAGCATGGATGGCTCTACCATACACTCTTGCTTTGCCCTGCCTCGGGACGCAGGATGCTATGTGGAACATTCCAGGAACACTCTGAAAGCCCAGGCTTGGTCTGACAGACTTCCCAACCACCCTGCCCCTAATCTGATGCTTTAAGGCACCACTCCAAGGCCACCCCATGCCCAGACAGAGGGGACAATGCCACTGTTTCTGGGCTTACTGGTTGCCTCAAAGACCTCAGTGCTTGCACTTCAGCATGAGCTCCACAGAGTGCCTGCAGTGCATTCCCAGAAGACCCACAGCCATCTCTTGCAGGGGAGGACTGCAGAGTGTGGTGGCACACATGTGCCTCAGCCATGTGAAAGCACTGTCCCTTTTCAATATTTCAGGATCTGAGTGTGCTCAGCCTTCAGAATGGATGTTTCTTCCGAGCAAATAGAAATCTGCATCCCTGTTGGGTCTCTAAATGGTCCTGTGATGCGTCACTTGGTAAGTCCTTGCGACAGGCATGACAGGATGGAAGATGCGTGGTGGCTCAGGGAAGGGAGAGTCCGAGCTGGGGCCCTCACATCAGCCTGAACAGAGCAAGGCAGGTGCCCAGGAAAGCTCTTTGTCAGTAGTAACATGCTCCTAGTGCCAGCCCCATAAGCTGCTGCCAAGGACAGGAGCAAGAAACCTTCTCTCACTGGCCTCCAGGTCCTGTTTGTCACCATCCACAGCATTGGAAAGCCAAGCCACAGCACCCATCAAGGGCTGCCATTGCTCCAAAGCCTGGGCAATTCCAAATGCCACCAGCCAACCTCTCCAAAGAGGGTCTCAAGACAAACTAAGGAAGTCCCTGCTCAGTAGAACTTGTTGGAAGCAACAAGACCAAGTGGTTGGTCTTACAAGATCTCTGCAACTCAACTCATCCATAAGTGATATAGGGAAGGGTAAGAAAAAAGGGAAACCAAGTTATTCAGTGGAGGGTAAGGCTGGTGAGAGACCTGAGCAGAATTTCCAAGGGACAGAGTGAGCTAAGCCAGAGGGAGCTCACTTCTAACACCAGGCATAAAGCAAAGGAGATCTGGGTTATCCCACAGGAGAAAAACAGGAGGCAGCTCACCAGTCTGAGCATCTTGTGCACTGTGGGCAGCCTGGTCCAACCTCTTCCCCTGCTCCCAAAGAGAGGAAACTGTAGATGAGGGCAACGGGATCTAGACCAGCATCTTCCAGTGGACTACCCGAACTGGAACTCTCCAGTCAGCCCAAGTCCTGCAGGCTCTGAGAGCCCAGTAGTACCACCCAGGACTGACAAATCCAGGCACCCAGCCCTTACACTCAACATGCCACAACAGGATAGCTTTTGCTAAAATATATTTGCCCTACTTCAAGTCCCTGCCAGCAAACACCAAATCCAGCTTCCTGACAGTGCATCTGGAAAAAGCACAGGACAAAAAACACCAACCCAAAACACAAAAACACCATCAAAAATATCCATCCAGGGCTGGATCAGGAACCGCCTGGGCCAAACTACATGTCCAGACAGCCAGCAGGAGCAGATCTCCAGGAATACCACGTTCTTCTTCTCATTCTTAGGCACTGCTGCCAGCCACTCGAAAAGAGATGCCAGGTGAGAGCAGCCTCATCCCACCCAGGACTAATGTGAACTGGACACACAGGCATGGGGGGAAGCAGGGCAGCTCTCACCTAGGACAGCCCAGTAGGGTCACACTGCTGCAGGCCCTGCAGAAAACATTCTCCCTTTCCCATCCCTGCCCCTCTGGGGATGTCCCCAGTCCAAACACCTGACAGAGATGGAGGAGAGCCATAGAAAACACAATTCATGCCAGGAGGGACAAGACCATCTAGGCCATCTCTTAGAGAGGGAGGATCCCAACATAGCTTCCCACGCAAAAGGAGGGAGGGACAAGGACAAACCATTTAGCCCTCAAGTTCTCAGTGTCAGTCCTTGCACAGCTGCATCTCCCCAAAGACACCCACCTTGTGCCAGCACAGCCAGGAGCTTTGCACCAAGGCTGCAAGGGAGCCAAGCAGCAGCGCCCGCCTTACACTACCACAGCCCCAGCACCACCGAGAGACCAGCACAGCTCCCACAGCATCCACAGCTCCTGGCCACAGCTACTTTGGAACAAGAGCTCTCAAAAGAGAGTTCTGAGCTGCCCTGCAGCCCAAAAAGGGAAGAGTTATGTTAGAAGTGTCCAATGCAAGGGCACAGGTATCTACTCCCCGAGGCTGCAGCGATTGGTAGTTTTTTGTTAGAAGACTGCTCTGAATTCCCCTCTCAGAGCCAGCAAGGCTGACCTTCCCCTTCGGAGAGATCAGCCCTTTAACTACATCACCTACAGCACAGCTTGGGCTACTCCAGCCCCCAAAACTGTCCTAGTCCTGGATCCTTACTTCCAGCACCTGGAGCACACAAGCCTTTACCAGCTGTGGTTCAGAGGCACCTGAGGACAGGTACAGTAGGAGTGTGCTCTGATGCCTCCCCTACACTGTGCTGTTGGACATTCCCCCTCTCCAGGAATCCCCAGTTACATGCCAGTTCTTCCTAGAAATGAGCCATTTCCCACTAGTTCACACAAATATGTCCACTGAGCCTTCCTCCTATGCCACCAGCCCCATGCCATCCTGCTGAGGACAGGGACAAGCTCTGCCACAGCATCCCAAAGGCACTCCCCACTCCCGGCAGCCACCCTGGGGTGCCACGGGCTCAGGGACATGAACTACAGCTTTTTCCATGGGAGAGCATCTCAGTGGGGTGCCTCCCTGGCATCCGGAGTCACCAGCGAGGCCAGAGGGGGACACAGAGCCCTGGGTCCTGGCCACCGTGATACAGCCAGGGCCACTTGACGCGAGACCGCTGGAATGTGTCGAGGCTGCGGCTGCTCCTGGAGCCGGGACTTATAAGGCACGGGAGTGGAATGGGGCTGGCGAGCTTGCACAACAGGGCTGTGGGGAGGGGAACGCACAGAGTCCAGTGGCAGGGCTGAAAAATGGGGCAGCATCTTCCTCTCGGTGTCTCACACGGGCTGCGGGGCCGCAGAGTCCTGCCACTGCAGCCCCGGGCTGCTTTGGCCCTCAGCACAAAGTCCCAGGAACCACAAGGGAGGAGGAAACTGGGAGAGAGCTGTCTGTGTGAGGGACAGCTCGGGGGGCAAGGAGGGCAGCCTCCACACCACGGGGCATGAATCCTGAGAGAAGGGGCTTGTAACAGTGCTCCATGCCTCAGTTTCCCCTCCACTAATAAGAGAGGTCCAAGAGCCACGGGCCTGCTGCCATTTCAGCCCTAGGAGAGCTCTGCTGTCCTCAGGCAGGATCACACTGAGCCCTGGCAAAGGATCAGGCCAGGAGCCACTCCAACCAGGAAGCCCTAGGCAGGCAGAACTTCCCACCCTCCGGAAAGATATTCACCCATCCCCAGAGCAGAAAGAGGGCCTTGAACCTCCCCAGCACTTGAGGCAAGGCAGGCTTCAGGCATTTCCCTCTGAAAAGGCATTTGAGGACCAATGTCCCGCTGGCTCAGAGGGAAGAAGGCTGACCACGAGCCAGCCCAAGAGCACCAGCATTTTGTCCCCAAAGCTGCAGTGTTCCACACTGTTCACAGCCAGAGCAGACCATCTCTGCGCAGGGGATGTCAACGGGGTTCAGCCACCCCTGTGGTCAGGGGAGGAAGACACTCTAACAAGGGGGAAGCAGGGAGAGGCACCAGCCGCACTCCGGGGCAGCAGGAAGCACATGTGAGCTGATAAGTCCAGGCACAACAGGACAGCACCCAAGAATAGACCTTGGCCCTGGCAGAGGAAGCGCTGCTGGTGCGGCTTTGCCATGGATGCTTCCTCCTGCTATCAAGTCCCGTCACCTGTGTCTCTGCAGCATCTCATGAAAAGCATGGCACCCAGATGGGCTTGGGCCACAACAGGGGCTCAAAGCTGATGAAACATTTGGAAAGGTCAGCCCCACAATTCCCAAGAGACTGCTGTCTAACGGGGCAGCTCCCCAGCACAGAGAGGTGCTGGCTGAGCACCCTCAGGTTGCCATCATCACCTTTCACCTTGCCAAGAGGTCCACTAAGCCAGAGGTGACAGGCACAAGTGCCACAGCCAACGTGCTGAAGGACACTCACATCCATGCTGGCCCTACCCAGCCACCACACTAAGCCCTGGGCTCCAGAGACCCTCACCTGCCACTCTGTGGTGTTGGGGACCTGCAGACACCTGTCACCATCAGCTGGAGCCATGGAGCCACTTTACCTGCTATGGACCAGCTCTTCCTGCCCATACCCAAGCACCTGTTCTCCTGGCAGGAGACAGTGGTGAAACGAGTTCCTCCCCAGGGTAGACAGGAGACATGGATCTGGAAGCAGGACGCTCACAAGAAACATTCTCAGCTCAGATCTTTCAGTACATCTGTATCTGCTTCACCCCACCACACGATGGTTCCTGGGCATTTTTCAGTCCTCCCAGGACACATCCAGAGACAGAGGAATCTCTCCTCAAATCAACCCAGTTTGGGGCAGCACACTAATGGCCACGCCCCAGCCCCATGTAGCACCATGTCAGGTACCTCCACAGCCCAACAAGCAAGTACTCCGTGGAACCCAGGTGATGGAGCTCTGAAAGCTCACAGCAGCTCTTCACTGTGGATAGCAGTTACTGGAGTGTCACTCCCAACACAGGGAGACCTTTGAGGACACTGGGAGGATGACAACCACCCACAGGACTAAGCTAACATTGCATCAGTCCAGCTCTTATCAAGACAGGGCCACTAGGAAGCTGTGCTACCAAAATAGGGACCAAAAGTGCCAACCCTAACCCATAACAGGCCCTCTTGCTGCTCTCTCCCAATCCATAGCTCATGCTGCACTTCAGGCCATTGCTACAGGTGACTCAAGGCAGTTACACCATGAGGGAGACATTGACCTCCTGTCCTTGGAAGTAGATGGGAAGGACACACATCCCCAGGCCAACAGCTTCTGACCCACTGACACATACCAAGACTGACCCCACAGCAGTGCAAGAACCTGTCACCACCTGCAGCACAGGAGGGAAGGCACTATCCCAGACTGGGAGGTCAAACATTTCCACAGCTTCTCCTGGGCTGTGCAGAAGGGCTGGAGAACCTCCACAAGGGTAAGACCACCCACTGGGCCCTCAAGTTTCCAGCCACCCCAGCACACCATGACCCTATGGGGCAGTGGCCAGAGCACCCTTGCAAAGCCTGTAGCACCCACTTCTGCTGTGCCAAGGGCATGGTCACCTGATGCCACTACTCCCTTCTCACCAGATGTGCTGGGCTGGCTCAGGATCACATCTCAGTATGGGCAGGTTCAGCAACTCCAGTGCTGGGGCTGTCCCCCACTGCCCTGCCCCTCATCAGGTCCAGCTTCACAGGGCCAGGCACAGAGGAGGAACTTGGTTTCCACCACCCCACATGGTGCAGGAAGATGCTGAATATTGCAGTGAGGTTCTCACACCTCACTTCTACAGTCATACCACAGTGAAGCTTCAAGCTGAAGCCTTTATTTCAGACAGAGCTCCAGAGCAGGCAGCAGCACTGCTCATTGCTCTGGGACCCAAGCAGCAAAGTCTCCATGATTTGGCACGGCCAAGACCAGCAACCTCAAAGGATCTTTCACTCCACAACCCTCCACATCAGTTCTAGCAAGAGTCACTCTTGAATTCCCACAGTGCCAGATTTTCAAGCAGAGCTATGAGGAAGGATAGCAAAGCCTGAACTACTCTTAGCTACCTCCCAGACATCTCAACGGGCACTTCCTACTTTGGTGAGGGGAAGGCAGAGACCTAGCAAGGAAACCTTTGTGTTTGGCCCTTCCTAACTTCCACAGACACCACTAGAAACTCCTTAATTCTGAGGCTAAGTAGGGAAAGCTCTGCTCAGCAGCTCCTCAGATTAGCGGAGGAGGAACACTCATTTCTGAAGCTGGGTCTCATTTAGTGGCCCAGGTGTCAGGAGAAAGGAGTTACCCCATAACAGGGACTAGTTGAGTTGGGATGTTGACACTCAGACTCATGTCTAAGAAATTTGGATTTGAAAGAGTGAGAAAGGAGAAGGACACTCCTTCTGAGGGTATTCACAGGCACCAGGACACAAGGAGATAACAGGGAGATTCCCACATTCCTCCTCCTGTCAGAGCAACTCAGTGCTGAACTCAAGACCAAGAGGATGTCTGGGAACACACTAGTTCCCAGAACCTCTGTGTGCATGGTGACTCCAGGGTGTCTGCTCAGCCAACAATCTGTCACTGACAGAAAGCTGCATCTAACACTTAGGGGACTTTTAGGACACATGAAAACAGCTCTGGGGCACCATCCTGCTTCAGGCCAGGCCAAGTGGAAGGGGATTAGCGAGTGGTGACTGTAGCTACTACAGCCTCATGTTCTTCATAGCAAAGAGCAGCATCAGAGGAGACATTTGACTTCAGAACTTACACTAACCTTATTTGTTTGCAACCATAGAGCTGGAATCCACACATGCACGAGGTATCTAGGTCCACTCAAGCAGAGATTACAGAAGTCAAGAGATGCCTGGCACCAGTCCATGAAGTGCTACAGACATCCAGCAAATAACACAGCCCACTCACCAGCAGCATTCCCAGGCAGTTCCAGCAGCCCTGGAGTGCAGTAGCTAAGGAAAAAGGGATGAAGGACTTGCTACTGAGGAGGTTGTCTGGAAGCCAAGAGCCATCTTGCCTCCCCAACACAAGAGTTTTCTGGCCCACAGCCTTCCATGGACCAACTGGGAAGATCACAGAATGGTTTGGGTTAAAAGGGGCCTTAAAGATCCATCTTGTTCAACCCCCTGCCACAGGCAGGGACACCTTCCACTAGAGCAGGTTGCCACAAGCCCCATCCAACCTAGCCTTAAACACTTCCAGGAATGGGGCTTCTCTGTGCTACCTGTGCCAGGGCTTCACCCTATCACATGGAAGTATTTCTTTCTAAGGTGATTCTCTCTGGCAGAGCTTAGCCAGGTCCTCACCTGGGCTCTCCCAGCACAACCTCACATTTAATGCTTTCCACCTTCAGTAGTCCAGGATACCCAAGCTCTACCTCAAGAGCAGCAGCCACCACCCATGGAGCTGCAAACAGGCCCTTGAGACCAGCCTAGAGGACACACAGGATAACCACAGACTTCAACTGCCAGTCTAGGCATCTACACAGCCAGCTTCAGAGTCCTCCCACTCCCAGTAGACCTACAACTTCCCAGGAGAGCAAGGATGAATTTCTCGAGTAGAACCAACAAGTCTGCATCAGGCACTCCAGAAAGCAGGGTGAACACATAGGGTTTTATTGCAATACAGCCATGGACTCAGCACACAGCGTCCATGGGAAGCATGAAAGCTCTTCCAGCTGCTGGAAAAAAGCTCTGCCTGCCACAGGGGTGGGAGTGCAGCACCTAGGCAGCCACCCGTCCCACACTACCCTTCGGGACTGCCAGGACAGATGCTGCCACGCAGATTGGCGGCTGGAAAATTAAACAGAAGATAGCAGCAAGTGGGGAGGGATCGCGTTTGGGGAGGTGTCTGGTGAGGAACAGCAGGGACTGACATTAGGCCCTGTTTGTTTAACATTCCCGTTAACGACCTCGAGAGGAGCGAGAGGCATTCCTGTCCTCTGCATGTCACCGGCCAGGAAGCGGCTGCAAGATCCAGGGGCTCGCAGATAAGATAAAGAGAAAGGCTGAATTTGGGAGCTTCGCCCCGCTGTATCTGGGGCACACGGCGCCCTTCTGCGAATGCTCAGGGAGGCAACAAGAGGCGCACGGCGGGGGGGATGGAGGAGTGTCCGCAGCGCCAGGATCTGGCGCTGTTATCCGTACAGTGTGGGAAAATATTCCAGCACACCCTCCTGCATATGTTGGGACTGAAGGATTCCACTTTGCACTGAATGTATTAATCACTCTGTATCAAGCAAGAATTTGGGCCCCCAGACTATGCTGGGATCCCGAACACAAGGTCACTCCTTATGCCTCCGTTACCTTCTGCAGTGAGGAACAGCTGCTGGTCATCCAGGAGGAGGTATTGGAAAAACAAGCATTCAGAGTAGGCTCAGGGTAGCCACCATGGAGCCCAAGCTGTGCTCACCACCCACAGCATTATTTCTGTAGGATTCTGGTGGAGAGAGGACCTTCCAGCAGCAATCCCTCCAGGGATTAGGACATTAACCCCCCCACCAATCCTAACCAAGATGGTGGGTCCTTTGCTGCAGCCCTGGGTGCAGGGTAATAGACACACCCAGCAAGGCCACAGATCATCCAAAAAGGTGGACAGATCGTCCCCCTCTCTGCACACTGCTGGAGGCTGCACAGTGGAGAGCAGGACCTGCTTCCATCCAACCCCTGCCCAGTGTGTGCCATCTTTAACTCAGTTTTCCAGCCATCAAGCTCCACTCCTGAGCGGACCAGCCTCTCCAGAGGGTGAGGATTTCCAGGCTCCTGAAATGCTCCAGCAACCGCTTTGCCAACCAACCACCCAGCAGTGGGGAACAGACTTGCTCTGCACCAGGAGCTCACCTGACCACCACCTGTGAGGCACCAGCCCAGCTGGAACAACGCCACGGGGATGGGATGCACCAAGTGACATCGACCTCGGGGAGCTTTGCAGGCCAGTGAATAATTGGATCAAGGAGCCGCATTGAGTCTTCTGCGCACGCGTGCACAGCCCATGAAACCCCCAGGTACCGAACCTCCCTCACTGGGAGCGGCACAGGGCCCCAGGTGCTCTGGCTCTCAGCCCACCCACGCCAGTGCCACCCAGTGATGCTGGCACATCCCACCAGCAGCATCCACATCCCACTGCACCACCTACGCGCCGCTCCACGCTGGGGACGGAATTGCTAAAGCCACCACCTGCCAATCCATTCCACCCCATTACTCAGGTCACCCTCGCCGGGGCTGAAGCCCAGGGGACACGATGGCCCCAAGGCAGCTGGTGCACGGGGCCCGCGCAGCTCCGGTGGGTGGTGGAGCAAGCCAGGCGCCATGTTGCGGCGGCGCGAGCGCACGGAGGACAGCGAGGGGAGGGGACTGAGCACCTCCCCGGTCCTGAGGGCCAGGCGTGGAGGACTGCAGCAAAACCTACCCAAGGCCGCGCATTTTCCAGAGCCCTCTGCAAGATGGAGGGCAGCCGGTAACTCACTGTGCCAATACCTGCTCAAGGGGTGCAGTGATGACATCAGCCAATGGCTCCAACAGCCAAAGTGTGAATGTGGAGGGCTGCGAGCTCAGCTCTGGCATGTGGCTATAGACAACTGACCCTTAATAGCCTTCCTGGCCCCGAGTCCAGCAGCATTCGGGCTCTGGCTTGCAGTGGCATCTGTGGGAAGGGGCTGCCGGCAGGTCGGCTCGCAGTCCTCGAGCCCCAGCCAGGCTGCCAGCACACAGGGAGCAGGGCAGGGGCTCCTCCGCTATTGTCCAAGTGGGTCCCTTGCAGCCCACACGGGCAAAACGGTGCTGGATCCAGGAGCCCTCCAGCTGCAGGGATTTGGCAACAGGAAATCATGCCCACGGGCACCGGCTGCGCTGGACGGAGCAGGGATATTCCAGCCCGGCTGCCCCGCAGGACTACAGGGACATCGGGCTGAGCAGGGGACTTGCCCTGCCTGGCCCCAGCCCCTCCTCGAGACGGCCCGAGGACTCCAGCGCCGGCTCCCCGACACCGCTGTACTCTGGCTCCCACAGCCCGGCCCCAGCTTCCCAGCCCGCAGCAGCCCCGGCATCTGGGCTCTGGTTCCCCGACGAGCCGGGGGTCCAGCCCTGACGCCAGGTCCTCTGCTCCCCAAACAAGGCGCTGCGCTCCTTCCCGGCTTCCCTAACGCCCCGGTGCCGCCTCTGCAGTCCCCTATGCCGCTCTGCTCCATCCCCAATACTCCAGCCCCGGTTCCCCGACGCCACCGCGCTCCATCCACCCTTCGTAGCGCTCCACCGCCGCCGCCCCGTCGCTGGTCCCGCCGCCGCCACTCTCAGTTCTCCGTCTCCGTCGCGACCCTACCCCATCCCCGATCCCCAGCCACCCCGGTATCCCAGTGCCGGCGCCGCTCCCGGTTCCCCGGCGCCCACCTCCTCCTCGACGGTGCCGCCGCCGTTGGTGTGCTCGGTGTCCTTGTTGAGGTTGCTCATGGTGGGGTGTCGGGGCGGGGGGTGGTGCCGGCTGCTCCGGAGCTCCGCGGGGCCGAGCCGGGGTGCCGGGGCTGGTGTGGTGCCGGTGCGCGGGGGCGGTGCGGGGCGGTGCGGCGCTGCCCTCTCGGCTCACATGCGGCGTCCCGGGACGGCGCCGCTGTTAAGGGCCGGGCCGGGCCAGGCCGGGCCGGGCGGAGCGGGGCCGAGCGGAGCGCAACGAGC
>JACBWW010000089.1:322145-347074 GCA_020086605.1 Lanius collurio
CGCTCCCGGTGCCGCCGCCGCGCACCGAGCAGCGGGGCAGGGACCCGCCCGCCTGCCCCGCCCGGGGCCGCCCCCGGCCGCAGCCGCCGCCAATCCCGGCCCGGCACGGCCCCCCGGGATCGCGGGGAGGTTTTTTTTGTTGTTGGGCTCGAGTTATTTTAATTATTTTTTCCCCTCCTTTCCACGAAAAACTTTGTCAACTTTGATGAACTTTCGGGTTTCGACTTTCTTAAAGGGCCCGCCAGGCTCTGAGCCCGCGGTGGGGCCGGGCCGTTCCCTCCGCTCGTCCCCGGGGCGGGGAGACGTGACTCAGCCCCGCGGGGTTCCGAGAGCCCCTGGACAGCACCTTTGTGACCCCCGATGAGAGCCCCAAGAACAGCAGCCCTGAGAGCTCAGGACAAGGATCCTATAACTCTGAGACAGCGGCCCTGAGCCTCAGGAAAGCAGCCCCAAATCTGCCCCGACAGCATTCTCGGTCCTCTGGAGACAACAGCCTGGTTCCAGCGCAGCCCCACATCCGGACATCGATCTGCGCCCCGTGCAAAGCCCTGTTCTTGGGCCTGGGAGGAGGAGCGGGGCTGAGGCACAGAGTCATGGAATCCCATAATAGTTTGGGTAGGAAGGGATCTTACATTTCATCTCGTTCAACCCCCCTTCCATTAGACCAGGTTGCTACAAGCCCCATCCAACCCGGCCTTGGACATTTCCCAGGGATGTGGCAGCCGCAACTTTTCTGGGCAGCTTGAGCCAGGGCCTCACCACCCTCATTATCCACCTCTTTTCCTTTCTCTCTCCCCAATAGGGTGCCCAACTGGCCACATCCTAAAGCACAGCCTGCAGCTGGATAACATGAGCAGAAAATGGAATACGTAGGCAATTCCTGCACACTGCATCTTACAACTTGGTTCCTCTGCAAGGCAAAGGTGTAAAACTCCAAGAGCTTGGGTCAACCTGACAAGTGGGAGATGTCCAGGGATCTCAGCCCCGTTATTTTAACCAGCGTTTCTTGTGCCCAGTCTGTGCTTCTTCCCCAGCACCGAGGCCAGGTGAAAGAGGGGAAACATCAGCCCTGCCCTGGAGGTCCCACAGCCCCCCTTCATTGCAAAAGCCATGAGTGTTCCCTGTCCTCCATTGGCCCTGGCTGGAGACACCTGTGCTGTCCCCATGGCACTGAATGTCACTTCAGAGTCAAACTGAGTCCACACCTTGCTCTGAGTGACCATTTCCTTCCAGCAGAAGCTCACGTTTTGCTCATGTGTGTGTTGTGAAGAGGTGTGAGCCTGACTGGGGGTAACCACAGCTGATTTCGTACCACATCTGGGTCTACTGCCCTGTTCAAGCCCCAGCCTCTGACTCCATTTGCCACCTGGATACAGAGGCTCCTGTGAAAACATAACCCTAAACCCAGCCATCGTCCTGCACAGCCATCGTCCTGCACAGCCCATGGCACTCCGAGTCTGGCACCACAGAGGCAATACAGGAAACACCATCTCCGAGGTGGTGCCCACAGCCAAGTGCATGTGGGGCCAAGTAATTCCATCACGGGAGGTGTGTTGGAGGGAATGAAACATCCTCCAGGGAGCATTGGCCTTATGTTTCCCTGCTTTCTAGGTTATGGCTTTTAGCAGCAGCAGCTGTTTGCATGCGGCACAGAGGGTCTGTGTACAGAGTCCTCACACAGACAGCGGCAAAGCGACCACTTCTTTTCTTTTTGTAATGAGCCGCTAAGCCAGAGAGCCTGATCCCTGCCAGGTCTTGTATGAGAGGAGAAAACTCCCACTTTTTGACTAAAAAACCCCAATTTATTTATTTAAAATGCTATCCTACAGAATGGTTTCAGAGAGACTTTTCACACACCAGCTCTGAGCACCAGAGCAAGAGTCCCCCCCAATCCACCAATGGAGTTTGGCACGGATAGATCCAGATCAGAGCAAGGACTTTCTCCAGTCATCAAGGATGCTGCCCTTCACCAAAACTTTGTCCCCAAGGCTGGGTGACAGCCCCATAAGGCTGTGCAGGAATAACTCCCAGGAACAGTGGTGCGTGCCATTCCTCAAAGACTCGAAGCAAGCCTGTCCTGACAAAGACCAGGAACATTTGCTTCCTGCGCCAATGGCACAAAAACCAGTGTAAGCTCACAACGCTTTCTCTGTGCTTAGGTTTGGTGTTCCACTTTCTGCAGACTTTGAGTGCAGAGCCAGAAGCAAGTGGAGGAGGGTATGAAAGAGTGGAAGTCAGGAGCAGCAGTGGGTTTTCATCAGACCCCCAAGGAAGCCATGCTGCAAACACATGCAGAGGAGACATTCTGCCTCTTCCAGAGCAGGAAAACCTTGGCCACAAGCAGAAGAGTTTCTGTATCCATTACTCTAGGACAATAGCAGCGGGTCCACTATGTCACTGCCACACTGGTGGCCACAGCCTGTGGCTTATTTTGTAGGCAAATCCATGGCATTGGGCTGGAGATAAGTATCCTCCTTGCATACCCACCCCTCAGAGCTGTACGTGGTGGCAGCATCCCTATGTCCCAGTATCTTGTGGCTCATAGTCCCTTTGATATCTTCATAAACCTCACACCCAGGCAGCCTCTCCCCTCCCAAAGCACTGCAGCATGTGCTTCAACACATGGAGCCCTTGATGGTCCAACCAGCTGTACAAAGAGAGGATGTTTTCCCCCCCAGGAGCTTAAAGGGATGGACAGAACGTGGGACAAATGAAGCTGTCACTGCTACCAGCTTGTGCAGGTGAGCCGGTCCACCAGAAAATGGTAATGTCTCTGCAGAGATTTTGGCTGAGGATTCCACTTCCACATGGAGATGCTCAGCTTTAAATGTGTGATCCAAGGCCACAGCAGCTGAACCAGTGCAGGACCAGGCAACACTTCAGTTTGGACCTTGCTTACCCATGTCTTGCAGTGGTGTATTTTTACACCAACACTTTTCCTCTTAAAGTATCTTCCACTCAACAGCATCTGGCTCTGCAGTCTGGTCAAGGGCCGCATCAGAGCCTTGTCCTTGCCATACCATGTCCACCAAGATGTGACAGAAGAGCAGAGGTGATGCTGTGACCCATCCAGCATCCTCTTACCTCTCCCACATCAATTCCTCATCAGGGTGGATGAGGACAAGCTGACAGTGAACCCTGTGACCATGTCCCCCACAAGCAGCTCCAACCATGCTGTCCTGCCTGCAAACAATGGGAACTGCAGAGCCTCACCAGGGAAAAGGAGTAAAAGCTGTGAGGTGGTCACAGCCAACCAGCAGGTCCTAGAAAGGGGGTTAACAAAGTACTTGAGGTAGAAACAGGTAGGAATCAGCTGAGACATCAGGATGGGACTTGAAATGATAGCCAGCTGTGGACAATCTTGTGTTTTCACACAGCTTTGCATTATCCAAGGGCTTTTTCTCACTCTTGAACAAGAAGGTGACCAGCTCAGGACGCTGGTTAAGGTGGTAACGAGGGATGTCTCTCTCCAGCTGGGCTCCTGCATCCTGCCCACTCATTCTGGGATCCTAGACCTCCTTCACCCACCTGTAGAGAGGTGATGAATGTTATTTTGGGCATCATGGTGGTTGTCATTGGGGGTACTTTAGGCCCCTGTTCCTGCCAAGCCCATCACAGGCAATGCCACACTGGCTGAGGTGCTGGATTGTTTTTGCTGTTTCTCAGTGCTTATCTGGGACAACAACTGTGCCTTGGCATTTGTCCCAGGGCAGAGAGTATGCTCCCATGCCACTTCCAACATTTTTTATGTACAGTGAAGGGAGTATTTCTTCTGCTTGCCACTGGCACCAATTTCTCCTCCTCCTCCTGTCCTTGTCTAGAAGGTCCCACATCTCCCTAGACTGCTCTGCTGCTCTCCTCTGTCCTCTGCCCATTCCAGCTCTTGACTCATGCTCTTAGTCTTTCTGGTTAATTATTTTGGACTGAGATTTGCTATGCTGACTGGAAAGAGGCCACCAACCATGGGACATGGAGGAACCCTGATTTCAAGCAAGCAGTGAGACAAGACAATACCCTGTCATTGCTCAGACCAGCGATGGACACATGCAAGCCAAGTGCTGGTGTCACCAAAGACTCTTTACAGGGCCTCAGATGAGTTCTCAGAGAACTTTCTGGCCACAGGCTTTGGGGCTGCTTTTGGTATGGATCAACATCCAAACATGTGGAGACTTGTTACAGCAAAGGTGGGAAGGGACCTCAGAACTCTCCCATCCAACATCCAGAAGGACTGTCTCTAGCACTGGGTTAGGTTGGTCCTGCCTATAAAACCCCTAAGGATGAACCAACCCCACCTCTCCAGGTGTCCATCCCAAGGCTGCAGCATCCAGCAGGGAAGAAGTCTTCCCTAACACCTATCCTGACCCTCTCAAGCCACCATGTGTGGCTCCTGCCCCACGTAACATCATCTGCTGCCGCTATTAAGAAAAGTGTAACTCCACCATCTTGGTAACTACCCCCCTAGGGGAGTGTACGCTGCAAGTAGACCTCTGTTCAACCTCTTTTGGCCAGACTAACCCAGCCCAGTTCCTTGCTGACCCCTCACCAGCACCTTCTGTGCTTCCCCCTCTCCCAGTCTGCATCTCTGCCTGACACAGAGCCTACCCAGCCGTTCCTCCCACCCTGCAGCCTCTTTTGGTCTCTCTGTCTCAAAAGAGCAGGGATGGCACTTGTTCAAGGCCAAGCTGAAGAGGAACTGCCAACCCCTTCCATGGATTTGGTCCTTCCATTGGACCAAACACCATGTGGCTACAACAGCCCTAAGCACCACAAAGGGCAGAGGATAAAAGGTGTGGCAGGAAAGTTAGTACCAGAGACCCCTGATACTTGGGTACTGAATCACAGGACGCAGTTAGCCCCACCCTGGGAGCTGCGCAGGACTTTGAGTGGCCCAGTGGGCGCAGGGCAGAGACAAGCAGCAGTGGAACTGCAGGGCTCATCCAGCATCACATGCCTGAAGCAGCTGCTTTGAGGACGGCAGTGAGCACTTTCAAACTTTAATTCCTTTCCGCACGTCACCGCTCGTCTCCTCCAGCTCCGCCTTTCCCCCGGAGGACAAACTGAAGCTAACTGAGAGAGACAAGGGCTCGGAGGTGTGCGCAAATGTTTGCTCAGACGCATCGGATCGCTGCAAAGCTGCTTTTATGGGCATTTCGGAGCAGCTCCTGGCAGCGCCGCACAAGCCGAGCTCCGCGGACGCTGCCGTGCCCCATGACGTGAACCCACCCAGCGGGCTTCCGACCAAAAACGGGTGAGGAGAGCTTCTGTTTACACATTTTGAATAAAAAGATAGCGCCAAACAGAAAAGCCTGCTTGGAGCCAGGAGTGGGAACAATAAACCCAAACGCTTTCTCTGATGGTTTGCAGATGCAGCATTGCCGGTGATCTGGTGGAAAAGCATGGCTGCACGGCGGGATTTGTCACTTAGTTACCTAGGAAATGAACACAGGACTTTAGTCTGCCCCAAAAGTCAACTTGTTTTGCCTAGAAGATGAAATACAGAGAAGAAAGAGGGCAATGCTCCTCCTTGCTTGTGCAGCACTGAAACAGTGCACTGTTATCTCTTTAGTTTCAAAATTAATG
The DNA here is from genome assembly GCA_020086605.1 of Lanius collurio. Classification (NCBI taxonomy): domain Eukaryota; kingdom Metazoa; phylum Chordata; class Aves; order Passeriformes; family Laniidae; genus Lanius; species Lanius collurio. The sequence continues at coordinate 327,726 of JACBWW010000089.1, forward strand.
TATCATTTGCACTTCCAGGCATATTAAAAATGAGGGGATGAACCAGGGGGAATCCCTCCTAGAGAATGTGTTAACTAAAGGCCCCAAAGCCAGCTCAGCCCTGTGCATGGGATGGCCACACACCTGGCTCTAGCACTCCTGCACTAAACTGCTACCCAAGGGGTATCCATGGCTGATCATTAATGAGGACTTTTTGAAATGTGGGGTGCAGGCTGTCCCAGCTCCAGGTCCAGAAGATGTGCCCAGACCTGGCAGACATGTTGGAGCATCGGGGCTCTCCCTCTGTGTCCATCCCCTGCAGCTCTTCCTACCATCGTTCAGCCATGAGAACAGTTGAAGCCACCACCATGGTGCTTTTGCGGGCTAAAATTTTCATAGTGCAGCTGGACCTCACCAACAACGGGATCATTCCACTGCCTCATCCACAGAGGAGCTGGGAGCTGCCCAGCTTGCTGTGGTCCCATGCCAGCTGTAATGGAGGGATTTCTGCAGTTGAATCTGTCCCTTCTCACCGAAGCCATGTCAGGAGCTGCCACGCTGGCAGAGGGACAGGCTCAAGGCTCCCCAGCCCTGCTATCCCCACCGCTATCAGCAGGCACAGCTCTGCTCCAGCGCCTGGCACTCAGCATTAACAAAGTGGCACCAGTGGGTCTCCAGACCTGTCCCAGCAGCAGGGAGGAGGCACAGCACCTCTGGCAAGTCCTGCAGGGCCAGATCCTGCCCCTTCTCTGCTCTGCCGTTGTTTGAGTCAGGTTTTGACTGGATGCTCAATGAGAACATCGGCTTCAGTGCCAACTGGGATGTGGAGCAGCAGGGACGGGATGTGGCTTGACCCAGAGTACTAAGAGACAATCAGTGTTATTGGTGTCCTGAGCCCTCGTGTGGTCCTACCCCCAGGATCTGGCACAGGCCCCTCAGGGTGTCAGCAGATCCAGCTTTGGATCCCTCAGCCAGGTGCTACCAAGTAGAAGACCATGTCTCATCCTGCTCTCCAGAGCCACCTCTGACCATCAACAGGGCTCTGCAGGCCTCATCCTCTGCTACATCATCTTCATCCCTAATTAACAGACATTGTGGATCATATGGAGGGGAGAAATGCTCCCAAAGTTTGCCTTTAAGTATCTGGACAGCCAAAGAGGGCCACTCCTGTAAAGGAGGAGGTGGGCAGCTTTGAGCCATGCCATGGGATACATCCCCTGGTCACAGCAGAATACACCAACCCGAACTCCCTGAGAGAAAGGCATCCCATTTTCACCAAAGTTATTAATGTCCAGCCCCTCTGCACACTGGAGACCTTGTCAAACAAAACAAAAGGACTTGTTGTGGAGGAATCCTTGGCAACACGACCAACATACACATGACCTTCCGACTTGGAAAACAGATTGTCAAAAACCCAAGCGAGCGATCCCACCACATGCAGCACGGCTCAGCTCCCCTGCCGCTGGCGCCGGCCCGGGATGCACCGCGAGTCCCAAAGCCTCCTGGAGCGTGCCAGAGAGCAAGAGGGGATGTGTGGGATGAGCATCTGCTCCAGCTGGATGTGGCACTTTCTCTGTGGCAGCTGCAAGCTTGGAAAAGCCCTTTATCAGCTCATTTATCATGTCCTTCCCCAGGACACTCCCAGCTCTCATGGGTTCCCCTCAGGCAGCCCTCTGCACATCAACCTGGGGTATGTGTCCCTGGGTGCCCTCGAGGGTAGGGAAGAAGGCTCCTTGCAGCTTCCTTCCTCCTCCCTGCTGTTCTCCAGGTGCTGAGCACCATGGAGGACAGTCTGGGACACCTCCATGGTCAGATACCCTGTGTGATAGTGCCTAGCATGGGGGAGATCCCAGCATGGATGCGGCACAGAGGAGACTTCCTGCTGACTGCCACCTCCCATCCCTGGCCAAGCAGGACCCATGCTCTCCTCCTGGAGATGACACCGCCCATCCAAGGGTGCAACCTGCTGTGTAAAAGCTGCTGCCAGAACTCTGAAGGCTGCTCCTCAGTCATGTGAATAACAAGAGGGATTAGCAAGTCAGGGGACGATGAGAGCTAAATGAAGCATTGCCTTGCAAGAGGCTGCTCCATCCATCCTGCTTGTCTTTGGGCAGAGAAGAGAAGGTGGAGGGCAGCACTGGAGCAGGCCGGGGATGCCAGCATGGCTCCACTGTCCCTCCTGCCCTGCTGGAGCTGGGGGTACAACAAAAGCCAATGTGCCACAGCAACACCCTTCCCAGTGCTGTTCCCACATGGGGGATGCAGCACAGCCAAGGCTCCTGCACCACCTGTGGGGTTTTTTCACAGACTCCTCAGCTTGGGCACAGCCCAGAGTTTGCACTGGGCAGAGTTAGCGGCCTGTTTCCATCCTCAGGGCACCCCAAGTCTCACCCCTTGGAGTTTCCAGCCTTGACAGCAAACCAACACAGTACATCTTCCCAGTTTTCAATCCCAGCAAGACCAGACTTGTTTAAACTGGGTTGTTTAGATGACTTGGTGTATGTTGTACACCCAGCCTGAAAGATTCAGCTCATGATGAAAGTTTGGCAAAGCCCTAAACCCAGGGAAAACAAAGAGTTTTATCATGGGAAGCACTGGTCCCTGAGACAAGCTGTAATTATTTCTGTCCTGCTTCGACCACAGTAAACACTAAGGACTGATGGCACAAGGGCTGATTTTGGTTGATGGGACAAGCTGTGGTGCAAAGTGCCCATGTTTCTGCAAGGAACGTGCTGGACTCTCACCTGCAGTCTAGGCATTTCCCCCCAAATCCCTATGAAACACCTGCTGCATCACTGACCATCACCAGTGCAAACTTCCCCGAAAAATTCATTTTCATGCAAGGAATACAGCTTGGAAAATTCCAGCCTTGGTGGGGAACGACAAGCGAGGGGCTGTGATGGAAACTATTTTGCAACCTTAATTATTTTACCCCAAAGGCTGGCAGCCTGTAATCTCATTAGTCTCCTTGGGAATGCCTGCCCCACCAGAGCCCCTCTTATCGCTCCCCCCCAGGCCCCAAAAAGAGCTCCCGGGGAAGCTCGGGGGCCTGGTGAGCCCCTGCGTGCAGCCTGCCAGGCAGAGCCCGGGAATGCCTGATTTATAGTGTTATGCCTCATTCTGTTTACGCCAGGCGAGTTATTTAAAACGAGGAGAGCGAGAGGAGCCCGGGTTTTGTTTAAAAGTCCAGCGAGGAGATTTGCCTTAAATAGTCAAGAGCTGAAGCTGGAGGGGAGGCCGCCCAGCAGCACGGACCTCCGGGATGGGAGCGGAGCTGGCACCCGCGGGGGGAGCTGGCTGGCTGCAGGAGAGGTGGCAGAGGCTTCACGTTTAACTCTGGGGAGTTAACCCATCCTCACAGCCCTGACTTTGCGTGGCCTATGGCACCAGGGACATGGTTCACCTCCACAACGTGAAACAGTCTCAGAGGAGAAACGGCACTGGTCTCACAACACTCTGAACCCTAGCCATGGCAATCCAAAAAGCTGCTCCACAGCCAGAATTGGCACAGTCATCCCAAAGGAAGCCATGCACAGCCTGGCACAGCCCCAGCTCTGAACCCTCTGGGCAGCTCCTGCCAGCTCTCAAGGCCTCCTCCTCAGGGCAAGGCTGCTGGAAGGGCCTCCCTCGGGGGACTGACATGAGCTGGGTCTGCTTGGTGCTGAGCACAGATCTGATTGCTCTCTATAAATACATCCGGGGTCAACACCAGGGACGGGGAAGAGCTATTTAAACTCAAGGGGGACGCTGGCAAAAACAAAAGGCTATATATAAACTTTCCATGAGCAACGCCACGCTGGAGGGAAGGTTTTAACTCCTGGAGCAGGGGCATGGAGAAAGAGCCCCCAAGGAGTGGGGTGAGGCAGTGGGATGGGGCCAGACATGTTTCACTGTGTCCCTGGGGTGGGTAACATCAGTAGCATCCCCAAGACCAGTAAAACCAGCTGAGGGGCCAGCAACTGGCCTTGGCACCACAGAGAGAGCTTTCAGCCCCACCCCAGGCAGGACAGCAAGGGGCAAGAAGCTCTTCAGATATTTTTCCACTTTCTTGACTTATTTGGTCAAAACTGCTGATGAATTAATCAGAATAATGAGTAACTCGGGTGCCTCAACACACTCAGCAGCAAGGGTCGACTGCTGAAAGGCTGAACTGTTGAGCCAAGCCTGGCACCCTTTGCTAGGCCTTCCCCTGCATCGCTGCTAATGCCTGTATCTCACATAATTCCTGTTCCTCCTGCCCATCCTGCACCCCAAAGTTCTGCACCCACTGTTAGCACATGCTAATGTTAGCACCCACATTAGCATCTGCTAATCCCTAGCCCTGGCAGCCTTGCCCATCCCTGAACCTCTCTGATCCCTGCACCTCAAGGAGCTGTGATGTCTGCTCCCAGCGTACCCAGTGAATCCACCTGCCAGATCCTTGAATGCCAGCAGTGGCTTGTGGGATCAGCATGAGTGAAAAACATTGCATTTGGGAGGTGTCACGAAGATGGTGACAAGGAGGACAAGGAGCTATGTGGTGGGGCAGGCTGGTGTCATGGCCCCAGTTAACAGGCAGGCTTGTGGGACACTAACTTGACTTTTTTTGGAGCTTGTCTCAGATGGAACTGAGGCCAAGACATCACTAGCCCCAGCAGAATCATTTACAGGGTGGGGGATGAAATATTCAGAGAGGTTTAAAGCAATTCAGTGTCTCCCATGGAGCACTGATGAATATTTCAGAGGAATGGGCATCCAAAGGAGGGCTGGGAGCCAGCTGAACATTCCAGTAAACAGCCACCCAGTCACCACAGTGGCTGTGGTGTGGTCTGGCAGGGATGCTGCTGGGAATCGACTCGAAGCAGTTTGTTGGCCAAGGAGGACACCTACCTCTTCTGGAGGTGTCCCATGTCTTTGTGCTCTGCCCCCAGGTATGCAACAGCAGTGAGGTCTTGTTCCCATGCACATATCCATGACAGCCATCCATTGGGTATCCCATGGCACTGCAGAGTGGCTTCCTGGCAAGCGCCAAGGCAGACCCCATCTTCCCAGTTCCTCCCAGCTCCCCTCACCTCGCTCATCCCCTCCAAGCAGCGTGGTCACTGAGCTCCCACACTGTCACCCCACATGCTGGGCTCACTGTAGGGGGAAGGTGACAGCAGTTGGTACAGAGGACATTCATTCTATCATGGGAAATCCCTCTTCTCACCCAGTACACACAATCTGGTCCCTTCCAAGCAGTATGAGGAGGGATCTGACTACATGGACAGTGAAGTGTGGGCTCTACATAAGGCCCATAAACACTTGCCACTGTAACTTAAAGCAGAGCTGCCCATATCTGCCACTCTCCCAAGTCCCCTAAGCCACAGTTCCAAGAGCAGCCCCATTGGGGCAGGTTTTGCAATGACCGGAGGAGCATGGGGAGTCACACTCTGGGTGAAAAGTTCAGGTCCAAGCCAGGAGAGCCTCTGGGGTAAAGTAAAGGCTGTGGGGTTTGGGAATCACTGCCAAAGGATGTGCTGGCACCCTGCTGTCCCCTATCTGGCACAGAGCTGCAAGCCACCATCGGACACATGCCCTCTTTGCTCCCAGTGGAGTCAGCGCAGGGCAGTGTGCTGGGAAGGGGTTTTAACTCTTGCTACATCCCCCAGGAATGGCAGCAGTAGGTCCAGGAGACAGCAGAGCAGAGACATGGCTGGCTAATGGGAAACTTTGGGATAGCAGGAGGGGAGGCAGCATGGCTGTCGGCACTGCCGCCACAGACTCAGCCAGCACTGGGGCCGCATTCCCCAGAGACAGATAAAGGCTACCGTAAAAGGGGAGACCTGTCACTCAGGCTGGCCTGGCTTGTCTCAGCACAGCGGGGAGAGTGGAGCACCACTCAGCGAGCGGGTGCACTGCAGCTCCAGGGGCTGAGGGCCACCTTATCGGCTGCATGCCACAGCCCGGGCGCTCAGGCATCGCTGAGTGATGCCAGGGGGGGCACCAACTCACCAGGCCCCTCTGAGCAGCCTCAGCTCCTCCCCTCTGTGATGGCAACCTGCAGCCTCATGTGCAGATGGAGCCATCACATCCCATCAAGCTCTGCTGGCCACCTGATCCACACACCGTCCTCGTGCCACTGCAGCTGTTTAGTGGGAAGTTGGGATGGCTCCTGGGTGAGCCCAGGGTTTCCAGGGGTACAGCCGTGCTTGGTTCCCTCCATCACCCTCTGCACGCAAGGGAGAGGGAGCTCAGACAAAGGGAAGGCAGGAGAGAGCAGCCCCCTCCAAAGGAGTAAGAAATGAGACTCTCAGCACTCACAGTGCAGAGCATATCCAGCAGGAGCTGGGGGGGAAGCCACCGGCTGCAGCAACTATTGCTTACGATGAGCAAAACACTCAAGATCCATAAGCAGGAAGAGGCTCTTTTGGAGTGAACTGCAAAATATTGTCTTTGCACAGCTAAACTCCCCCGCTTGCGCCTTCTCCTTGAGGCCTCAGCAGCTCTCGGGGAGAAGGTTCCTTCCTGCTCACTCCTCTGCGAAGGACAGGGTTCCTCCCCACAGTCAATTAGTGAGCTGGGGTCGGGGGTCAAGGGGCTTCCCGAGTTCACAGCACTTATCTCCGAACTGCTGCCAAGCAAAGCCGGCACCAAGCGGCATATATGGGGCAGTCCCCATGGTCGTCCTGGGACCCTCTGGGGACAACCAAATTGTGTGTGTCCCCTGAGGTCTGCAAATTCCCCTCCTCACCACCAACTGCCAGGTCCCCTCCCTGCACCCGGCTCCCTGCTTCATTCCTCCCTTGACCTGACAGCCTCCAGCTGCCGGCCTGGCCCCCACGCATCCCTCTGCAGAGCCTTCGCAGTTTCAGCCCACCACTGGCAGGTTTGCAGGGGTGGAGGAGGAGCCCACATCTCTCCAGCCCCATCTCGGCACCACCACACTGACCTGGGCAGCCCCACTGCATGCCAACCCCATTGTCAGCCCCCCACAGCCCCATGCCAGCCCCATACCCTTCTTCTGCAGCCACGCTGCAGCGGGCCGGTGGCCGCTATCAAATATTGATGGCACTGTGTGGTAAATAAGCATTATGAATTTATGACTTGCTGAATTAAACAGGCCCTGCTTGGGCTGGCTGCTGTTCGGCGAGGTGGAAGGAACAGCAGCATTTCTGGCACATGCAGTGGCAAAGGCACGGCCCCACAGCCGACTGCGTTCAGACCCAAACCAAGCCCAGGCTTCAGGAGCACCCAGAGCCCTGCAGCCCTGGAGAGCTCACACCAGGGGAGGGGTTCCTTCCCCTCCTGCAAATGCCTCGCTGCTCTCTGCATTTCAGCTCTCCCCAGGGCAGCTGACAGTGCAAAATTCCCCCTCCTTGGAGCTGCAGTACCTCGGACCAGAGAGAAGGGAGTGAATTGAGGCTCAGGTTCACCAGTTTAAACAATAGTGGGTCCTGCACTACAGTTATGTGAGTAACCAGGTTAATTAATAACATGGCGACTGTTGCCTGACGCAGGAAAGAAGCACAAAATGATTCTGCCTTGTACAAAGGGGCTGGTGGAAAGTCACCTGTGAAAACCCCAGGCAGTGGGAAGGAGAGATGCCCAGCTCTGTTGGAAAAGGCTGGTTTGTCACAGCCAACCCAACATGATGGGTGCAAGGAGCATCATAGACTGGTTTGGGTTGGAAGGGACCTTAAAGCTCACCTCGTTCCCACCCCCTGCCATGGGCAGGGACACCTTCCACAGTTTGCTCAGAGCCCCGTCCAACCTGGCCTTGGACACTTACAGGGATGGGTGTGAGAGAGTGGCATGGCTTGACATCTGAGCCTCTCTGGAAGATGTTTGGGTGTCCATGTGAACATCTTCACAAGAAGCGAGATGTAAGGACAGGATGGTGGGAAAAGAGATGGGATAAACACTGCATCAGCATGTGAGACATCACCTCATGTGGGCCAGGGAGGTAAGTGCCAAAGGAAAAGCCAGGGAATGGGATTTCCAGGATTGACACAAGAGGGAGCAAAGGAGCGAGAAAGGCTCCCTGGCAGCACCATTTCCCAAGGGAGCACCACGCAGGGCTGGTCCTGTGTGACGATCATAGAATCACAGTATGGCTTGGAAGGGACCTTCAAGATCATCTCATTCCACCCCTGTGCCATTGGCTGGGACACTTTACCCTAGACCAGGTTGCTCCAAACTCCATCCAGCCTGACCTTGGATCAAGCCCGGAGAAGGAAATATTTTTGCCCATGCAAATATGGCACTTTACACCTCCCTGACACACGACAGATTTGCCACTCAGCAAGGCCTGGGACATTGCTGTCACCATGTCCCCTGTGAGGTGGCAGCAGGGTGTCACCAGGCCCGGGCTGGTCCCCATGCTTAGCAGGTGGGACCCCCACCCTCACTGTTAACATATCAAATGATCTCCTCACCCGCCTTGGTGTGCCAGGCTGGGGCTGGTTCCCAGTACTGGACCCATCCTTCAAGGACCAGCATGGCCAGGCCCTGGCGTGACACCACAAAGCCACAATCCTGGAACTGCAAAGTACCCTGCACTTGGGTGACCTGCTTCCCAAGTCAGCCCTGGCATGTCTTCTCCAAGCTCCTCTTCCTTAAGTGACAACAGAGCCACCAAGGAGGACTGGCAAAGGGGCTGCCTGGGGTTGCTGCTTCGGGTCACTGCTACCCACCCTGTCTTCCTGTCCCCATCGGGTGTCCAGGGCTTTGCCACCCAATGACAGCAGTAACCACAGACACTCCCAGCACACTTGACTCATCACACATCAGGCAGAGCCAGCTGGGCTCTTTCGCCACCACTAAATTTATCCCTGAAGACCCCCTCCCCGGTACAATCAGTTCCCATCACCGGGTGATGCTTCACTCCCACCCCCGCAGTTCCCCCACCCACCGCCCCACCTCCTCCCCCAGGACAGGACGTTCCCACGTGGCCGCGCATGAGCTGGCTGTGCTGGGAGCAGCCGCGTTCACACGGGACAGCAGTGGGACTGCACCCCCTGGGGATGCTCCGCCTGACCACCAGGGAAGAGCCCGCAGGCTTCAGCCCAGCACCGAAGGGACCTTGCTGTGCCCCCCACAAGCCAGCCCCATGCACCACCACAGCATCAGCTCCTCTCCCCGGCTGGGCAGGGTGCCGCAGGATGAGTGCTGGCAGACCAAGCATGGCTTCGGTGGGTCGGTGCCCTGCTCACACCAAGAAAAGGGGAAAACCAAACACGGGATAAGATCTCCCCGCAGGAAGCCTAGCAGGGTCCTGACATCACCTCACACTCCCCCTCATGGAAGCATGGAGGGTTTGGGGTGCTGAGACAGCTGCAACGAATGCCATGGCTTGTGTGTTCACATGCCAGACCTGGGGATGGCACCGTGAGCTTAAGCCACATTACTGCCTCCCCACCAGTGACAGCCGGCAATGGCCAGACGAAGAGCAGACCCCAGCTCCCTTGCTGGATCGACACTCAGAGAAGCCCTGGGAGCTTGAATGCTAATTTATCAAGCTTCCAAGACCACAGAAAAAGCTTATTCCTGCACGGCTGCAGTATTAAAATCAGAGATATTGCTGACCCTGCCTTTGTCCAGTGAAGAGTCCTGGGAGCTTGAAATCCCAGCCAGCACAGGATGCAATGCTCAGAGCTCGTCCTATTGGAAAGCGCAACTGCAGCTCAGGAGGAAAAGACTCGCTGTGAAAGAGTGACCCCAACTGACGCGGTGGAAGGAAAACCTCTGCTGGAAAGTTCAGCTGGGAACCTCTGCTGCCGCTCAGACGTGCGATGCCAGACAGCGAGAGCCGAAATCTCCAGGGCAAAGCGTGAAACCACAGCGGGGAGACACAAGACTGGAACAGAAGTTACAGGGTCTCACAAGGGACCTCTCCAGCAGGAGTCTGCTGCGGGGGGAGTTGAGAAACAGGCTGGTGAGAACTGGTTTGGCATTAAAACACTGAAAAATGTACTTGAGTCCCAAAAATTCATCTGGGATTTAAATGCACTGAGCTCTCCATTTTCACTGCCAGCAGCACTGAGATGCAGCACTGTTCCTGGTGTCAGCTTCCTGGGACTGGGAACCCTCCTGGCCCACACTGGCCACCTGTGCCCCGACAGAGCCACAGGAGTTGATATGAACCCCAAAAAGGAGAAGAATACAGTCACTACTGGGAATGTAGGGGACAGAGGACCAAAGGAGGGAAAAATAGACCAGGTAATGGATGAGGTGACAAATGACACTGACAGGGGCTGCCTGGAGATGTGGCACAGCAGGAACGGGGTGGCTGCGGGGTGAAGATGAAGCCTGGGTTTGGTCCCAAGGACCCGTCACCCCACAGTGCTCCCCTCCGGCTGCAGGGCAGATGGGGTAGAGCCCCCTCAGCATCACTCTCACACCTGGATTCACTCCATCACACCCCAGGACACCCTCAACAACTGACACTAGCCAGGGAAATACGGACCAGCCTGGGAACACTGCAGAACATAACCCGCCTGGAAATCCATCCCACACCTGCCAGAGGCTGTGGTCATTGTCCCGTGTCCCTAGGACCAAGGAAGAGGGCAAGCACAGCTTTGGGTTGGAATTTTTTCACCACCACAAATAGAAATTTCTACAGGAAAAACTGTCTGCATCTTGCCATTGCTTCCCCGCCCTGTTGTTGCTCCCTTTTGACTTCCAAGCAATCCCACATTCCTGTCCCAAATAAACCACTTTCTTCACATGCATCCAGCCCTGTTGCAAGAGAGTGACCTGGAAATGCATGGAGAAAACAGCTGGTGGCTGAGCTGAATATCCCATAAAAGCCCCACAGGGCTGTTGGTGGAAGTGGGCCTAGCAAGGCTGCACTCAGGGACAAGGACAGGGCACTGCTGCACTCATGTTTTTGGGGCTCTTCCTGCAGGATAATGGCCCCAGCAAGTCCTGTGAGAGATCTGGAGGACAAGGAACTCCAAAAACCAGCTCTTTTGGATCAATTGAAAGGAAACCTTGGCAAATGGTTTTAAAAATGCTTTAACAAAAATGCTGTCAGGGCTAAAAGTGACACTTTAATAATTCCCAAGCACTCAGAGATTTTGGTGTTCAGAGGAGGCTCCTCGCTTAATAAAAAGAAGGATAACACTAAAAGGCACACGAGGCATTTCAACTGGTGTGTAACAACCTGCCCAGCTTCACACAGCACCCAGCACCCACTCAGACAGCAGGGGAGCCATTGCTGAGGAGGGAACAGGGTGAAGGGGGTGCTGGGCACCCACAATTTGGTGAGGAGCACGTGGGGTGCAATGGAGGAAACACGAGGCCAGGCGGGAAGGGGCCGTGTGCCTAAACTGGAGGTGTGTGTGCCCCGTGCTGCCCAGCTCCCTGCGGCGTTCCGCGCCTCCTCGCCCAGGAGAGTGGAGGCAGCGCGCTGGGCGCTGCTCTTGGCTCCTGTGGCGGCTCAGCCTCCGGTCCTCGGGCCAGTTCCCACGACCTGCTGCACTTCCTGTGGCTGGCGGCTGCTGGATGGCTCTGGGACGTGGTGGCGGAAGCGCTGCAATTCGGGTGGAAGGAGAGGCCGAGAGCTGGCCTCAGCCTGGGAACAGCCTCCATGTGGCGTTCCCCACGGCGGTGACACCTGGGGTGGGATCCGCTGGCGGCCAGGAACCGCTCTGCCTGCCTCCAGCGGCTCTGGGGATGCCCTGGGAGAGCAGGTCTTGGGAAACTTGGTCCCGAGTGATTTCTGCTCCATGTCCAGCACAAGGCTGCACCTCAAACACTTGAGTTTGTAAAATGCCCAGGGTTGGCTCCAGCCCAAAACCACTTCCCCTTGCTCCGGAGGGGCTGAAAGGGGGCACTCCGGAGACAGAGGTGAGTGCTCCTGGCCTTGCAGTGGTTCCCATCCCTTCTTCCAGAGATGTGCAGGAGGAGGCAGGGAGCAGCAGTGCTCAGGCTGGGCACCAGAGCTCACAGAGGCATCTATCTTAGGTGCGTTCCACACCTACCCATCACACACATGGCAGGGCAAAAGCTATCCAAAAACTGAATTTGGGAATGCCCTCCATGTATGTGTCTTGGGAAGCTTTTTATCAGTGTTGATGGGTACGTTCCCAAGTTTCTTCTTGCAAAACACTTAGACTTTTCTGGATTACTTGGAGGTTGGAACTGGAGCTCCAGGACAGCAGGCTGTCCCCGCACTTGGTGACAACAGTTACAGCCCAGCCAGCACCTGGTCTGGGTCTACTGAAGGAGAAAGGTCTCTGGAAATCTGTTAGCTGTGAGCTCCTGAAGACAAAGGCATTTGGTTTCTCAAGGAGTCCTCCTGATGGTCAACTCAGCAGGATGAATCCAGCTGGAGTCACCTGCAACTCAAAGGTGTTCCTGTCCCAAATCACAGGCAAAGCCATGCAGAGCCCAGGAGGCCCTTTTCCTGTCTCCCTCTTGTTTCTTTCCTCTCCATTCTTTGAGCAAAGCTGTGTTCAAATAACACTTCCGTGGAACAAGGAGAACTGCAAGGTAATCGGGATGAAAAGGTTTGGCACCTGGCCATGTTTGGAGCTGACAAACCCTCACCCTGTTTTCCACTGCAGTTATAACAATACTGGAAAATTACACTCAGAACACACCCCTGCCATGAGCCCCCAGGGCTGCCCAGCAGACAGGGGAGCACAGAATGTCACTGCAGGCACCCCCAAACACTCATGGGAGCGCTGAGAATAAAAGATCCTCCTCTCACACCTCATGGTGGCACAAAACCTTCCCAGGTGTGTTCCCTGCTCCCAGGCAGACACACACCCACTCAGCTTGCTGTGGATATGTGCCAACAACCCCCTAAAGGTTTGCAGTCATTTTTGCAAGGTAAAAACTGAATCATCCATCATCTATTGTAACAGGAAAGTGCATGAGAAACCCTGATTTTACTTTCTTTGTATCAGTCTTCCCCAAGATTCCAGGTGATGCGAGTTTTGAGCTCTTGAGCCTTCTATGATGGTAAGTGAAGACCTTTGTAAAAGAGCTCATGGCATTTTTCGCATTCTTCTCCCAAACTGCCCTTCCTAAACTAAACTTTCAGCTTCTCCAGAACCCAAGCTTTTTCTCTCCCTCTGTGTGCCTGAGCAGTGATTTCTTGGAGAGATTCAAATAAAGAATGTAGTTTTATAGGAGTAAATTAATTGCATCTTAAAAAACCCAAAATCACAGTAACTTTGAATCACAAGGGAAAGGCATATTTGGTGTGTTTGAAACAGGAAAAGATCCTAAGTTTATATCAGATGAAGGAATTTAGCATATTGGGAACAAAAGTGACCTGCATCACTTGGAAAAATATCCATTAGACCATAAAGCACAAAATTCAAGGAGACAAGCGCTTACCTATACAGACATAATAAAACTATGCTGAGGACAATTTTAACAGTATTTGGATATTATAAAGGTGCTCATCTCCAGAAAAGGAGCAACCTGAGGAACAGCAGCACCCTGGCTTGTGGTTAACACACTGCAGCTGCTGACAGGAGCCAAAAGCCGGAGCAGGGCAGGCAGCTTTGCAGAAAATATTTCTTCCATCAGCCCTTTGCCTCTGCTTGCAAATGATGCAGAGGTCTAACACCCAGCCAGCCTCTGCAGGGAGCCCCCAGAGATTTCACTGAGCCTGCAAATTCCTGTGGGGCTGCAAAAACAGGAGCTTTATGAATCCGACCGCACTGGAACAGAAACGTGCCCAGCAGACGTCTCACACACACAGAGCTACAGAAAAGAAGAATCCACACAGATTTGGGTGTTTTGCAGGGAGTGCATCCCCAAACCCAGCTGGCAAAATCCATGTTTGCATGTGTGACATGGAAAGAGAGAAACAACACTACCTTTTTTCCAGAGGATGAGAGAGTTATGATCATGTTCTAGAAATATCTGGATCTCAGAAAGAATCCTCTGAGTGATCCAGTGCAGTGAAACAGGCCTGGACACATTATTATGGGGGTGTAGAACTGAGAAAAACAAAATTATTAAAGCAAAAGGAGGTGTTTTGCCTGGACAGGTCCTCAAGCTTCTTGGCTCTTTGTTTCCAACGGCTTCACCGCCAGCAGAGGAGGTGTCAGCAGACAGGAGCTCTGCAGCCAGGGGTGAATCCTCGGCCCTGAACCACTGGCACTGCCTTGCAGCATCCCCAAGACTTGACACAAGTCCCCCTGGAGGATGGGAACAACCCCTGTATCGGATCCATGGGATCCACTCCTTGGCTCAGTCAGCTTAAATTAAACACATGGGGAGAGTGAGGCTTAGGGTGCTGCTGGTGTCACCTCACCAGGGAGCACCCTCTGCTCAGGGAGCTTTGGGGCAGCACTTTAAGGATTTCACGTCTGCTGGGACTCTAGATGTCCAGATTTGGGATTTCCAAGACTTCCTATTTGATGGTACAGCCATAGGTTAAGACGAATGATACAAAACAAGCTCCATCAAGACACAGTTCTGAGTTCTTGCCATGTGAAATTTCTAAGAAGCCTCACTCAGGTACTGTGAATGTCATAGGCAGACACAAGGCTTTAATTTTTTTTACCGTCCTCACAGTGTGCAGTCAGCTGGTGGTCTTAAAAGTGCAACTCCAAGAGGCCTTTTGGATTTTTGGCTGGAGTAGCTGTGCCTCATCACATGTACCAACACATCACTCAGTCTTTTCCACAACTCCGTCTTTGTTCACAGGAACTTAGGGAACATTTCCCTAAGTATTGACCACAGAAACCCAGCTTTTGTGCAAGTCCCACTGCACAGAGGCAGCACACAGGCCCCATTTTGGCTAAGTTCAGGCAGCTCTATCAGAAACATCTCCAGCTCCATCCATCCCACCTTCACGCAGCACCTACAAGGAGCCAAGACAAGACCTCTTTTTCTCCAGGGACAAGCAGCAGAGCTGCTGTTCCCAGCTTACACGTGGATGACTACAGAGAGGTGATGAACAATGCCTGCCATGCCAGTGTGGAATGAACAGGGAGCAAGGATGTGCCAGGAAAGATGAGCTCATTGTAAAAATAATTGAAAGAGCTTTTAAAGGAATCAATACAAAGCCCTGGCTGGATTCAGAAGTGCAAATGCCAGCAGCAAGGCACCTCCCCATCACCAAAGGGCTTTCCCGTATGCTCCTTTTTATCAATTTGTCCTTGATTTTATCCCTTTTTTGTCTCTTTGTGTCACCCACCAGACCCTGCACTGAGTATCCTGGAGTGTGTCCTACTCCACAAGCAGCCAAGGAAAAGAGCTTCAGGCACAGAGCAGCAGGGAAGATGCAGAGAAGCTAGAGGCAGTGGAAAAAGGGCCAGGGAATCACAGAAGTATTTATTTTGGCCAAGGAAGAAGTGACCTCCAGAGTGAACCCCAGCTCCCACAGATACTCCTCACTGCCAGCTCAGCTGACGCAGTCCAGAGCCAGGAGCCGCATGCCTGAACCTCGCATCTACATGTTCCTGGCTTGCTGCAGCTCTGTACTCCATGGATTACTTTCTCCATCACACCCCATTCCCAGCTTCTGTTGCGCCACATCTCCGCAGGTGGAGGAATTGCCTTTTCTTCCCAGTTTTTGCCAGTAAAACCCCTCTGCCTCTTGAGGTACTCAGTGCTGGGAGGGACAGTCAGGGACTTTCTCTGACATGTCTTCTGCACAGCCATCTCATCATCCCAGCAGAGCCCTCTCCAAAGGCATTGACGCTGGCCCACAGCATCCTTCTGGACCACAGGGCTCATCAATGGCACAAGTTTGTGACAGACCCCTCTCATGGTGGGCCACCATGTCACATTACCAGCTCATCCCCATGACACCATCCAGCTCCTCAGCCCACTCCAATACCACTGCATGGGAACACCTTTGCTTGGTGCTGATGCACATCCCACTGGCATGAGGAGGGAGAAGGCCTCCTCGGAGCACAGCGGTGGGAATTCATCCCTCATCATGATTTTTAAGTTTTCTTCTGCCCATTTCCTGGTTCCAGGCCTTGGACACACCAGTTATCACCATTCTCTGAAACAAGACGTTCCTTGACCTCCTTTTCCCTCATCACTAATTCACACCGAGCAGGTTTCAGCTCAGCTCATGCATGAACTCCACGCTGGCACCGCTTAATGGCTAAAGAACGAATTCTGACAAAGCTCATTAAAAAAGAAAGCCACTGATGTCAGCAACATGCCTTAAATCTGACCCTCAGCTCTAGGCAGGTCTGCCAAGGAATCAAGTAATCCTGCTGGAAATATAAAGGGAGAGCAGAAACTATCAGCGTGGTTTGGAAGGAGCCTCATTTGTTGTTACAGATGTGAAGCAGCTCAAAGACACAGGTGAGTGACACCAACCAATTTGACCGTTCAAACAATTAAAACACACCTTGCAGATAGGCACTCAAGACACAATTTCAGAGCACAGATGGGCCAGCTTCAGGGATTTTATGCACAGCTCACCTCAAAACACGGGGGCCAAAATCCCAGGAATGATCCTGGTGCTGTTGTGGTTGTAACAGACACAAACATGTCAGCACAGGGAGACCGAGCTGGCAGAAGGGCTGGGACTGAGGTATGAAAACAAAATTCCCTGGCAGGGTTCACTTTTGTTTTTTCGTTAGGAAAACAAGATCCTCATGTAAAGAAAAAAAAAAAAAAAAAAAGCAGAAGGGGGATGAAAAGGCACTGTTGAAAACTTAATTACATCCCCAGGTACATGTCCAGCCCTAGAAAGTTCTGAATGACACATTTCTAACGATGTTTTTAAATAACTACAGGGTATTAATTACAATTAAAGTTACCAACCCTTTTCCCTCTGTCTGGAAACCTTTGGAAGTGTTTTCCATTAGGCAACACTTGTAAGCACAGCCAGCTATGCAGCGCTCCTGCAGGTACCGAGGACCTGTCTGCCTGATGTGATGCCCATTACACAGCCCAAAGCTGCCCACACTCTGCTGCACGGGGAGGACACTGCGGAGGGACACATGTGCAGTGCTCCCTGGGGGAACAGACAGGGAAAGGCTGCACCCCACTGCTTCCCTGGTACAATCCCCTCTGCAGCAGGGCTGTTTCCCTTATCTGAGCGGCCGCGTCACCACGAGGTCGGCAAGAGCCGCTGTGACTGCACGGCCACAGAGCCGCTGAGCTGGTGAACTCACTCGTGGCGCTTTCCCACACACAGGCAGAGCCAGGACTGCAGCCAAGGAAGAGCACAGAGCAAATGTTGGAGGGACAGCCTGTCCTGCAGCAACCCCACTTGCCTCCATGGCCCCGAACATCTGGGCAGTGTCTCTGCGGTCAGCCCTGTGCACAAGGCGGCTGTGACCGAGCGATCTCGCCTTGGCCTCGCCTCTCTCCCATCTAGGAGCTTCCATCCTGGCATCAGGCAGCTCCAGGAGACACCTGCCCAGCCCCAGCCCACGAGTGTCACCAGCTCCAGGCACAGAGGGGCTCTGAGTCTCCATTCTCTAACTGGGAAAAAATTGATCACTTCTTTCCTCATGGAGTTTGTCCACATGGAAAGTATTTTTAAGAGCTACACAGTCCATATATTTAATCACAATAATTAAGGAGATGCTTAATTAGTGTTTGCAAGCTTCTTAAACGGAAAGGTTACAAATTGCATCTCTTTTACGTCTAAAATTTGGGATAGTCAACCCCAGAACGCAGTGTGACAGAGTAAAGCTATTCATCAGACTGGCTGTGGCAAAAAGAAAGTCTCCAAAAATATGGTGCAACAGCATTTCTCACTGCCAAAATCCTGGGCAGGGTGATAAAACCCAGGGATAGAAGGAAGGCCCAGTGGCACAGAGGGAATGGAGCGATGCAGGACCTTGTGGGACAGGGAAAGAGAGAGCCAGGAGCACTGCAGGCAGTGCAGCCAGGTGACAGTGACAAGGGAGAGGACAGGCAAGACCGGAGTCCAAGCAAGGTGGTTTTGCTCTGTGAAATATCTGCCTGCCTGGGGGCATGGGAGCTCAGGGGCAGGGCAGAGCTGTCACAGCCCAGCTGTGCCCAGAACATCCCACAGCAGCTCCGTGCAGGGAACAGCCTCGCATGGCCAAGAATGGCAAATAAAGAACCCACTGGCCTCTGCTGGCACTGGCTCCACAAAAACAGTGACCCCACGGCCTGGCTGTCAGGCCCAGCCTCACATGGCAGCTCTGCCACTCCAAAACTGTAGTGCAAGGGCATGTCTTGATGTTAAACCCCAGGCAAAGCAGGAACGATGATCCCACTGCTCCCAGCGGGGTTCTTGGTGATCCCTCCTCCGCACTCGGGGGACACTGAGGCACAGAGCAAGCAACATGATGGGTGCTTCTAGGGTTTGGCACTGAGACAGGGGCTGTGTCTTGAGGGCGATGCCCCTCTTTGGCCTCCATCCCCATGGCTTATCAGGACACCTCTAAGAGCACCCAGCACCCTTCCCGAAAGGGGCTCATGGGAACAGACCACCAAATCAGCAGTGGCAAAGCACTGGAGAGCCGTAAGCAGCACCAGACACCTTGTGCTTCGCACACTCTCCTCCTCAGCACAGATGGGGACACGCAATAAAAAATAAAAACCCTTCCCAGGGGGATGCAAAAATAATACTATGTACATTCCAGCTTCCCGAACAACAATCGCCTGAGAAGCCGGCACTGTGGGAAAGTCTCAGTTCGCTTTTCCTGGGCATTATAAATAGAATCAGGGCTACAAGCAGGGCTGGAAATGTGGAGGAAGGGGGGAAAGGCCATTTAATGGGCTCTGTTTGAACTTGGGCCCTGGCTGATGTCCAGCTTTCTGCAGAACAGCTGGTCCCTTCCTGCCGAGCAAGGGGCAGTGCCGCTGCACTGGGAACTGGGAAGCCCCAGCCCAGGGCTGCTTGTCAGAACCCAGAGCCTACTGGGGCATCGTACCTCAGGCTGCCACATCTGTCACTCAGGAGCCTGCACTGTCATTCAGAAGCTGCCTCTGCCATGCCAGGTGTGAGACCAGGTGGGTCAGCATGAGATTCTACAGGACTTCAACCCTGGGGGCTGGCATCCACAGGGACTCCAGAGCTTCTCTTCCAGAGGGCTGCTCAGTGCCTGACCCCATGTGAAGGCTCAGCACCCACCAAGTGCCCTGCAGGACTGAACCCCACAAGTCCTTCAATCTGCTTGGTCCTCCAGAAGCCTCATCTTTGGCTGTGTGACTGCTTTTCTCCTATGGATACACTGCTCACCAAAAGCCCCTGCAGAACCCTGCCATAGGCAGCTCCGTGTTCTGTTATCTGTGTGTTCATTCCATACTCTGGCTCCTACTTATCTAGGTTATAAGCCTGTTGCATCCCAGGCAACATTTTATGCACCAGCAACATCCTTTAAGCAGGATATAGAATCATTGTGTCATGGAACGGTTTGGGTTGGAAGGGACCTTAAATCCCATCTAGTTGCAACCCCTCTGTCATGGGCAGGGGCACCTTCCACCAGCCC
>JACBWW010000089.1:347396-426019 GCA_020086605.1 Lanius collurio
CCCCCCACACTCCTGTGGGGCAGGTCCCACAGGGAAGTGACAAGGCCCAGGCAGGAACACGGGTGGAGATGGTGGGAGAAGAGGTTTGGGAAAAGGGCCGTGGGGGGCGTGTCCGCGCGCGGGCCCGCGGGGTCAGTCGGAGCGCGGCGCCGAGCGGAGCGGAGAGGGGGCACAGCCGGGACACAGCCGAGACACAGCCGAGGCAGAGCCGGGCACCAGCGCCAGCAGCGACCGCAGCCGCACCGGAGCGAGCCCAGGATGATAAACACCCAGGACAGGTGCGCGGCGCGCTCTCTGCTCTCCTTCACTCCTCAGCGCGGCGGCGGGCGGGCCCGGGGCGCGGGCGGGCGCTGAGGCGGCGGGGAGGCCGCGGGACGTGGGGAGGCCGCTCCGCCTTTCCCCTCATCGAGGCGATGCTTCCCCATAGAGCAACCTCCCGTGGGTGGGTCTGGGCTCGCCGAGGCCTGAGCACCTTTCTCTGAGGAGCACTCGCCGCGGCGGTGTCCGAGCGCTCCCACCCCACACCCCCCGCACCTCTCTCTACCTGGAGGAAGGTGGCTTTTCCGGGCAGGTTGGGTGTTAGCAGGCACGAACGTGCAGGATCTCTGTATTTTTCTCAGCTGACCGATTTATCTCGTGTGTCTGTTCCTTGTTTAGAGTCCCCAGAGTGTCATTTCCTGCGCCTCTGTCGCCGATAAGAGCCCAGAGGATGCGTGTAAAGCAGCCTTGGTTCTTTGCTGTTGCCTGTGTGGGAGATGCTTGAGCTGTGCTGTGTTCATCAGATGGTTGTTTACAATTTACTCCTCGAATCGGGCGCCTGGATATGTGTCTAGCATTATTGTTATTAATAATATGATGATGATGATGCAGCTGCATCTCCAGAGCCTGTTTCAGGAAGGGGCAGAAAGGAAAACAAACAAAACAGTCATTTCTCCAACGTCAGGGGAGCTCTGTCGATTCTTCCATCTGGTCTAAGTGTTCAAAACAAATAAAACCCTCAAAACACAAGGGGAATGTGCCGATTTCAGCCCCTGATGTGCTGGTAGTAGTCCCAGCCTGGCTCCGGGTGCCGGGGCTGCCTCGGAGCAGCTGTGATAGGGTTTTGAAGTTGCCGAGCTGTCCTTTGCACTTCCCAGGGACAGGGCACGGGGTTGGGATCGCTGGGAGCTTAGTGAGTTAAAATTACACCCGCGGGATGAGAGTGTAACACCGGCTTCCAGCTCCCCTTTCGGGCAGGGCTCAGCCGAGCAGCTTTTACTGAGGAGTCTCTCCAGGGAAAGGCCTTGGTGATCTAAATACGTCTTAATTTCAATCAGGCTGCAGGAAAGCAGCTTCTCCGAGGAGGAGAGACATCAGAAGGGAGCACAAACCTAACTTTTAAGCTATAAATAGGCCTCAGAGAGAGTTGCTGTTTGCACAAGGATGCATGAAGGGATCAGACACTGTCTGGTGTTTGCACGAATTTCTTCCCAGGGAGCTGAAGCACAGCTGGAGAGAGCAAAAGCCCTTTTAATCTGTGTCCCACACGCACTCTCTTCCCTGAGGGTGCTGCTCTCAGAGCCCTAATTGTGGGGGGGACTGTGGTGGCGTGCAGGGACCCTGATTTGGGGAGGGGAGAGTGGAGGTGTGCAGATTATGGCCAGGACGTGCAGGCAGCAGCTGAAGGGGGCTGGTGTTTTGACTTCTGCATGTGCCAGAGGAAGTGAAACTGGGAAGTGTCTTGGGCTGCTTTGCATGAAAACTGCCTCTCTGTTTAATTTTTTTTTCCCACAACTCCACTTCATTATCCAGCTTCTCGATGCCTTGGCCGCAAGTTGGAAAGAGCTATCAATAGTACATTGTTGGCTGCAGGGTAGAGGGAGGAGGGAAGGGAATAACAAAGCTGCCAACAGCTTTCTGGGGGTGGGGACGGCACAAAGTGCTTTGTCATCCTCTCGACATCCACTACTACTGAACACACACTGGCCCATTGATAGCCCGAGG
Organism: Lanius collurio; assembly: GCA_020086605.1. NCBI lineage: Eukaryota > Metazoa > Chordata > Aves > Passeriformes > Laniidae > Lanius > Lanius collurio. Next base: position 349,380 of record JACBWW010000089.1, read on the forward strand.
CACACCAGGGAGCGAAGAACACCGGGCTTTGCCCCCAGACGTCTCCTGGTGTATTTAAACTGCCTTTTCTTCAAGAGGTCCCTGCTCTAGCACATGGGAATGCTGCCCCAGAGCCCTGTCTAGCGAACCTGGGGGAGGGAATATGTGGAGGAAGAGCATTAGTGTTTCCTGTAGAAAGATGGTTTGGTGGTAGGTGGTAAGCAGAAATCCGTGGCAAATTCTGCCTTGTGCATTTGTGAGTTATTTTTTTTGGCACTCAAAAATGCCAAATTTTAGTAGTTTGTTGGCAGCTGGCACAGGCAAGTTACAAGGCCAGGGTGGATGGGGCTTGGAGCAGCCTGGGATAGTGAGAGGTGTCCCTGCCTGTGGCAGGGGGTGGAACTGGCTGGGCTTTAAGGTCCCTCCCAGCCCAAACCAGTCTGATTCCATGTTTCTAGTCATCTCAGGTGGTTCTGACAGTGCAGATCTTTACTTGGTGTTTGGATACTTAAGCCTGTCTGCCTCGTGGAGAGGGATTAGAGTGGAAAAACACTGCATTGAGAACAGCTCAAGTGAGAAGTTTCAGGACAGACAGTGAGTTGTCAGTACAGCTGCAGAATTTATCCACTTTAGCCTCATTCCTCACACTGTGCTCATGAAAACCCTCCCCTCACCCCGTTGTTTTGGTGGTGCTTCCATAGCTTTGTGCCAGTGTGTTTCATAATGGGAGCACTGGGGAAGGACTGGTTTCCCTGCCTGGCTTTTGCAGGCTGAGCTAGAGGAATATTGCTGGGCCTCAGCACAAAGCTTTTGTGCTGCTGAGAGAGGAAACAAGGCTCTAGAAGTAAAATAATTTGCTTTGATGAGCTTCCTAAAAGCTGGAGCAGGTATTAAAGCCTGTGTCCAAAGTGAGCCTGGAAGACCGTGTGTAGAACTTCCAAACAAACTTGGAAACTGCAAGGGAAATGTGTTTTCCTGCTGTCTAAAGTAGCTCTGTGGGGTGAACTTGTAACTTTTAGGGTTGGGGTGGAGGATGCTTGCATGACACTTCATGTGTGTGTGAAAACGTTGGACATTGTGGAGTGTGTTGAAGGCATCTGAAGAACCGATCCTTTCACTCCTCCTGGGTCTGAAAATGTGAAACTTAAACCTTCTCCTCCTGGGCCCTGTTGATCTATTTGTAGATATTTGTCTCTAGAAAATGTGTGCTCATCTGGTCATGTGTTCCCAGCCATCTGCTCCTGGCAGCCTTCCAGGCCTCCCTTATTAGCATGAGGTTGCTCAGCACTCTCTCTGGGCTCCTGGCTCCAGCCCCTCCTCCATTCCTAACAAAACACGCTGGGTTCTGGTGCCACTGGGGCAGTGGGTGGTTTCGAAGTTGCCATGTGGGTGCTGTGTAGGAGCAGGGATACAAATGATTGGGTGGTTTGAGAAGCTGGAGCCTCTGAAGCGTGTTCCCTGCTAATGTAACCTGGTGTTCTCTCTTTTTCTTGCAGTAGTATTTTACCTTTGAGTAACTGTCCCCAGCTGCAGTGCTGCAGGCACATCGTTCCAGGGCCTCTGTGGTGCTCCTGATGCCCCTCACCCACTGTCGAAGATCCCCGGTGGGCGAGGGGGTGGCAGGGATCCTTCTCTTTCAGCTCTGATATATAAGGTGAGAAAGATTTAACATCTAAACATTGACTTGCACCCGTGTTACAACTGTGTTCAGTTTCTTTTGCAGTCTGATGGGAGTAAATGCAAAGAACTCCAAGACAGTAAGTGGGAGAACAGGGAATTTTTCAGGGACTGGGCTGCAGGCAGGTCTCTCCTTCTTAAATATCACCTGTTTATTAAGAAATGCGAGACCATTGTGCAGCAGATCATTCACCAGCCTGTCCCCAGGGGCCTGCTGCAGCCATTGTACACAGAGCCTGCATTATCATAACATGAAAGGGCTTCTGAAATGTCTGGCAGAGAGAGGAAGCGGGAAGCAAAGGTGAAATGCAGCGAGGGGAGGGTTGATAAGCGCCTTCCTGCGCCCTGCTCTGGAAGGTGAAGCTGTCAGGGCCTGGGAGCTGCCTGAACTGAGGTGCAGATGGGAGAGGCAGCCATCCAGCTCCCAGGCAGGGGTGCTTCTCGAACATGAGCACAGGCAGGGCAAGATCAGGAAGGGTTTGTGTCTGCAGACTTGCAGCTCTCTCGTTTTGTGTTCCTCTTCATTCCACGGGACCTTTCCTTTCAAATGAGGAGACCTGGCTGCTCCTTCCTGTCGAGTAATTGGCACTTGTGTGACTTGGCTCACATCTGTCTCCTTTCTGGGACAAGGGCTGCTCTTCCATTTAGATGAGGCAGCCGGAATCTATGCTCATCTTGCAAATTTGGCTGTTGAGCTAGGGGTGTTGTCATAGGTGTTAGACCTGATTTTTAATTAATCCGTGGGTGGCACACAGATGTTACATGATGAAAAGATACCGACCTTTTTGGGCCACAGCTCCCAGAGGCTCCCCTTGGAGTTCCTGAGAGAACCACAGACCTCATGGTTGCTTTCAGAGTTACCTTTGGTGAATTTTCAGCACTTTTCTCACCCACTTCCCTTGCACAATTTCAACCTCTGAGCCTCCAGTGACAAGATCCCATCAGTTTAATGCTCGAGGTGAACTGTCACAGGTGTTTGGGGGGTACAAACTCCAGAGAAGCAGCACAATGGGCTTCCTGTCACAGAAAGAAGGTACAAAAATAGCTTCAAGAGGGTTCAGGACGAGTAGTTAATCCCCTCTGAGTGGGAAATGGGAACTCCTGCCAGCCAGCTTTGCCAAGCCTCATGTGTGCACCAGGCAAGGCCCAGAGGCAGAAAATGGGCTCGGCATGGAGGAGGAGGGTGGAAGGAATCATGGTTTGGCAACTTTGGAGTCTATGATTCCAGTACAGCCTTGACCTTGCACAGATTTTGACAGTGGTGTGTAGGCAGGGGGGATGTCATCCAGATAGCTGCATCCCAGAAATATGGATAGAATTCTTCCTGGATTTATTGCTGGACAAAACTAGCAGAATCTATCAGAAAATCAGCCCCTTCTGTAACAAAGGATCATGGAATTGTTTGGGTTGGAAAAACCCTCTAAGGTCATTGAGTCCAAGTGTTCCACCAGCATTGCCATATTCATGCTAACCCATGTCCCCAAGTGCCAAATCCACAGGGCTTTTAAATCTCTCCAGGGATGGTGACTCCAGCGTTCCTCTGGGCAGCCTGTGCCAGGGCTGGACAGTCCTTTTGGAGAAAATATTTTCCCTAAAATGCAACCTCCCCTGGCCTGGAAATGGTTGAGGTGATTTCCTCTCATCCCATCCCTCATTCTCTGGGAAAAGAGCACAACTCCCACCTGGCTGCACCCTCCTGTCAGGGAGTTGTAGAGAGCAAGAACATCCCCCATGAACCTTCTTTTCTCCAGGCTGAGCCCTACCAGCTGCTCCTCATCAGACTTCTGCTCCAGACCCCCAACTCTATTCCCTTCTCTGGATATGGTCCAGCCCCTCAGTGTCTCTGTTGGAATGAGGGGCCCAGAACTGACCCCAGGATTTGAGGTGTGTCAGACCTCAGAGAGGTTAACAGTGCTCTGTCTGCCCCCTCGGTCACCTACTCAGTCTGGCAGTGCTGCAGTTACAGCAGCCTGAGCTTTTCAGCCAGCAGCATGACCTGGAAAAGCATCTGGATCCAAAAGCTTAAGTCCTTTTTCCAGCTGTATCAGCTGTTGCAGTCCAAGGGATGACCTTTCCGAACACGCCTGCCTCTGCTGGCGCAAGGAGAACTCGGATACATCACTGCTATAAACGGGGGCTCCCTGGAAGGGATGGCATTTTTTGTGTGAAGAGACTTAAAGCTCAGCCCTCCATCTGGGGAGCTTTGCTGGAGCTGGGAATGCCACAACGCCCGGTGCGGGTGCTGCGCAGCCAAGACGTGCCCTGGCTGGCAGACTTGGCAGGAGGCTGCAGGTGTAGTACATGCCAGCAGCCAGTGCTTCCACAGCTTTCTCCAGCCACTTGGCTGGGGTGGATCATAACATCCTTCCTTCTGACCCTGCCAACACGCCAGGGCCTCCCCCTGTCCCTCCTGGGACATCTGAGGAGTGGAGCAGAGCTGGAGAATCTTGTGCTCAATGAACTGGAACCATGTGGAAGTTGGTCCTCGTGGCTTTGCGCTGCTGAAACGGAGCTGGAGGGCTAGGGAGCCAGGGTTTGGGCAGCTGGGTAAAATTCAGTCTGGTGGCAGGGGGCTTTGTCCACAGGAACATGGCAGGGGGATTTTGTATGGGAATTTTTCCAGGGTGATCTAAAACGGAGTGCTTGTTGTGTAAACAGGATTTTGCTTTGACCGGCTTCCAAAGAATTCTGGGCTGCTGCTGCTGCTTCACAGGAGCAGCCCACAGAGCTCTTCTCTTCCCCAGCATCTCTTGTTTGGATGCCTAGAAATAAAGTATCAGCTGCCCCAGCCAGGCTGTGTAAATGTAATTCCCACTGAACTGGGGGAACTGGTTCTGTTATCCCTGTGGTTGTGCTGTCTTTGGCTCCTGGGCTGTCAAAGGGGGCTTTCAGTGGAACAGTCTCACTGGGTTTAGAGCACTGGACATAATTTCTAGGGACAAGGAGGTTCTGAACCAAATAGCTCAGAATGCTTTTCCCTTCCTATGGCAGTGCCAGTCTTCCCACCCAAAGGCACACCTCCCATGTCAATCCCAGCCTGCTTTCCTTACCTTCCTCACTCAGTTTTAGTTTTGTGTGCATGGGAAAAGCATGATCTGTGAGCTTTTCTGGAGAGAAGGATGTTTTCTGGAACAGAAACACTTTCTACACTGAAACAACAGCTGTAAAGGCTCCTGTGAAGTCACTGCTGAAGGATATGTACATAAGTCCCTTGGATTTGTTTTTTTTTAAGTACCTCTGTAGTGAGCCCTGCCTCTTTCTGCTGGCTTCATCACAGCCACAGCCTGACCTCACTGGAGCAGCTCTCAGTGCATTTCTGGTGTACTCAGCCACTCAGACTTCCTTCAAACTCGATGAATAAACTTATTTCCTACAGGATATTTATTCTGGTGAAGTGTAAACTTGTTTTTCATCTCAGCTTTGTGGGCTTTCAATGAATGGCAGCTTCCTCTGCTCTGCTTTCCGAGGCCAAGCAGCTCCCAATTTGCACATGGTGTTACTTTGTCACCAGTGTGAATGTCCTCAGTGGCTTCTCTGTCATACAATAGTCAAACCAAGGGGCATCTATTTTAAGACACGAGGTAATAGGAATTAAAGCCCTGGGACAGTGGCTTGGGGAGCCTGGAAACTCTTGTAAGGAGCTGCTGAATTAATCGCCCTGTTAAAATAAAATACTTGGAGGCTGGACAGTTGCTCACCCAGTGACCCAGTGGTGTGAACCACTGCCCACCCACCTGCTGAGGAGGGAGGGACACATGGCCCTGCAGGTGCTCTCATGACCTCAAGTATCTGCTTTACTTCTGCCCTTCAGAGCTGTGCAGGTGCCTGTGAATGTGAGGGACAGGGACACATGAGCTGTCTGTCACCAGGCACAGGGGACAGTTCAGCTTCACTGCAGTTAACAGCGTTAACTCAGGGCTCTGCTTCTTTTCACTGGGGCTCTTTGCACTGAAACATGGAAATCATTACTGGGCAAGCCAAGTGCCTGCAGGAATTGTCTGAAGGAATGGAGCTTTAACCACAGAATTGTTTTCTAGGAACTGCTGAGCTGATCCCAAGTGATCTGCATGCTTGGCATTCTCATGGGGCAGGACTGGGGAGGGGTGTGTGTGTTTGTGGTCTCTGGAGAAGACCTCCTCACAAGCTTCAGATCTGCTCTGGAATCTCCCTGCACTCTTGTTTCCCTCCCTTACACCAGGAGGCAACCCATTGGTTATAAAATCTGGGAAAGCAATTTGTGGTCACTCGTGGATCAGAAAGGCTTTTGGGGATGGGAGAGGCACCAAAACTGGTTGAGCTGCAGCAGCAGAAGCTTTGCCAGTGTTGGGTCCAGTTGTGTTCCTGGAAGGGCAGTTCACGAAGCACCACCAGATGTGGCTGGAGCCTGCAGTGAGGGAGTGGAGTCTTCTACTCTGAAATTTAATATTATGTCAATATGTAACACTGCATTCCCTTAACAGGAAAACACAGCTAGAAATCACTCTGAGGGCTGAGAACTGTGTGGTGTGTCCCTGAGCCAGAAAAAAGGGAAGGGAAATCATAATCCTCTTCTCAGTAAAACCCTAAGACCATTCCTTTGCATTTGCTCTCTCCAGTTGTCCCCTGGCTGTTCAGGACTTTACATTTTTCATTTTCCCAGGATGAGAAGATCACTGTTAGCCAAGATGTCCCAGTGCACGAAGGGAAGCCTCACATTGTCCACTTCCAGTACAAGGTCACAGAGGTGAAGACCTCCTCCTGGGATGCAGTGCTCTCAAACCAGAGCCTCTTTGTGGAAATCCCTGATGGATTATTAGCTGATGGAAGCAAAGAAGGGTAAGTTCTGGATCCCAGAGGTGCAGCTGTGGCTCCTGTGGGGCAGGACTGAGCTTACATGGGTGATGGTGGACAGACACCCCATCCCTGGAAGTGTTCCAGGCAAGGCTGGATGGGACTTGGAGCAGCATGGTCTAGTGGAAGGTGTCCCTGCCCATGGCAGGGGTTGGAATGAGATGAGTTTTAAGGTCCCTTCCAGCCCAAACCGTCCTGGGATTCCAAGCCATGTGCGGGGAGAATGGGCTGTGCAGTAGCAGCTCTGTTCATGGTTTGTGCACATTCTGCTCCCTTATTTGCAGAGTCACCCATGGGAATATTTTCCCCCCAGTGATAATTCCAGATGAGTTGCCATTGTTTTAGTCCCAACACTAATGAAAAGCAATAAATGAGCAGAGTGAATCTTTGTATACTTTGGTATAGAAAGCCAACAAGATTTTCTCTGATATTTTACTATTTTTTTAATTTTATTTTTCCTCTGGCCACTTGGCAAGCCTATCTTGGCAGGTTTTCCTCTCTTTCAGGGAAGAAAAAACTCCTCCATCCTATTGATGCTCTCCTCATCAGTAGGTGGATCTGCTCTTGGAGCGCTGCTGCGCTGGCGCCGGGCTCTGCCAGGAGCTCTGATTTTTCTCTTGGCAGAATCCGGTCGTGTTTTGTCCAGACAGCTCTGCTCTGGGAAGTTTGGGTGAACGCAGCTTCCAGAGCAGCTCCTTCCTGCCAAGTGCTGTGCCAGAGGTCTCCGCTGCAGCGTAGATGTGGCTTTGCTGGATTCCTCTGCGCCTAAATCTCCAAGTAGGCTTCATCCCTCAGTGACAGGAGCTAATTAAAGAAAAACCCACTGCTGTGCACCTTCAGGAAGTGGCAGTGTTGATGCTGTCTCACACTTCTCATTTGACTCTGAGTCCAGATAAATGTTTGTGTAATTTCTGCGGTTGGCCGTAAATCTCTGGGCTCTCCCGGGAATGGGCCCTTCTGGGAGGGGATTTATTTGCCTGTGTCATTGTGACTTAAAGCACAATTTTGTCAGGTTATTTTTAGCTGGGTGAAACAGCCGAGGAGAGGCCATAATTAAAGTAGTTCATTAACATATTAACAGAACCCTTGCAAATTTAATCTCCTGCGCTGCGCTGACGGCTGGTTAATGAGATGTGGAGTGAAGGCCTGTTTGTCACTGCTCTGGCAGCGCCAGTGGTTACAAGTGACAGCAGTTGCTCCATGTGCCACCCCGGAGGCTCGCAGAGGGGTTACTGCAGCACCGCTTCCATCAGGAGGTGGCAGAAATAATCCAGCTGGAAAGGCAGGAAGCGAGGATCCAGGGGGCAGCAGCTGTGCCATCCAGCCGATGTGCTCAGGAAATGGCTCTGCCCGCGCACACATTCTCTGGGGATGGTTTGTTCTCCTTTTCTGCCTGCCATGGGCTCCGTTCTGGGCGGTTTTCTTTCCCAAAAAGCACAGAACTCCCAGATGCCCCATGTGCATTGCCAGGGAATGCAACCTGGCGCGGGAGCAGCTGCGATATTCCGCTTCCTGCCTACCAAGGCTTCAGTCCCAAAGCACCACAGGTGGGGAGGGTGTTTGTGGCTGTGAGGACAGGGACTTGTCGTGACTCGGAGCAAGGACAGCTCTTGAATCTGCAGGGCAGGAAGCCCATTGTTTCAGCACCCATTGTTCGCTGGAAGGGGGCTGTAAACAATCTTTGTATCTGAAAACATCCAAACAGTTGATAATTTGATAATGCTCAGAGGCTTCCTCAGGACAGGACTTCCCAGAGTTGATGTCCTTTTGTCTTCCTCCTCCTTGGCAGGTTGTCAGCACTGCTGGAGTTTGCTGAAGAAAAAATGAAAGTCAACTATGTCTTCATCTGCTTCAGAAAAAGCAGAGAAGATCGAGGTGAGGGCTGGCCCGCGCTCGGGTTTGCTCCTGACATCCCACATGGTGCTGCTGAACCTGTAAAGAAACTTGGTAATCCCAGGGCAAGACCCACGGGACCCTCCTAGTGCAGGGGTTATTATGTGCATAATTCTTAGGGGGGAATAGTTTCCTGTGAAGGAAATAAGCCATTTTTGGAGGGTAAGGGTGAGGGAGTGTTGTGGTTTCTCCAACAGATCTGCTGGATGGGGCTTGGAGCACCTGGTCTAGTGGAAGTTGTCCTTGCCCGTGGCAGTGGGGTGGAACTCCATGAGTTTTAAGGTCCCTTCCAGTCCAAACCAATCTGTGATTCCATGATAAGACCTGGTTTGGTGCCCTACCATTAAATACTCTGGTGCAAAAAGCTGCTACTGAATGATTGGGGGGATTTTCTCATCCAGAGTTAATATTCCCCTTTTGGTGAGCAGTGAAGTCTCTTGTTTGGCACCAGGCTGCTGTGACATGGAAGGTGAAACCAGGGAGGAGTTATTAGATGGAAAACAAGCACTTAGACCCTGTTGCCCTGAAATTCATCAGCTTTTTAAAGATCTCCTGGCACTTCTGTCCTTTCCAGGCTTACAGGTAATCCTGGCCCTGCCTCGAGATGCTTATGGCTTCGGGGGCTGCATTAGGATCTAAAGATAGACATGTTGGGTGAGGGATTACAGCCAGGGGGCTGGGGGAGGTTCCTGGCTGGGGTCACTCTAAATCCCACCAGACTCAGGCTGTATCCTAGTGAGTAACTCCAACCCCAGTTCTAATTTTACTCCGCAGCTTCAAGAGCTGCCCTGGCTTCTCCGAAATGAAGGGCCTTAGTAGAGCTAAGCTGAGCTGAGCCCAGGAAGATGTCATCATCCCATATTACCATGCCAGGAATAATTTCCAAATCAAGTCCTGGATGTTATGTCACCACCAGCACTGGTTTGCGTAGGTGACCCCTGCAGAGGCTGGGGACAGCAGATAGCCAATGCCAAGGGTTGTTTGTAGGAGTTCTGGAGGGCTCCAGATCCTGAAATGCAGCTGAAATTCAGTGCTGCCAGAAAACATCTTCAGGAGTTCCTCTACATGATCATTCAGTGTCCTGGAGCTGATTGCCTGAGGGTGCCATAGGAATGGGATACTGCACCAGGGTGAGTGTCACAGGAAGCCATTGCTTCAGTGGCACAGGCGCAGCGTCACAGAACTGTGTCTGACAGCCCCAATGTGTGGGGGCTTCTGGGCTGGCCCCGCTCTGAATCCCCACATGTAACCCAAAGTGGCTTTCCTGAGGTCCCACACCGAGCTGTGCAGAGTTTCCCCTGAGCTCCAGGACCTCATTACAGAGACAGCAAATGCCTCATCCCTCAGCAGATTCTTCTTTGCTGCTCTCTGTCCTCTCTTGGCACTCAGGGGATGCTGAGGCAGGACAAAACTTGTGGGGATGGCCACATGCATCCTGGGAAAGTGGGGATGTGCACCTGGTGCAGGCAGACCACCAACCATCGCTGTTTCTCACGGGGGATAAAAGAAACATTGCAGGAGAAATATGGACAAAGCTGCTCAGCTGCACAGCTAAAATTCCTTCACACTTAGGAGCAGCTGCGATGAGTACAGGAGGAGACAAAACCCCTGCTGGAGAGGGCTGTGCTTCTCTGCATTGGAAGCTCTGGATGCATTTACAGAGGGTGTCCCGTGCACTTGGATGGATATTCTTGGCTCAAGGGAGAGGTAAAGAGGATTATTCCTGGTGATAACAGATCTCCTTCTCTTTGGTAGCTCCACTCCTGAAGACATTCAGCTTCTTGGGCTTTGAGATCGTGCGGCCTGGCCATCCCGCTGTCCCGTCACGGCCGGACGTGATGTTCATGGTGTACCCCCTGGATCAGAGCTCTTCCTCCGATGAAGAATAGCTGCAGAGGGGGACTCCAGCAGGACCCCAATTTGCTTTGGAGGGGAGAGGGGACCACCTCCTTTCCTGAGGAAAGGGAAGCCAAGCTTCTGTTGGACTGCAAGTGCATTTCTCATTGTTAGATTGGGCTGTGTATCCCCAGAGTTGACTCTCATTGAAATGTGTTGCCTAGAGAACTATCTATCACACATGTAATCATCACTAGGAAAAGGAAGATGTTCATGAACTGGCATAGGAGCTCTTCCCATGCAGCTGCGTGGTGTGGGAGCCCTGGGGTCGGTACCACCTTCGGGACTCCTCCCAACCTGTGTCGGTGCCTCCTGCCTGCCCGGCGTGGGCTCAGCTGGGACACCCGTTCATTTCCCACTCATGACCTTAAAAACGGCCTGGCTTGGTGTGGGGCACGTGCAGGAGGCGCTCGAGTTATCCTTTAACACTACATTAAACCCCCCCTGCGTCTCCACTCCGATGCTGGTTTAACTGGTCTAACCTTTATTTTTCCCTTTTTTTGAAAACTTCTTGCTCTTCCAGCTTTTGTTTTACGCAGTCTTAACCCTGTTCCATGTTCCCACTGCACTATCACGGCATTCAATAAAAGGGGCATTCAGATGAACTTCACACACCTGGGGCTGCTTATTTGGGAGGAGCAGTTTCCTGACCTACACCGTGATGGTTGGGATGGTCCAAAGAGCCAAGAAAAGCTCCTGCCTTTACCCTCTGCCCCGGGATGGGTCTGGAGCAACCCCAAGCCCTCACCTCTGCTGTTGTTCACCTTCCCACAGGGATGAGCTCGAGGCTTGAGATGCCACCAGTGGCTGTATCCAAACCAAAGGGTTGTGTGGGGGCAGGTGCTGGGATGCTCTCCCCATCCAGGAGCTTTTCCAGTAGGTCATGGCTCAGCCCAGCCTTATCCAATGCTGGAGAAGGAGGTGTCCTGTCTCTGTGCCGTGGCACTGTATCCTGGCTGGCTCTGACAGGCACCAGGGAAAGAGGATGTGCCCCAGGGCCATGCCCTCGGCTCTTCCTGGCTTGTCTCCTTGTTGGGGGATCGCTCCTGTTCTCTCGCTCTTTGATGGATGGTTCTGTTGGAAGCTGGACCTGAGTCATTCCATATCCACCATCGTGTTTGGTTTGGGAGAGGTGATGCTGGGATATGAATGTGTGTGAATAAATAATCTTAAAATTTGTGTCTCTTTCGCCCTCCTTCCCCTCCACGAAACCAAGGGGCTGAAAGGAGTTCTGTTCCCTCCAGCAGGGTGTTAGACCCTACATCAGTTTAAAATCAACTGGGTTGTCCCCTGAAAGAGGAGCCCTCAGGAATGGGTGGTCCCTGGCTAAAACTGCTGAGTGCTGCTTCTGGCTTGAGAAGGGCGCAGTTTTATCCCTTCTTGGAGCTGGAGCTGCCTCCAGTCTGGCCCGGGACTGTTGGGTGCCTCCTGGGTGTCTCTGCATGTGCCAGCAGCCTGCTGCCACCCTATGGTGCTCCAGGCTGGCACATCCCAGCTGATGGGATGGGAACAACTTTGCTCCTTCTCACCAGTAAAACTGACTGGAAAAGTGCAGGATTCTGGTCACAGGAGCTGGGGTGAGGCTGATCTGTGTGGCTGTGCCACTGCTTCTCTGACAGTTCCAAATCCTCTCCTGCCCTGCCTCAGGTAAAGGTGGGCAAATGCGGATTTCTCAGATCACCAAACGCATTCCCGAAACACCCTCTGGAAAATCTGGAAGGTGCCTCTGATGTCCCTGGGCACTGCCTCCCACATGGATCACCTCCGTGGCAAAGCTGGAGGAACCAAGCCCTGCCCTGTGACCGCCCTGTGCGCCCAGTGCCTCCTCTACCCGGGGGCTGAGTGTAGGGCAGGGCCTTGGTGCCCAGGGGTTCAAGCCAGGGGGGTTCTGCCTCCAGGTCTGAGTTCAGCTGCAGGCGCTGCCGGAGCCGTAAGCGCTGGGGCAGAGCCGGATCCAGGGGCGCAGGGCAAAAGCCTTGGTTCAGTGAGCACTGGGAGCTTTCTCAGATGCCCGAGATGGGGAAACCCCCCTCTCCCACCCCAAAAGTCACTGGCCACAGTTTCTGGGGATAAAGGACCAGACTTGGGGGAACAGGAAGAAAAAGCCACCCTCACAGGTTTGTGATTGTCTCTTAAAAAGATTTATTCTCCCTCCTTGCCCAAATGTACAAAGGCAAGAAGAGTACAGTTTGTATATATATATATTTATATATATATATATATAAAAAAACAAGGAACTTGGTAATAATGTACACTTTACAGAAGGGCAGAGTCAGGAAGACTGAAATGAAACCCAACACAGCAACGCCAATGGAAACGAGCTATAAACACCAACAGTCTGACACCGGGGCTGGGGGTGGCCCCGTGGGCAACAAGTGGCCCAGAGAACCCAGGAAATGTCAAACCTCAAACCTATTCTGCATCAACTGTTGCTTCATTAAACACCTAAAGGGAGACTCAACTGGGACCCAACTGGGAAGGTGGGGAGCAGCCCCCCGACCCCCTCCGACTGCCAGCAAAGCCTGTGGCCCCCCCCAACACCCCCAGGCACTTCCTCTGCGCCACTGGAGCCACTGTGGGCCCCGGCCATGCTGGGAGCCAGGCTGTGCCAGGCCGGCCGAGGCTGGAGGTAGGAGCAGCCAGTGGGGCGCTCCTCCACGGGTGGGATGTGGGGCTCTCCCAAGCACTCCGACCCTGCCGGTCCCCAGCCCCGTGGCTGCATGTGGCTCCATGACAGGTGTGGGGTGGGTCCATCACCCACCCTGTCCCTGCGGAGTGTGCCGGGCCACGCGGCCCCATCTCTTTCCAAAGACAACGAAGAATAGCAGAAAAATGAGTCAAACAACAAGAGCAGGCCGGGGCCACGATGCTGCCAGCACCTGAACCAGGGCCGAGAGCAGCCAGTGTCTCCTTTCCAACTGGATACAGTGGGATGGGGAAGAAACGGGGAAAGAAAACAAAACCCAAAACAACAGCTTTCAAACAATTGCTTTTTACAGTATGTACAGAGCCCAGCGGGCAGAGCATCCCCGTACAGCGGCCCTCGGGGCCGGGTGCGACACGGACACACAACCGAGACCGATGGCCCCCAGGTCCCCCGGCTGGGCAGCGGGAGAGGCGGGGGGCAAGCAGGGGCGGCCCGGCCGCTGCGGGGCCGAGGTAGAGTGTCGGCCTGGGGAGAGCCGCTCTGAGGCGGGGGCAGAGGACCAGAAAGCCCCTGTCCTTGGAGCTGGGGAGCAACCAGGAGTGGGGACCATTTTCCTACAGGACCTGGTGCCTCCAGCCCTGGCACGAGGCTGGAGCGGGGACCAGCATGGCCCCACGTGCCTCTGGCAGAACCTAAGTGTGCTTGTTCCTCACTGCGCCCTGCCTGCGGCCTGGGGAAGCAGCCCTAAAAGCAAAAGGTGAATGAAAAGGGGAGCCACAGCCCCCCACAGCAGGATGTGTTGCCCCAGGGTTTGGGGGGCACTTGCCATGGTAGTGGGGCAGAGGAAAGGCTGGGAGTTGCAGAGTTCCAGCTCAGAAAGCAAAGCAAAAGCCACGGGGCAGGTCTGGACCATGCATGGCCTGGGGGGCCCTGGCAGCCTGTGCCCTGCTGGCCCCAGCCCCAGGGAGCCCCTGCCCCCCCCAGGCAGAGGCTGCTTTGCCGGAGCCAAGAGCTTCCCCCAGCCCCACTCTGGCCATCAACCACGTGTTGGCGGATCAGGCACAGAGTTGTGGGTGCTGTGGGGTGCAGGACCAGATGAGGGACTGGGAGAGCCCCACAGCTGCCTCCGGCCAGGCTGGCACCCACTCGCCCAGCTCGCATCAGCCCCCCGACACCTGCCGAGGCTCCGTGAGCCAGTCCTTGCTTCCTTTCCTGAGACTGTGGCCACACAGCAGGCTCAGCCCCGTGTTCCAAGTCCCCGCCTGCCCCCAGTCCTGTCATGAAGCAGCAGCTCGCAGAGACACGGCAGGGTCCCAAATTCATTGAGAAACTTCAGTGCTTCTGTTTCCTCTTCATATGCACCAGGCAGGTGAGTCGCCTCCAACCTGAGCGCTGGTGCCCAGTAGAATAAATATATCCGCAGGTACCAGCTCATCCACTCACCAAGGAGGGGGGTGGTGGGGAGTCAGTGTGTGTCCGATGGGGAGAAGACAGAGTCTGCCTCGGATCACGGCAGGAACGTCAAGCAGTACAAGTAACACCATTCAACTGATGTCTAAAGGAGTCTCCAGCACTTCCCCATGTGAGCCAGTCACAGATCTTGTACAGCCCAGGCATCCCGGCGTGTCACATCCTGCCATGACCCAAGGGCAAGTCAGCTCCCGTGAGCCCAAGGCCACGGGCACACCCTAAAACCTCGAGGGCACCCGTGAGCGCCTGCCCATCCCAGCCACCTCCGGCCCAGCCCAGCCGCCCACGTGGAGGCACGGCGGGAGCAGAGCCTTACCGTTCTCACCTCCGGGGAGGTGGGTATAGGGAGGGAGTGGAGCCTTGCTGGCTGGCAACGATGGCTGTGGAGGAGAGACCTGGGGGGGAGAAGAGGTGTCAGAAGCTGGCAGACAGGGCCGGGCACCTCGCAGGGAACAGTGTGAGGGTCCCACAGCCCAAGGGCAGGCGCAGTTTCCCCCCCAGCCCAGCCCAGCCCCGCTCTCACCTGTTGCATAGGGCAGGTTGTACTGTGCTGGCAGCAGCGAGTACCCGAGGTGGTGGTGGTGGTGATGTGTCGAGAGCAGGCGCTGGGAGGGCGACGTGCGGGGCCGGTCGCCGCTCCTCTCCCCTGCGCCCGCTCCCCCGACGCTGCTGCAGCTCCCGCCGCCCCCCACCACCCCACAGCCGCCGCGGTCCCGCTCCTGAGACGTCTTCTCACTTATCTGGAGAGTGGAAAGCAGACACATGCTGAGGGACATGACCAGCTACCCCGGGCACATACTGGGATATTCCCTCTGCCTTTGCCTAAAAGGCTCCTATGATGCTGATGGGAAGTGGCCAAAAGCCTGCGGAGAACACAGGGCCACTTTGAGGACAACTCTTTCCTCACTGTGTCCAAGCTCTGTCTCCCAGCTCAGCCCAGGAGGAGCGATGGGACGGAGACAGCCCCCACATCCCACCTGCAAGCTCCAGAGCTGAGGACAAGTGTCACCTGGTTGCTGCAGGGCCTGGAGAAGCCCCAGTGCTGGTCCATCCCAAAGGAGTTGTAACATTGGAATACTCCACGGCTGCAGCTCCCCCACAGCAGCAGAAATAGCAAAATCACATGGCAAGCGGAGCTGCCCCCACCTCACTGCAGGATCCAGGGACCATCCCACAGAGCTGGGCAAAGCCAGCGCCCTCCTGACCCTCACCGTGGGTGATTTGCTCTTGTAGTGGCTGGCGTGCTGCTGCAGGATGTCCAGGGCCTTGGACTCCGAGCTGGATTTACAGCTCACACTGGGGCTGGCTCGGGACTTGTCGCTGTCATCGCTGCCGGACGCTTTGCTCCCGTACGGAGAGAAGGAATAGCTGGAGGGTAGGTATGACCCTGGGGGGAGAAGAGCAGTCAGGGCACCAGGAGCATTCGGGCAGCACAGTGGGAGCATGTGGCTCTGTATGTGTGTGAGAGGATGTCCCCCAGCCATCCCCCACCCTGGGAGCAGGGACAGCCGGGAACAGACACCCCTTGAAGGGCCCGGCTCCCTACCTGGGTAATTCTGCATCATGACGGTGGGCATGGCGCGGTAGCTGGGGTGGTTGGGGTCGTACGATTGGCTGTAGGAGTAGCCGTGCATGTAGGGGATGTAGGACTGATGCTGCGTGAGGGGTGAGGACACGGGGACGTGGACACTGGGCCTGGGGTCCTTCCCCACCATGCGAGCCTCCTCAGTGGGGGTCAGCTTGCACTCGGAGCTGGTGCTCTCCTTCCCATCCTCCTTGGACGAGGCTTCTTTGCTTCGATTTCTTTCTTCCTTCAACTTTCGGTCCCGCTCCTCTTTCCACCGCTCATCCTCTGTCTTGATGTCTGAGTACTTTGCCGGGTACACGTAGGTCCACATCCGGGGCTCAGCTTCCTGCAAGAACAGCCAACCATCTGAACAGCTGCCTCCCTCTGGCTCTGCCTGTCCTGAAACCAGCCTGCATTTGGAGGAGACTGGCAAACCCCCCCTCTCCTTCCCCAGGCTCTCCTTGGCCCATCTGTGGCCTCCACTTCCTACAAGAACAGCCAACCACCAGAGCAGCTGCCTCCCCACAGCCCCACCTGTCCCAAGCTGGGTTTGGAGGAGACCAGCAAACGCCACTCCCCTTCCCCAGGTTCTCCCTAGCTCATCCATGGCCTCACAGCCCCACCCTTTTTCTGGCCCCAAGGGAATCCCATGGAGTGTCACCACAAGCAGAGGACAACACATGTTCTCCGAGGTGATGGCCCCAGCAAAGCCCAGTGAGCAGCTTCCTGCAGAAGCAAACCCATGGCTGGGCTGGCGGGTAGGGCAGGGCATTACCTGTCTGTACCAGAGAACAGGGTCCACCTCCGCTTGCCGGCCACACTCGGAACCAGGCTTCATCTCAGCCGTCTCCTTCCCTAGGTGACCAGCCTCACTCAGCTTCACCTTGAGCCCCTCAGCGACCTGGCTGCTGGACAGCTTGGACGAGTCTTCCAGCTTGGGGATGATGACGGATTTGGCCATATCAGGACCTCCCTGCTCCTTGGGCTTGCTCAGCCCCGACTTGACGAGGTCCGTGAGGCTTGGGGCTTTGGTCAGCGTTGGGGGCATGGGTGGCTTCTGCTTCCATTCCTCTTTGAGTGCTGCCTCCCTCTCTTTCAAGCCCAGCTCCACCTTCTTCTCCAGCCCTCGCTGCTGCTGCTGCTCCAGGCTCTGCCGCTGCTTCTGCTGTTCCTCGTACTGCTGGCGGTAGGCAGGGTTGGTGCTCAGCAGGTGAGCATGGTAGCCCTGCTCATTGTAGCCATAGGGCGGCACGTAGGCGTACTGGTTGTAGTAGAGGGACTGCATGTACATGTTGGGGCGCTGCTGGATGACTGAGGGCTGCTGGCTGGAGCCACTGCTGAGCTCTGCCTTCTTCTCTTCACAGCCTTCACTCTTCACCTTCACCTCCGAGTTCTCCTGCTCCTCGTCCTTCTTCAGCTTCAAGGCCTGTGTCTCGGCCGCAGACTGCCCGCCAGGGTTCAGGGGTCCTGGGCTGGCCTGGGGGTAGCCAGGGGAATAGTAGGTTTCAAAGCCTTGGTAGTAGGGAGAATCTTTGCTCTGCGGTTGTGACGGGAAAAGAGCTTTTTTGGCGCCTTCCTTGACCAGCTGCTCCGGATCCTTTGCCTTCATGCTCTCCAGCTTGCCCTCCCCATCCTCCCCAGCGTCGGAGATGTCCGAGTAAGCCGGGCTGTTGGTCTTCACTGAGCTGGCCTCTGCCCCGTTCTGGGTGACAACGTGCAGTGGGGTCAGGGGCTGGGCTGGGTTGGTGTTCTCCAACCTGCTGGCCCCACCGATGGAGGGACTGGGTGCGTTGTCGGTGAAGCTGTAAATTTTATCCGCCTCAGCCTTGATGCTGGCGAGCCGGCTCTGGTGGGGGTCGGATGAACCGTTCAGCAGCCCCTCGCCTTTCATTCCCAGCTCGCTGGATTCCCCCCGGAAAGGGCTCTTACCTTCCTCTGCTCTGCAGGCTTTGCCAGGAGTCAAAGGGTTTTCCACCTCTTTGGGTTCTTTCTTCTTCTTGTCTTTCTTCTTCTTCTCCTTGGAAGGGGTGAGGGCAGGGTTGACGGCGAAGGGCTCTCCCATCACTGTTGGCTTAGGCTGGATGGGTTTGAGTTGGGGGCTGTTGGGCATGGTCTGGACCACGGTTGTGGTGAGGCCAGTGGAGGAGCCGGGGCTGGCTGTGGTGAGCGTGGCAGTCTGGAAAGTGTAAATCGGCTGTGGGGGGATGGCTGGTGCAATGGGTCTGGCAGACTTCAAGCTTTTGGAAGGGATCTTCTCCTGTTTAGCACCAGAGGCCTTCTTTGACTTGTCCTTATCAATGCATCGCTTCTCCAGAGAGTCAAAGTCATCGTTACTCGTCTCATCGGCCACCGAGGGACCATCCTCAGAGCCATCATTGGACAGAGCACCTGGGTCTGTGTCCCCTTCCCCACCCACCTTCTTCTTGCAGGGGACCTTGGCGCTGAACTTGCTGGATGGGGAGGGGCTGTGGGGCTCCATCAAGCGCACCTTGGGGGTGGCTGAGCGAGCGGGTGACAGGGAGCCCTTCTGTGCCCCAGCGGCACCGTTGCAGCTCCCGACGTCAGCATGCAGGGAGGGCTCCTCGCCATACTCGCTGTCCACATCCGCCTCCAGCTTGCTGTCATCATCCGTGTGTGCGTGGGCCTGGTGGTACTTCAGCCCATTGATATGCTTGTACTTCTTGTTACAGTTGGGGTGGGGACAGTCGATGAGGATGGGAGAAGGGCAGTTGCGCTCCAGGACAGCCGGCTCCACCTTGACCGCGGCAGGTGGCACCGTGGCCGAGCCCATTGAGTTTGTGCGGATGCGTTTACTGCCCTTGGAGTCCTCCGAGCTGGAGTTCAGCTCCATGTCGGAGAGGGGTTTGCTCTTCCGCTTGGTGACAGAGGAAGGACTGGCCTTCACGTCCTCAGCGGTGCCACCAGGCGGGGTGCGGTGGTCCGAGGAGTTCTGGCTGCCCCGGCGCCCCTTGCTGTTGGCTCCCGCCCGGGTCTTGCTGCTGTTGCTGGTGCCCTTGCTGTCCGAGGCAGCGGCCGTCTCGTTGACCGGCGTGTTGCTGTTGGGCCGCATGCGCTTGCCCCTGCCCCGGCCATTGCGCATCTCCAGGTCACTGGTGGGAGAGTCACAGAACCTGCAGGGAGGAGGACACAGAGGTCTCAACAGAGAGATGGCTGTGCTGTCCCCAAGGCACAGTGAGGATCACCTTACTCTCCCCCTATCAATCCCACAGACTTCTCCCCCCACTGACTGATAAAGAGGAACCAGAGAGGTCCCTGGGATGTGCTAAACCATCTCCAGTCCCCAGGACAAGGGATGTGTGCCTGCAGGGGAAAAGAGTCATGGGAGCAGTTGGGTTGGGCAAGGAGGAGATTCCAACCCCTGTGGCAGCCCCGTGGGTACGCAGCAGAGTGTCCTGGGTGCCGTGGGGGCCGTACAGGATTTGCCCTCAGCGCTGGGAGCCCACCAGAGGCCCCCGTCCGCTTACCGGGGAGGTGCCCAGTCATGCTGCGTGCAGTCCAGCAGCGTCCCCACGTACGTCTTGTTCCTCCAGGTGACGTTGACCACCAGCATCCCTGCAAGGCAAGGGGAAAGTGCCAGGTGTGATCCCACAGCGCCAGGAAACTGCCCCTTGAGACAGGCAGGAGGAAGAGCTGAGCTCTAGGGCTGAAGGAGGGTGGAGAAGGGGTCTTGGGCTCTCAGAAGAGGTGAGACATGAGGCTCAGGGCTAGAGGGGCACCAAAACGGGAGCTGGAGACTCCCAGCTCATCCCTTTCCTTGGCATGTCTCACCTGTCCCCTCTTCCTGTTCCCTATTTTCATGGGATGTTAAAACCTAGTGACACCCAAAAAGGGCTGTGGGATTTCAGGGGGGACCTGAAGATCCACATTGGCTCCACGTGTGCTTAGGTAGGGTAGGGAAGGTGGTCTCCAGGGAGGAAGAACTGGGAAGCCCCCAGGGGAAATGCAGAAAGCGCCCAGCAAAGCTGTGGAACCCAAAACAGAGCTGCACCCCCCTCAGCAGGGCTACGAACCAGCATGGTCATGAAACCTCATGACCCTCTGGAGAAGGCTGCTACTGCCACTAGATGGCAAGCTGAGCTCAGCATTCCCTCTCAGGCGACTGTCCCTGGCAGGAAAACCCAATCCTGCTGGAATAACCCTCGTTGCCCTGCGCCACTTTGCTCCAGCATCTCCAGGGACATCCCTCTGCCCTATATTTCCATCTGGAGAACCTTCCATGGGGCCACATCCTCCCATCATGGAGCAAAGCCACTGGGCATTCAGAAAACCTTGGAGTTTCAGCTTTTCTACACTAATTCAGAAGAGGAACTGCCTGGCTCATACGCATGCCAAGGACCCTCAGCACCTCTTTTGGGAGGCAGAGGGGTCTTCCACAGCATCCCTCAGCATTGTGGTGTCTCCTCCCTGCCTCTGATTTCCGCACAACTGCAGCAGAGTCTGTTGTGCCAGGCACATTTATCCAAGCAAGGTAAAACTTGGGAAATAAGAAACACTTTTGCAAGGGTTGATGAGTGCAGTGAGATATACGGCCCCGGGAGATGGATGGAGCCGAGGGAGCCTGGAGCAGCTGTGCCTGAAGCATGTTTATAAATCTCAGCCCACATCCCCCGTTGTGCTGTGCCAGCAGCCAGCTGCAGGCTTCAGCATGGATAATACATGGAGCCGAGGCCCGACACGTGGGGCTCCTTGAGAAAGAGAAATGAAATGCAGATCTTCTCTTTCTCCTTTTCCTCCTGGAAAATGTCAGGAACAGGTCATGGGAAGACATGGTGCCAGCACACGGCCAAGAGCCACAACCAGCTCATCCCAGTGAGCAAGAGACGCTGGGTTCTGCCTTCAGAGGAAGGTGCTGGGCCCCTGCCTAAACAAAGACATGGCCAGGATGCAATGATAGAGACAATCTGAGGGAGAAACAACTGCTGGGAGCCCACAGCCTCACACATGGAAAGATCGATGGGAACAGTGGGATGCTGGTTCCAAGCATCCCAAAGAGGACACATGGAGTGCAGTCTTCTGTCCTTCCTAATGCGGCAGTTTTTGGCAGGCAGGAGCCTGTCCCCCTTTCCTGAAAACCCAAGGAAGCTCCTGGCTGCATCCTGCACCATTCCCAGGACCTGTGGGGAGCTGCTGTGGGATGCTCCCGGGAGCTGCCCAAGGACCTGGGAGCCACTGAGAGACAAGCAGCACTAACCCAGGCCCCATCCCTCCCAGTCCCTCTGCTCCCCCCCACCAGTTCAATCCACAGAAGACCACGTGTGCCACTGGAAGTTAATTGCACAACAAACCAGTGGAGTCTCTTGTGCATCCTGGGGCCAGCGTGTGATATTAGAAAGGAGGTGCTGGCATTTTCCCTCCCTACCACCACAGTCACAAGAGAGATGAAAGAGGAAGGGGCAAAAATGAGCTGCCACCATCCCTCCTTCCCTGTTGGAACGTCAGCCCTCCAACACACACCAGCCTATATTTAACCCGCTGCAACCAATCATACCAAATCCCCTCCTAATCCTCCAACAATAACCCAGGACAATTTAAACCCCGGGATAGATCCTAAGCAGCTTTTTTCACCCGCTGTGTCCCCCTCCCACGGCAGGATGATGAGCAGGCACAGGCATGACAAGGGCAGCACTGAGGAGGCAATGCCCTCGCATCTCCAAGAACGGAGATGCTCTTGAACAGAAGGAATCCCACTTGGTTTCATGGGAAGGTGACATTTTTGAAGCTCTTAAGGAATCAATACCACCCAAATCTGGGTGCAAACCACTCAGTATCCTGGTCACCAAGTGCTTGCATCAGAGTCGTAACCTGGCTGGAAAAATTAAGGATCAGTGATGGTGCAAAGTTGCCATTCAGGAAGGCAACGTTTGAGAAAATCCTGGGATTACGTGGGATGGAGGACAACACTGCTGTGGGCACCAGGAGCCGTTGTATTGGGGCACATGTCCCCCCTTTTCAAAGATGAATTCTCCATTAATTCCTCCTCCACCTGCATCACTTCCCAGCTGCCCTGACTTAGGGATGCCCCTTCTTCTATTAATTTCTTCCCCAGCTGCATCATCTTAGAGATGACCTTTGTCATTTCCCCTCCAGCTGCATCACTTTCAGGATGCTCCAGCTTTTCCATAAACCTTGCCCACACGCAGAGATCCCACCTGACCTGTAGTGCCCAGGCTTTGGGACAAAACACCCAAAGCTGTTCATGGGTATCATGCTCCTGCCAGGAAACAGGGGACACCATGGGGCTGGGGATGGCCAGCACAATTGTCACCTCACCCTGTGAGGAGAAATCACTCACTCTGGGGAAATTAATTTAATTTATTGCAAATCAAATCAGAGTAGGGTAATGAGAAATAAAACCAAATCTTAAAACACTTTCCTCTGGCTTCTTTCCAGGCTCAACTTCACTCCTGATTTCTACATCTCTGCCCCCAAACAGCACAGGGGGATGGGGAATGGGGACTGCTTTTTCTCCCTAAATATCCCAGAGGCACTGCCCTCACCACTGATAGGCTCAGCCTTGGTCCAACATGGAGGAAATTTCTGGTGTCTCCTCTATCAAACCTTGACAGGCAACATGAACAGAGTTTCCCCAGCAGGGCCAGAGGGAGATGGGATCATCCCATCATCCCATGCAGGGATGCATGCTCAGATGGTGCACGACTGTCCCTGGACATCCAACTGCTTTCCAGGGACTGCAGCACACAGAAGGATCACTGCCCTGGACTCCATGAGAGAAAACTTTGGCCTCTTCAGAGACCTGTTTTGACCAAATACCATGGGATAGAGCCCTGGAGGGAAATGGGACCCAAGGAAGCTGGTTGATATTCAAGGATCATCTCTGAATTAAGGAGCAATGCATCCTAACAAAGAGAAGTCAGGCAGAAATGCCAGGAGGCCTGATGGATTAATAAGGAACTCCTGGAGAAACTCAAACACATGAAGGGAGCCTGCAGTCAGGGTAGCCCACAGCTGAGGGGCTCAATGACTTGTTTGCCTTGATCTTCACCAGCAAGTGCTCCAGCCACACCACCTGAGATGCAGGAGGCAAAGACGGGGACTGGGAGAAGGAAACACCACCTGTAGGAGAAGTTCAAAGTGCATAAGTCCATGAGACTTGATGAGATGACTCACAGGTCCCACAGGAACTGGCAGAGGAAGCGTCTAAGCCACTATCCATCATATTTGAGAAGTCTTTGCTCTCACCCCCCAATCTTCTCCCTTCTGTCCCCATCTATTGCATTTCCCTCCTGCTCCAAGCAAGGACACGTCCATGCTGGCATCTGCCAACCCTGAGCATGCTTGTGCTTCATCATACCCTCACAAGAAGTTTGCAAAAGGACAATCCAGATGTCTGGAGTACAGAAATCTGAGCCTTGGGTAACCTGCCACTAACATCCCAGCAAGGAGCTGGAGGAAGGGATGTGCAGTGTGCTGATGTTTTCCAGGTGCTGCTGCACCATGATCCTCATTGCTCAGAGGGTTTGTGTTTCTTTTGCTGTGATTGGCACTGGTGTGGCACCACGGGGAGGTGAGGTGATGGCATGGTCCAAGCCAGGTGACACCAGCTTCACTGAGGGGGATGGAGGAGACCCATCAGCTCATGAGGCAGCAGAAACAGGGATGCTTCCCCATGTGATCAGATCAATTAGCAGCTCCTGTAGATCAGAATCACAGATAACAGCACTAGGGGAGCTGCCAAGACAGCTGCTCCCCACCAAAAGTGTCCTGATAAAACACATCCCTGTGCAAGCCAGGCTCAGCAAAGGGATGGTGTCACCAGCACGGCCACAGGAGACCATGAACAACAGCGTCCACCACGGGCGAGACCAGACCTTGGGCCAACCCACCTGAAATGGTAGAGGAGAAAGTGGACCAAAAGCCTGGAGCCAGATGGTTGGTAATGGGAGCCCTCTGGGATGCCTTTGGCCGGAATCATGGATTCGTGGCAGGTTTTCTAGTGGGGGATGAGGACAAAGTTGGTGTTTAGGGCAGGAAGGACATCATCGGGTTCCTTGGAGCTTCATACTCCCATCTCAGATGGACTCGTCCTTCGTATCCAACTTATCCTTCCAGGCATTGCCAGGCTTTGGCTTTAGAAGCTTTTCTCCATGATTTTGCAGCCCCACACAGAGTGGAGGAGGCTGGCTTCACAGAGACCTTAGAGTTCTTTCCAGTGCCTAACAGAGATCTAAAGGAAGGCTGAAGAGGGACTTTTTGCAAGGCCAAGACGTGACAAACCAAAGGGTAATGCATTTAAGCTGAAAGAAGGGAGATTTAGATTGGATATAAGGAAGAAAATTCCTCCCTGGAAGGAGGCCTCGGCACAGGCTTCCCAGAGAAGCTCTGGATGCCCCATCCCTAAAAGTGTTCAGGGCCAGGTTGGATGGGACTCGGAGCAACGTGACCTAGTGGAAGGTGTCCCCACCCATGTCAGGAGGTGGAAGGAACTGGGCTTTAAGGTCCCTTCCAAACCAAACCACTCCTCAGTTCTGTAATTCTAAATTTGCAGGCCAAGAGCTGCTCTGCTGCCCTGCGGTCCTTCCAAGGAGTCCAACGAGGCTGCTACATCCCAAGGAGCAAGGGGAGAGATGGATCCCTCTGGGTGAGGTGCTGAGATCCCTCTGAGTGAGGTGCTGAGATCCCTCTGGAGATCTTGAGGAATGTCTCCAGATGCTGGAAGCAACCTCACCTGGCTTTGCAGTCATGCCCTTGGTGTAGCTTTCTCCTCTGCATCCTTCGGGCAAGGGAAGATGCTCGCTGCATCCCTGAACATTTCAAAAGCTCCAGCTTTCGACAGCCAGATCCAGCATTGCCCTTGACTCCATCTTTGACAATGGGAAGGCAGGGGAGAGACAACAGGCAAAACACAGGGATGGTTCCCCTCTGCCTTTTCACTCAAGGACGAGAGGGCGTGTGACCGGAGCCAAGGCACGCAGCAGACCAGAAGTGACCAAAGGCAACATCGGGGCTCACCTTGTGCAGGGCTGGATGTGAAATCCTTGCTCCCAACAGTGGCAACCATCAGCAGCTGGCAGAGAAGGATCTCTGCACGAGTTCACTGAATTACCACAGACTAAAAATATCCAGGCTGTGGGAAATCACAGGACGCCTCCAAGGCCCTTTCTGAAAGGGTGGCTGCGGAAGCGAGGGGTAATGCGGACAGACGGGCAGACGGGCATGGAGCTCCACGGTGGGGTGAGGAGCAGGAGAAAAGGGAAGGGAGAACAGCAACTGCTCCCACGGCAAGGCCTCTCAACCAGGAATTAGAAGGGAGGGATGTTTTTGTGCTCCCTGCCTCAGGGATGCTTAGTTCATCCGTCCCGGCATGGCCATCATGACCCTCTCCTGATTTCCACCCAAAACCAGTATACAAGGTCCAAGCTCTCATCAGCTTTGCCACTGCCCGTGGGGCTCTCTAGCAGCCCTGGGATTTTCAGGGAACTCTGCAGCTCCAGGGGTTTTGGGTTCAGGACAGGACAGCAGGCTGATGGGGCTGGGGAGATGGGGGAGCCCCACAAGTGGAGAGTGCCAATGCTCCTCTGTACTGCTATGTGTCCCAAAACCCAGCCCAGCTGTGCCTCAGTTTCCCCAGCTGAAGGTGTTGTATCTTATAAAGTGACTAGGCTCTTGGAGACAGCGATCATACAGTGCTGAGGAGGTGGTAGATCAGTACAGACCTTCCACAGGTTTCTTTGGAGCAGATCCACCCCGTAGATCCCCTGACCCTTGGATGCACATAGCAGAGCTCCTGAACTCTCCTGCTTTATGTTTCCTTCTCACAGATTTTACAGCGTGTGACATCCTTCTGCCTTGGAGCAGCAGAGAAAACACACTTACAGCTCCCAGATGCCTCAGTCAGGGTGAATCTTTTCCATATGGAATGGACAGCAAAGCAGAGGGCAGAGGAGCTGCTGTTCCCAAGCTAGACATCCCAGCCTTCCCCAGCATGGTCCATCCACTGCACTCTTCCCAAACATCTCAGGTGCTATTTCTCAATATGCTTTTTCCAAGGAGAACAACTTCAGTGCTCACATTGGGGGCAACTGCAGCACTTGGTCAGTCCTGTGCCAGCCATGGTTTCAAAACCAGTTTCCCAGCAGGAAGAGAGAAAAGGCAACCTGTGTCCACACCCACCTTCTCAAAGCATGGGGACAAGAAGAGAACCTCACTGGAAGCAGCTCATGGGAGTGGAGATTTCAGCTCAGCTTCCATCGTAGATAATAAAGAGTCTCAGTGAGGAGTGGCTGGGATAAAGGCCAACAGCTTCATTCTCCACAGGGAACAGCAATAGAAGAGTGGGAGCAGATGTCCAAGAGGAGCACACGGATATCTAGCTGAGACGACCCATCAACCAGCCTCCACCACTGCTGCTCTCTCTCACCTTTATGCTTCTGGACTGTTTTTGCTTCCAGACACAAATACAAGGAGCTCACCCCGTGTCTCCCAAGGCAGAAACCTCCATCATCCTACTGAGGCTAGAGGGAAGGCCAAGTTTCAGCGCTCGCCAAGGGCCGCTGAGCCACCTATTCATCCCTGCGTTCCTTGGCAGAGCCCCAAGAGCAATGAAAACCCATCAAAGGACCTGGGAAAGCAAACCAAGCTGTGCACGGATGAGATGAGCTCCAGCGGAAAAAAAAAGATTGGATTGGCTTGGCAAGAGAGCTGAGAGGCTGATCTCCCGCCGAGTCGATTTTGAGAGCTCTGCTGGGGTTTTTTAATCCAGCAGGAGATTTCTGCCACCTCCCAGGGTTTGAGCGTTTTTGTGACAGACCTGTGGGTTGCCAAGCAAAAATGAAGTCAACTCTGTCGAATTCCCGTGCCGGCTGGCATGGCCTTTCCCCTGGCACCTCCGGAACAAGTCAGCTCTTGTCGAAGGGCAGAGAAATGGCAGCTTAGATTTTTGCCCGCTGTCTGGGCAAAGGGGTAACGCAACACATGAGGCTGACGCAAGTATTGTCCCATTACTGCCTTTGCTGGACGGATTATGGGCTGCTCCCACAGGGCTCCTCTGTCCTGACCACCCAGCTGGTGGCAGGAAAGCCCACAACGTGCCAAAGAACGACACAGCAGGGACACGGGAAGGAAGGGACTGCCATAACTCCCTTGTGATGCTGTCAGAGAGCGAGAAGCTCTGTGATACTCACCGTCCTCTGTCTCCTGCCAGACGATGCCCTCCAGGTTCACACTGGTCCCAGGCTCGCAGGGGCCCAGGCACTCGGGCTCGGTGGCCAGGGCCACATCGCAGGTGTTCACCCCCACCGAGCGGGTGCGTACCATGATCTGCTCGCATGGCGATGAGATGTCATTGTTGACGACAGGGACAAGGAGGTGCAAGGGCAACACTGCAGGTGTAGAGACCGGAGATTCCATCTGTGGGGGAAAAGAGACGTGGTCATGGTCAGGAATACTGTCAGGAACACAGAAGGGAGAACAACTATCAACACACATTTACGTTCCTGGAGAACCTCAAGCTCAGGGCTGCCACCTTCAGTTCACGTCCCACACCTCATCAGAGGACAAGGATCTTGCAGGGCTCTCTCATCCTGGCATGCCCGCACCCATGTAACCCTGAGGAGCTCTGCAGACACAGAGATCACACCCAGAAGTCCTTGTGCAGGAGATATCTGTGTTCCTGCTTGAAAGAGCTTGTGCCAAGTTCCTTCCCTTACAGCTTCTGTAATCATCCCTGGTGAGGATGCCTCTTGGCTATGGCTCAGATGTTAATGCAGTCAATGACTTTGAACACGATGGCTCACTAGAAGAGCTTCAGCTCAACCGGCAGGACAGGACAAATGAGTAGCAGACTCCCTCCAGCACCCATGAAAACCTTCTCCTTCCAGATCTACGCTATGACCACCTAAAGACACAGACACTTGCATCATATATCCCTCTTCCCTATGCAAGTATCTGCTTCAGAGCCTGATCCAGGCATTGTGCTCTCTTTGCACATGGAAACCAGATCCCACAGCCAGAGCCGGGCTTGGAAAGCCAACAAGCCAACTTGCCAAGTGAAAGCCCAGCCAAGCCACCCTGCTGCTGAGAAGCCAAGGTCTTTGGCCGCTCTGCCACGCAAGCAGATTACAGCAGTGTCAGGAGGAGGAAGGCTGACAGGCTGATTCTGTGGCTATCCAAGGCAAGGGCAGGGTGGAGACCTTCCCGTCCTTCGGGGTTCATCAGCCAAGCCAGCCACAGCCAGCCACCCCCGCACCTTGGCTTGCGAGGACCTGCAGCAGCTCTGGGGCAAGCTGCTCCTCCTTCAGCTCAGACCTCCTCTCTTCACCTTTTGGGATCTTTAGACACTGGGATACCTCAGAAGAGGAGCAGACTGAGGAAACTCATCAGCAGCAAGTGCTGACCTGGGTTCCAGTTTCAAGCAGGTGAAGATTCCTGTAGAGCATCCAATGCTACTCCCAGACCCCCTAAATCTCTGCTGAGGGAAAACATGATAGATCTGGAGAGCCCAAGTTTGTGGTTACCAAGTGTGGACACGGGCACCAGCCCATGATCACTTCCAGCTTTGCTGCTGACTCCCATCATGGTCCTGACCAGCTGCCAAATTCACCTGCTCCCTCTCTTGCTCACACATCTCTATCCTTAAAGCAAGGGAAACAACTCCAGCAGAACCTTGCACATCCAACCTCCCCGGCCCCACCCAAGAGGGTGCCCACAACCACAGCAAGTGCCTGGAGAATCCCACCTCCCCACCACCTCCTGACCCACAGATCCTCTCCACAACCCTGGTGACACAAATGTCTAGGTAGAGGAGAAGAGAGGAGGGTATCACATCCTGGCTCTGATAGGGCAGGTGGATTTGCTCTTCCAGCAGAACACAAAGCACTTTCTGTCTGGAGCCCTCTCCTTGTCCTGCATCCATCCTCTCTCTAGACAGCTCATCAGAGCAACAGCAGACCACTTGGCACTAAAGATGGCCTGGGGGTCTTGAACAACAGTGGCTGGACCCCACGGCCTCCTCCCCAGCAGCACAGCTGGTGATCCACAACCACCTCCAGTCTCCCAGCAACTGGACCAGCTCTCCCCCAGGAGCCCATCTCAAGACGATCCACCTCCAAGGCTGCCCCATGGCCAGTGACCCAACTGCACCCCGTGGGATTTGAGAAAGGTGGTTTTAGCATAAAATCACCCCAGAAGGCTGCCAGAGGAGCTTCCAGAAGACTCCCACAGGAAAATCATCCCCCAGAACACAGCAACCTTATCAGGAGATCCAGGGCAAGATGCTCCAAGGAAGCGTGAGCCTCCTTTGAAGGGGCTCAACGCCACATTCTGCAAACCACAAGTCAATGTCCAGCAAAGGAAGAGCCAGGAAGGAACCAGGCAGGGCTGCCTGGCTTGGGTGGGCAGCAGGAACAGCTCAGAGGGTGGCAGGGATCACCCGCCCCCACTGCCTGGGGACCGGTGGCTGCGTGTGTGCGTTGGGGACCTGCGGGTTCCGAGACCGTTCATCTTCCCTCCACTCTGCAACAGAAACCACAGCGCAGCACAGGAGCGTTTAATTACAGTTCCAGCTCTGCTAATTATCGCCCGGTCACATTCGTAATCTGCATTATGCCACAGTGCATAATAAGCAGCTTGCTGAGATCTCTCTAATAAGCAAGGCGGCTTGATGGGATTTCATATCTCACCCTGCTCTGGAACAAACAGCCTCTTTCAGCAGCCGTGGGGAGACAAGGCGGCTCTCCTGCTCCCCTGCCCGAAGCTCCAGAGCAAAATAAAAAGGCCCAGGATGGTTCTTCAGGGGTGAGGGCAGGAACAGAGGTTCCCCACTGGGACAAAACCAAAAAAATCTGAAAGCCATGCTGGAGGAAAAGACATATGGATCAATCTCTGAAATTCACCTCCCCCTCTATGTGTGCCTTATCTCATGGTGCCATAATCTTTTCACCCTCCTGCTTTCCAAGAAAGGTCAGGCGATGCAGGATGGCTGGGAGAGCCCTACATACCATGGGGCAGCTCTGCTGGCCACTCTTCCCCTCTGAGGGAGAGAGGGAGCCCAGGGCAATGCAGGCCTGGGGATGGTGGGCAGCACTCACTCCCCTCAGCATTGGGTTTCTCATCACCTCCAGGGCTCTGCTAGCTGAGATCCCCAGCTCCAAAAGCGAGCCCTGCACCTTCCGGCCACCCCCCATACCACTTCTGGGCCCTAAATCCCCTTTGCAAAAATAAAATGTATTTCTCTTTCCATGCTGGGTAGGCTCTAAGATTAAATACCAGCTACACGCTCACTGCTGGAGGAACCTGGTGTGTCTCCAGCCACCCCTGTGGGAGTTACATGGGGTGATGTTTCCCCATGCCGGCGCTGGCCGTCCGTGTCCGCCCGCCGCCGCCTCCCCTAATGAAAGCCCTTTGTGTTTCTGGCGGAGGCTTTCCCATCACGAGGAACGTGCTTTCACCACCGCCGAGGACAGAAGTGGAACGGAGCCAAGCCTGGGCGGCAGCGGCCAACACAAGCTCTGCTCGATGGGGGAGAAGCAAATCTACTGAGAGTACAGGGTGACAGCAATGGCACCGGGGGGATAATTAAAACCTACCCCTCCTTATAGCCCCCCTGGAAGGTGGGACAGGGTCCCACATGAAGGGAAGTGCAGCAGTGGGTGCTGCCGTGGGGAGATGCACACAAAGGAGTTCCTGCCATCTTAGCAGCACTGGTTCCTTAGCATCAGCCACCCTCAAGGGGACATCACAGCAGCAGTTAGTGAAAGAGTGAGAAGAGGGCAAACCAGAAATAAAAACACTCCACTGATTTTAATGCCACTCTGGGGACCATCCAGACCACCCACCCGTATTTATGAGAATTTTGGTTTGTCCCAAATAATCAAAGTCAGGCAAGAAAAGCGCATTTTGGAGTGATAAAAGCCAAAAGCGATGCCAAAACTGCTAAGAGCAACCAACAGAGGTGTCTGTGGTGCATCTCCAAGGGCAGAGAGGGTGTGAATGTGTAGGGCATCCCCAAGAGCTGTACCCCTTCTGTTGGCAGGGCTCAGGGTGAGACCACTGAAGCATCCGAGATGGTTCTAGGCTCCAGGGTATCCCCATATGAAGAAGCTATGCAGCATGTGGACGTTTTTCTCACCTACAAGGTCCTTCCACTCCTGCAGACATGGAGACAAGAAAAGCCAAGAGGGAGCCTCACTACTGGTCACAAACTCATGACTCTGTGTGTCAGGAGACAGAAAGTGGACCAAAACTGCTCCATTACAGGGGCATTGCTCAAGGCTGCAGTGAACACGTCCCACGTCACCAACCAGCTCAGCCCTACCTTTGGGAGCTTTGATGTTCTCACTCCTGTCCTGGTCTGCCACCACATCCCCCACAGCTTTGCTTTTTCAGAGTAGGAGCTAGGAACATTAGCTTGCAGCTCCTTGTAGGGAAATCCCCAGGGAGTAGCTCCATCCAGCTGACGAGCATCTTTGGTGGGCATCTAGACCCCAAAACCACAGCACTCACAGTGTCTCTTCCCCTCTGCTGACCTCAGCAAGGATTTCAGAGTCTTCTCTAACCTGACCCCCAAAGCTGGGTATGCAAGCCTGTTGGCTCTGGTGCCCAGTGTCTACAATTCCATCATAAATCCACCTGAAAGCAGAGCTCCCAGACATGTTCCCCAGCAACATCATCCCAACACACTGGAGGTACTCAACCCCAGGCCATGTGCAGTAGGCTACAGAAGATCCCCTCCCCAAACAGGGCAGGTACCACTCAACACTGACTGTTTGCTGGCTGGATTTCTCCAGCAAGAAAGCAGCCAACAAGAGTTTCCAACAAACACATGCAGGGAAATAATGGTGGTACAAGCGTCAGGTCCAAGGATGGAGCCAGGAGTGCAATCTGGGGCACTGATCCCATTGCTGTTGCCCATTGCTCTTCCCTCTTGCTATAGCAGGAGGTTGAGGTTGCTGACATCAAGACGTGAAAAAAGGATTCTGTTCTAGATGAAAGTCTTCCTTCTCTAGATAAGCACAAGCTCAAATAACCAAAGCCAGTTATTTCTACAGACCACGGGAACACTTGGGGAATATACTGGGTTCCTCAGTCGGCAAATCTGAGCCCAGAGGGCAACAGGGCAGCTGCTCCAAGAAAAAAGGATTGACATTTGCAACAGGCCCCCCTAGCAAGAAGCAGTAAACACCACAAGGAAGGATTAATGCTTCCATGTGCTTCCCACATGTGCAGAATGGAGTGGGCTTGGCATCACACTCCCAGAGTTCGCTACACAAGAGAAGACAAGCGAGCATGGGACCTTCTGGCCAGCACCACCATCAAAGAGCCAGGCAATTCAGATAGGACAGAAGGGTTTTTAAGGAGCAGAGGTCCCACTTTCCCAGCTCCAGGGCTAATAGCATCCTCCTAAAAACAAATCAAGAGAGGCCAGTTCCCCACCACTCTCCTTCACAACTTGTTCCCAGTGCTCCTCACTCTCTCCTCCCACCCCTCAGACTTGGGATTCATGGCATCTCCCAGCTGTGGGGCTGTTGATGCCAAGGTATAATGGGAATGCTGTACCGACAAAAGGTGCCTCAGTGTCCTTTCCTGCCCATGCCAAGCACCTGTGCTCCAGCTCTGAGACCCACGAGGGGGTTTGCCTCCACCCATGCAAACACCTTCCCTGGCCAGCAAGTCCCTGCAGAATGGCAAGAGGAGATGGTGACCAAAAGGATGGCACAATGCTGGGGTTGGCAGCACATTCCCAAATTAGACTCATCTTTATCTGGGCACTTTGGGGCAGCCCTGGCTGAGGAAGTCTGCTCTGGCCGCAAGTGAGTGGGCCACAGGAATCAAAGCCTGGAAGAGGATTTCTGCATAAAGCTCACAGCCCCACCACCAGCACCACCAAAACCAGACCTGGCCACAGTTACTGGGAATATCGGGATGAGACATCCCACCCAGTGATGCTGGAGGTACAACCTCCCACCGTGCCAGTGACGGGGGACTGATCCAAACACCCAGGTGATGCAGACAGCCGGATGCTATCAACCTCAGCCATGCTGCTGGAGAAATGCAAATACAACCCAGCATGACCTACGATGAGCTGCTTTCTCTCTGCAGAGGAGAGGGGAATAAAATCCCTGCTTGAACACAGCCGGTCTTATCTCAGTGCTTGCAGCGTTTTGAGATCAAGAGGAGGCAGACACCGCAGAGGCACAGTCGTGCATATTACCGTGTCTTCAATAAAGCCAGGAATAGCATCCAAGGCAGACGTGCTGGCACCAAGTCACCTGCTCCAACCACTTATAAGACTATCAGATCTGCTCTTGGAAGGGAAAAAAGGTGTCTCCAGCAGGAGAGAGGTAGTGAAGAGCAGTGATGAAAGGGGACAGGTGACATGAGTGAGAGACATGGGAAAGAAATCCAGGCTGGGACTCTGTGCATCGGTCCCGCAACGTGTCATTGGGTCTCTGCTCAGCCATCATCAACCACTGATATCCCACAGATTGGCCATGGGTCCCCTCATTTATCGAATTAAAATGCAAAGCAGCTCAGTCGGTCAGGAAAAGGAGAAAGATCCCATGTGGAAAAGCACTGGAAATGCATCTGGGACATGGGAGAGCAGAGATGGTTGGAAACACAAAGCCTGACCACGGATGGCTACAAGCATCCTTCACAACGACCAACCCAGCCTCTGGCCCCTTCTTCAGCACCACTGCTGCCATGGTGACCAGTCACCCTCACCCCTGGCAGTGCTGCCTGAGCAGGAAAGCTCTGATAACAGCAACTGACTGCCCACTGGGAACCCAGGTCTCCCATTAAGCCCCACAACCTGCACCCACCCTTCTGTCAACACGGCCACCATTGCAGATGTGTGGTTGCCATCTCACTTTGCTGCTTCCTGCATCTCCATCCTTCAGCATCCCTTGCACTGCTGACACCAGCCATGTGCCCTGCAAGCCAGGTTTCTACATGGAAGAACCACTGTGAGGGAAAGTCTTGCTTTTAGTTATTTTCTTTCCACCAAAACAAGCAGGAAGCTGCACCCGAGGATCCGAGCAGTGCTCAGCTGCTGCCATTAACACCAGCACTCGCTGACCAGCACGTTCAAGCAGGCAAAGAACATAAAAGGTTTCACGAGCGCCTCAGCACCATCCATCTCCCAGAAGGAGGATATAAATCCATGAGACCTTTCACAGACCACTGGCAGCTCCAGCCACTGTTAAAAGCTGTCTGATAACCACCAGCTCCACAAACCTGGCCAAACAACACTGAGGTTAAAACGGCCAAGCTAGAGACATCCCTAAAAGCCAAATCTGCAAGGCAGGCAAGAGAAATCACATGAAAAAGCAGCATTTTCATGGCAAATGGCTTTAATCCCTACAGGGTCTGCCTTGTGCCACACAGCACCCTGGCCATGATTCTGAGCACCAAGCACAGACCCCATCACCCAAGTAGGGATGAAGAACATATTGCAGAGCTTGGCATCTCCATTTCAACAGATCAAGAGATCAGTCTGAAAGAGGCTGAAAAACACGCTCCTGGAGACAGCAAGAACACAAAAGTTACCAACAAACCTTGGCCAGGATCACCAACCAAGGACTGCAAGCCAAAGCTGACACTTGGTAGGTCAGCACTGAGCACAAGAAGCTGGCACAGCAGCTCAGCTCTCTGTTAGGGAATGGCACGGCTCCACCTGCCTCAACCTTTCCTTCATTTTTTTCACCCATTTTTTCCTCTACCTCAGTCTCACAAATCTAAACCTCCAAAACATGGACACTGTGGCTGCTGGGCCTCCACTAATTCATGCTGGGGCACGGCCATGCACACACACACACACATTCCCCCCCCACACACACACACACGCCCACACCCCTACATGGAAACTCAGAGCATTAATAATTCAATCACTTTTAATTAATGCTTTTCCAGGCACAAAGTCTTTACCTTTGAGTCAATCAGAGGCGAGACAGCTTGGTATTTACAAACCATTTCAGTACAAAATTGGATTCTTGTAAATGTAGAAGGGAGAAGATGAATCCAAGCCTTGAAGTAAAAATGAGCTGTGCTCAGACCTGTCTCATCTAGGATGGGTTCCTCTGCTTGCTCGGTGCACAGTGCAGGGACCAGCTTTGTCCACATCCATCCCAATATCCAGTGCCCACTTCCAGGTGAGAATGGACAAAGCCACCACAACCACTCTGTTATTGTAGACCCACAGTGGACACAGCCACATGCATGATGTGGTTCCATTACACCACCAAGAAACCAACTTTTATACTTGTAAAGCACAAGAGATGATGTGTAAAAGGCCCTGGTGTTCTCCAAGCAGAACTGAGAAAGAAGAGATAGAGTGGGTGTTAAAGATGGGTTTGTTTGGGGGTGCTTTGATCAACCAAGCTGTGAATGTGCCGTGGGGACAGCAGGACCTTCCACAACAGCCAAAGCTGTGGCATTGGGCTGTGCCTGAAAGGCCTCAAATGGGGCCAAAAGCAAGTGTGGCTCACATTTGGAGTCACTGTGCAAGAAACCTGGGAGAATACAGACTTACAGACATACATAAAACAGTCAAGCACCACCCCAAGGTGATCATTTCAGTGACCTAGAGGGGATCATCTCCAAGATGCCATCTTAATATCCCAGAATGGTTTGGGTTGGGAGAGACCTTAAAGCTTATCTCATTCCACCCCCCTGTCATGGGCAGGGACACCTTTTACTAGTCCATTCATGACAGACAAGGACTAAAGAGACAAACCAAAGGAAGTCCAGAGAAGAGGCACAAAAATAACAAGGCTGAGGGGATTGGTTTGGAAGAGGAGATTAGAAGAGCTAAATATGGATAGCTTGGTTCAGTCACAGCTATGTGGGGACACAGCCGTAATCTACAAACACATGGGGGATGAAAACATCAAAGGAGAGAGAGGAATTACTCAGAGGATGATACAGAGGAGCAAGGAGAAAATGGGATGAATCAAGGAGAGGAATGTTTAAGACAGACATTGGCCACAGCTTTCTGGGAGGAAAATTGTTCCTAAGCACACCAGTTTTTTCCAAGTGAGAAAATCCCTCATCCTTCCATTGCTCTGCTCCCTTCCTCCTTCTTTCCTACAACACTCCATTAATACCATACAACACACATCACTCCCCACAGCACCCCCTAAGTGCTGCTGACACCCCAGATGCACCCCGTGCCAGGCTCCGAATCGCCAACAAGCCACATTCAAGGTTTTCCCAACACATGGCAGCAGTCCTTCTCCTTTGAGAGAGCCAACATCCAGCAGTTTTGGAACTGCCTGAGTTCAGATTAGATATGCCAGGTTTTGGCAGGGTTTTATTTAAATTTTGGCAGGGTTATCTTTTCTTGATGTTCTTCCACACTACAGCCATGATAACAAGCATCTCTGATGAGAGAGCAGCTTCAGCTCTATGGTCCTCCTCCATGGCTGGACCAGGAGGTTCATGGCAAGCAGATAAGAAAAAAACTCCTCCTCTTATCCCATCCATCTCCCAACAAACGGCAGTGGCAAGATGGAGAGTTTTCTGAGCAGTTCTCCTGCACAAGAAGCCATCTGCCCACAGCTACAAACAGCACTTGATCCTGAAGGTCCTGTGGACCGCAGACAAGAAGCCAAGCCATGTGCTCAGGGCTCACACCTGCAAAATTTGTTTGGGGAAGGGGTGGGAGGGAAGGAGACAACACTCAGTCTCTGAAAAACAGGGTGCACCTCCTGAGGCACCTACACAGCTCCTGGAGGAGGTCTAGCATTGGGAGGGCACCAGAGGACCACAGCTGTGACACTTGCTTTGGTGGCACCATAAGAAGCATCACATCCAGAGGGTGCACGTAGCTATGGATTGGGGGAAAAAGAGGCAAATCCATTCATTGGATGCTTCTCCCAGAGACTTTCCATCACATCCCACATACACCATGAACACCAGAGCATTTTTACACATGGATTGTAGCCAGGTATTGGCAGCTCCTGGAGAGGCTCAATTCCAGGGCGAGACACACATATTTCGGATGCAACAAGCAGCAAAGTCTAGGAGGAGTTTCAGATCTATTTATCCCTCAGGCAAAAGGAGACATCTTCCTTCCATCTATTTAATATTAAAAACCTGCTTTGGTATGATGTGCACGTCCCAGCCCCCGCAGGCTGCACGTTTAGGAAGCCGCCCACTTGGCTCTCATCTCCTCTTCTTTGTAGGTTTTGCTCCAGTTGCCAGGAGAGATCCTGGTGCTTTCCAGACACAAAGCCAGCTCTGTTCCATGGCCTGATGGGGAGGTTACAGGAGAAGAAAGAGCAAGAAATGAGCCCAATCACATGATACACGAGGATGTGGGTGAGGAAGACAGTGTCACCACATGTGTGTCACACCAGTGGCCACAGAGAGGGGACTCATGTCTGGAATGTGCCTCTGTCTCCCAGCACACAAGATGGAAACCTCATGCTAACATGGGAATGACAAATGTGCTGCCTCTCATCACTGCATCACCCCCCACTCCCCAAACCCCAGTTTTCCAGCAAATTCTTTCAATCATGCTATTTTTAAAATGGCACAAGTCAATATTCCCATTCTGGCTGATAACTGCTGGGCTCACCCCAATCCTTCAAGCATCAGGCTTGCACCCGTGTCCATCGGCTCCCATTGGGAACATGCAGGAATCGGTGCCCGTGGGACACACAGCAATTGCCATAGGAAGTTTTTCAAGCCAATTCCCAATGTTTTATTAATTATCCAAATCATAGATAGCGCTGCCTCACTATCCCTGAGCAGAACGGGACCTGGGCACTGACCCCAAAGAAGCACAACAAGTGCTCATATTGCTGTGAAATCTCTAGCTGAGCTGCAAGAGGAGGAGGAATGAGCTTTCCACAGGCTCCCATCACCTACCCTCACTCCAGACTTTAATTCCAGCCTCGGGGTTTTCCTGTCTTTGGCTCAAATGCCTCTTGGTGCCTCTGCTCTGATCCCACAATCACAGACTGGTTTGGGTTGAAAGGGATCTTAAAGCTCATCTAGATCCAAGCCCCACTGTGGGCAGGGACATTTGCCAGGAGGAGGCAGAGCCGATGCTCCTGTGGGAGCCAATGCCTGGCTGCTGGACACAGCAGGGCTGTGATGCCTGAAGGTGTCACCTGGCAGGTTTTGTGCTGACGACCAGCAGCCGCCAGCGGTCGAGCAGCAAGGCTGGGGAGGATCGATCGCACCCTGCAGGGAAGCTGAGCAGCCAGGGAGAAGAGAGCTGAGCCAGAACCAAGTCAGACCATAACTCATCACCTGCAGGTCACCTACAGCCAGGGATTGGAGCCACAGTGGGGTTTTCAGCACACCTCAGGGAGTGGAGGGAGCTTCATGATTCGCATCACAGGACTGAGCCGCCTGCAGCCATGCTCCTCCTTTAGAGCACTCCATGTAAAAATAGAAAAAGAGCTTCAAGTAGCTGCTTCATCAGCTCCTCTGGACCATTGCAAGGGCAAGAGCTTGGATGTGAAATCCAAATCAGCCCCCACCAAACAGGCATGGATGCTGACACCACCCACAGCTGAAGCCTTCTGCTAGCCCAATTAAGCTCCAGGAAGGTTTTTAGCCTCTAACCTTGTGATTCTCAGGCCACATGCAGGGATACCCACAGGTCACCGAATTCCAGCTAATGAGAAGTCATTCCCCTTTGCCACAAAACAAAGCAAAATGAGACAGAAAACAGTCACTGAAAAAACACCATCCAATGGCAGCAGTCGCTATGCCTCCTTCCACCCAGCAGCACCTCAGACAGCACACAGACATGTAAAAATGAGATGCCAGGGGCTGGTGGAGACACAGATCAGGTGAGAAGCAGGGTCAAGTTTATATTCAATCAACACCGGATTTTTAGCTAGGGTCCCAAAAATAAGGCAAAGATACTGCTGGAGTTAGACTCATCATAAACAAGCCCAGATCTTCATAAATTTAATTTCCTGTCCTGCCAAAATGTCTTTGATTCTTCAAATTACCAGCCAGCTACGGCGGAGAAATCCTAATGGCATGAGGAAGAGTGAACTAATAATAAATAAGGGAGTTTTACCCCAAGGATGCCATGCTCGAGTATTGGGGTTTGCTGGCCACCGCAGACCTGAACCTGGCCACACAACATTAAAATTCAACTGTTCCTCTGGGGGCCAGAGGGACCATGGTGGTCTCAGCTCAGAGAGGCAGCCCATGGAGGATAAAGCAAGTCCTGTTTGGAAAGACACAACAGAGTTGTAAGTCAGAGCCTGGAGGGTTTTTATGCCCAGAAAGAGGGGCATAAATATAGGGAGCCCTTGGCAGGAATGGGGAGTGCCAGTGCTGCACCCTGGGCATCCCAGCTGGCCTGGGAAAGCAGCCATGAGCTCAGCAATGGATTAGCTGAGGGTTGTCATTAAACACCTCCATGCCTGCATGAGGAGGGTCCCAGCTGCAGAGGCTCTTCCAAGGCAAGAAAAGTCAACAAGGAGCCAGCACTGGGCTCAACGACCTGCTGGCTGCATGTTTCCATCTCCTCCACCCCACCTCCCGCCTTGGTGAGAGGTGGGAAGGGATCAGGGAGCTCCACATCTCCTCGCCAGGGCTTTCCATGCCCAACAGTTGGCTTCGAGGGACAATAAAAGAGTCATTTTGACCAAGAAATGCTGAGGGTTTGGGGTCACACCCATAAAAAGGATGTCCTTAGCACAGGGGAAGCCACCACCCCACAGCTCCACATTTCCAGGTTCTTTGGGAAGGCAGTCCCTCAGTGTTTCTTAGCATTTAATTTCTTAGCTAGTGATGTATCTCTTTTTTTATAGTCCAGGATCCTGGAGAGTTAAAAGAAAAAAAGAATGACGAAAATACAAAGTCAAGGCAAGTAGGACAAGTAGGATACCAGAGTCCCCCCCAGGAATGCCACTAGATCAGTGTGTCATGATCTAACGGAACCCTGTAAGAGAGGATTCCTCATTATCAGTGAGACCGTCTTCCACAGCCTACTCTGGAAGTTCCAGGATCCCTGCAATGGCTGTCCAACAGCTTTTGATACCTCTACTCCAGCTTGAATCAGCCAAAATGCATTTCTGTCTGTAATAAGCCCATCTGACCTTTAATCACACCATCTCTCCTGAAAACACAGAGGCAGCATGTCCATACACATCATCCACTCCTGCTCAAACCTGAGGGAAAGGAGCAACAGCTTTTTATTGATAATAATCACACCAGACATTGTTTGGACAGAGAGGGAAGGTTCCCATCACGCCAACCAGCAGCTCCAGGATGGCCAGGACATGCTAATGAGCTGCAGGTCTGCAGGCTGAGGCTAGGAAAGCAGGCACTGGCCAGCGAGCACCAGGGCTTTGTGCAGCTCTATAACACCTGGGAGCAGGCAGGAAAGTGCCTATGAAGACAAGACGATGGATGGATGGATGGATGGATGGATGGATGGATGGATGGATGGATAATTGTGTAACCCCTGCGCTCAGAGTGGTGTGGGGAGCCAAAGCCCTCCTTGCTCACCCTTCCCATAATTTGGGATTTCTGCCAACATCTGACCTGATGGTGGCTTTTACCAAGCCAAAGTAAGTGACTGGTGCCTGTCTGAACACCACCCAGATCTTCTCTACAGCAGAGACCATGGCAATGTCCCCTAAGCATCACAGAGTTCATGTGGGGAAAACCAAAGAGCTTCCCAAGGGTCTCCAAGAGGCTGCTGGGAAAGGAGAGGGGCACGGCTGATATGGCAGATCCCAGAGAGGCTTCTTGGCCATGGAGACTAAGAACCAAACACTGGCATTTGAAGGGCAGTGCCTCAGAGAAGGAAGTTGATGGCTGAGGGATGAAAGCCTGAGAAAAGCTGCATGGGCACTAAGAAAGGACCTGGGGCTGGGAGGGGATCAACAGGATTAAAGAGTTAAAATTTGTTAAAAAGCCTGAAAATCACTCCCTTTACATGGATGACAGGATGAAGAAGGGGACCTGAAGAACATTCCTGGACACAGTAACACTAGCCAGGCAAATAAGTAACAAATAAGCATGGGAACAGCCAAGGGGACACACCGAAGGCAAAGGTCAGTGATGGTGGAGTACTGACGTCCCAGAGAGCAAGTGAAGAGACCAAAAGACAGAGCTGGCACGCAGCTGGAGTCACACCGGGGACACTGCCTTGGGCAGTGCTATGCAGGCAGGGGGAGACGTGGGAGGCAGCCTGGCAGAGGGAGAAAGCCTTTCTCCATCACATCAGCAACTTCCCTTCCCACCCAGAGCGGAGCAAGTGCCCTCTCCGCCCTCTGTGCCGGCAGCCTCCACAGCTGCCATCCTCGGAGATTGCTGATCCGGGGTCCTGCTCCTGTAGCTGAGCATCTCCCATGGTCCATGACTGTCATTCTCTTCCCTTGAAAGTCCAGAGACCACAATTCATCACTCAGCTGGCTTTAGTTGCTGCACAAATGACCCCAGCCCGACAAGATGTCCTGCCCATCAGTCATCGCCAACTCAGCCTGGCAGCTATCGCTGTTACACATCAGCTGCAGGAAGCCAGACAGTCCCTGCTCCAGCCTGTTCGCAACCTAGGGAGCACCAGGAGTCAGCCAGCCACCTCCTCAGGCTGGGAGAGATGGCCCTGTGACATCCCTGGCTCAGCCACTTCCCCTCTCTGGGGACCACCGCTATGGGCATGAGCCAGCCAATGTGGAGACCTGCCCTTTCCTGAGCAGCTCCCACCTCCTCGCACACAGGCAGAGGAATACCCCAGAGAAGGGAGGCAAGCGCCGTGGCTGCAGACACATCTTGTTTTAATTGCATCAGCAAACACTAAGCAACTAATGGTACGGAGGAAGAGGAGGAGGAATGGGGCACTGGGACAAAGGGGTGCAGCAAGCAAAGGGAACCATTTACTCCTTCCCTAAGCAGAGGGGCACCATTTACAGCTGCAGTGGCCTCACTGGCTGCATCCCACTCCTGGAGCATCTCTTGTGCTGTACCCAGATCACTACCATGCCTTGTTTTGTGCTTTAAGCCCTTAAGTCTAAGTCCCTTAAC
This sequence comes from Lanius collurio, assembly GCA_020086605.1. NCBI lineage: Eukaryota > Metazoa > Chordata > Aves > Passeriformes > Laniidae > Lanius > Lanius collurio. Next base: position 391,322 of record JACBWW010000089.1, read on the forward strand.
CAGTCATCTCAGTCCCAAACAGAGATCTCCACCCCCTGCACACCCATGAACCCTTCCACATGCTTCCCAAGAGCCACAAGCCAGGCAAGTGCCCACGCCAAGGGCAAACAGGGACTGGAGACAGAGCCTCGCACCACCACCCTGGAGCTCTGGTCTGCAACGGCACTGCTGCTCCCACCCAAAGCAGAGCCCAGTCCCCATCATTACCCCTCCCTGTCCCAACAACTGCAGCAGGAGACAGACACTCGTTCCTGGGAGATGTCACCCTGCAAAGTCTCCACGCTTCGTCCCGGAGATCGCAGCTCCCCAAACACAACCTGGAAAGCAGAGGTGCTGGGAAGCCGGGAAAGCCTTGTCATCAAAAAGCAGTAAACCGAGTGCAGGGATCCATGACCATCTTTAGCCATGGGAGGCAGAGCTTAAGAAAAAGCCTAACCACAGGAGCACCAAAAGTTGGACAAAAAGTCCTTCCAGGAAGGGGAAATCAAGGAGATGTTGGCCTGATCCCCAGCTGGAAAACTCAGCTCTGAAAGGAAGGCAGACAAATGAGGAAAGCATCCACGGGAATAATCCACCAATGGCTTGCAGCAGTCTCACCTAACCCTACTCTTTGTCCCACTGGCAACCCAGCCTGCTCTGGGATGGCAAAGCCAGGCAGCCTCCCCTGACAGCTCCGCTTGCCTCTGCTCCCACTGTTGGAATAACACACTACAGCAATTTTTTGCTCTGTTAAGTGAGTGCCAGGACTACCAGCGCTCAAAAGGCTCAGGGCCTGGCTATGCTCCCTCGGAGCATGCCCTGGGCACTTGCCCCACAATGAAAAATAGTTTTCAGATCATTAACAAGTCTGTTGAGATTCAGGGATTCATCCCCCCTGCTCCCTACAATCTCAAGCACCTCAAAACTCAGTAGTGGTAATCCCAAGCATTGATCCAACAAAGCCCTTGGCCAGATCCCAAGTCTTCGTCCTGCTCATGAGTAAACCTCATAAGTCTGAGGAGCTGGACTCATGAATTCCGTGTGTTTAGAGGAGAGGCATGAAGCACTCCATGCCAGAAAGCTGCCGGCTGGAGCAGGGTGCAGGCAGCAGTGACTTCTCTCTGAGGATACCTCCAGGAATGGCCCGTTTGGCATCTCAAAAGGGTGATTTCGTTGTTTCTAGAAAAAGGCTCAGCAGTGCAGACCCCATTCCCTGCACATGGCTGCTCCTAGGACAGTCCAGGAATGAGCACAGCAGTGGAGACCTGGATAAGTTCTAACCATCATGAAGTAGAAACCTGATGCACGCCATGACTGAGCGCCAGAAACCCAGAAAACCCACCCTTGATCACCAATCCTTGGCTTTTAAAGACTCAGGCTATCATCAGTAGGATTGGGCAGGAGTCCTGATATCCATAAGGAGCCGCGCTCCCCAGCACAAGGAACACAGCTAGAAGGGCAAGACAGCAGTTTATCCAAGTTATTTTCTCTGTCTGAGGAATGACAATAAAAGGGGCAAGGGGACAGAAGTCTGCCCTGTCTCCTCGCCCCGCACAGGCGCTGACGGCACGCTCGCCCAGCGGCGAGGAGCCATCCGGAGCCTCGCTGCGGATATCGAATTTGCCAAGAAGCTGAGGAGCGGCGCGAGGCACCGGCAGCAGCAGGCAGTGATTTATGGAGCCGACGTGACTTCCCAGGTCACACATCGATGGGAGCCTCGCCTCCTCCGCGGGCCAGCAGCCAGGCCGATTATCTGTCATATGCTGCAGGATGCAGTGCCAAGCGCCGAGCCCAGATCACCCAGCTTGTTTGCAAAAAAAAAAATAAATAAAACCCTGTAGATCCAGGCGACCGGCTTTTGTTCAAGCCTGTGCTTGCCGGTGGTAGGTGAGCAAGCACAGCAGCCTTCAAGAAAGCATGTAATGCCTGGAGGCTGATCCTCTCCGGAGCTCCTGGAAAGCGCGATGGCAGCCGGCAGCAGGAGCAGCGCTCATGGGAGCAGCTCTGCAGCTGCCTGGCATCTGCCCGTGGGTGTTCTCCCACCTCGACTCATCCCAAATTCGGCCCTAGGGTTTTCGTGGTGCTACAGGCGTCGGGATAGAGCTGGTTGCTCCATGAATCCTGTCGCTGGTGCAGAGCTAAGAAAGCAGGAAAACAGCCTGTACAAAGAGGGTGCTCACAGGGCCGTGCACACAAGCCACGTGCCTTTTACGATTAGCTCCTGCTGACAAATGCACTTTTTTCTCAAAAAAAATCAATTTTAAGAAATCAATTTTTCAGAAATTTAGACTTAATATGGTATTTCTTCCAAATCTCTTTTCCTCTGGCAGACCTGAGGGAGAAGCTGAGAACCACCTGCACTCGAGTCACCGAGCTGAATCACGGCCGCCTGAAGGACATGATCTTCTGGAGCCGCCGGCTGTCAACATTGCATTAACCTTTTTTTCCCCTTCCTTCTGTTTTAGTGAGTAATCCCCAGATGCAGCCACTCGGCAGCAAGATGCCATTCAATATTCCTTGGGGAGTCTCAGAGCCTTTCCTCTCTCTGGGATCAACAGTGGAAAAAGGTTTGTGGTTCTTGTAGGACAGTCCTGTAATGAGAATCTCATAAATTCCAAAGTGTATTTCATCAGGAGTTTTAAGGGAGAAACCAAATTTCACAGGAGAGAAACTCAAGACGTGGGTTGAGACTTTGAAAAACCAATTTTTTGTTCTCCTGGGATTCTACCAAATGCCTTGCAGGATGTCAACTTCCGAAGCAAGGGATATTCAGAGATCCTCCAAAAGATGATGTACAACACTTGAAGCTCCTAACCTAATCACCAATGAAAATACAGCCCAAAACAGCGACCCAACCATGTGTTTTTACAGGAATAAGCAAGCCTGAAAGAGCCAAACAGTCATGGCTGAGAGCAAAACAGCAAAGATGCGAGAGTTTGGGTGCAGACAGGTGAGCACGACCACAAAAAAGCTTTACTCTCATTATTTAGCCCATTTTTGCCCCATCAGCTGCATGTCCAGCTCATATAGACAAGAAACGGGTTCAACACACTGTCCCACAGGACAGGTGGCTCCTCAGGGAGGTGAGACCTCATCCACATGCAATCTAAGGAACAAATTCTCACCTCTGACTTCAAACCACCTGACATACTTGGAACCCCTCATTAGGTAATCCAGAACCTGAATGTTTTTACACCTCAGATATATCACAGAAGACCACACACAACCATGAGCCATCCACTGCTCCACAGCCATGGTGGGGAGCCTGCAGTGTCAGCCAGAACTGGGACCAGGAGGTGATAATCTGGGAACAAAAATGAAACCTTGGGGTTTTGAGCCAGGCTCCATCCCAGCCAAGCTTGCGTGCTAGAATTTTAAGAAGGGGGTTGTTTGCTGACAGCTTAAAGGATTTATGGGAAGGATTAACCATGGCTTTGCTGATGAAGAAACCAGTGGCAAACTCAGAGCAATCCCATGAGCATGGGGAGAAGCTGGAAGAGGACAGGGAAAGGGCGGACGAGCCTACGACAGCATAAACAACAGGGACAGTTTGTTTTGCACAGTGAAGCTGACCACAAGCAGCTCTTCTCGGCATTAACAACCTTGGTTTGCTGCCTACCAAACATGGGACAGCCAGCTCTGGAGTCCCACCTTCACAGCACTGGATCACTGGGGTAACCAGAGGTGCCCTGAAGCTGTACAAGGGAGAACCTCGCAGACCTCAGCCATGAGGAAAGGCGCCCAAAAAAAGGAGTGCAGAAGGCCTGGAGTGAAAGGACATGGTGGTGGGAGTCCTGCTCTGGAGGTGGGGGAGGAGGGAAATCCTGCTGTGAGCCAATCCACAGCACTGGTTGCTGCACTGGAAGCTTCGTGTTGTTGCCTAAGAACTCTGTGAAGTGTCTACAGCTGAATCAGACTTATATCCAGGTGAATAACACAGATAAAAAGCAGGAGGCTACAAATCTGCTGCTGAGTGGCAGAGGAACACTAACCTGGAAAGGTTTGCTCCAGCAAGCACGGGATGCTGGTCACCAGGAACACAGTAGACAGATCAACAGACTCATCTGGCAAGCTGGAGCCCAGAAACAAGGGCATGTTCCAGCTGGGAACAGCTAATCCACCCTCTCAACCCAATGCAGCTGCTTGGCAAACAAGCACGGTCCCCTTAAGAGAAAGCACAATCAGCCCAGATTTAGCTGGAAGAGGGTGGGGATATCGCTGAGCTCCAAGCCATGGTCTGAACCTTATCTGCTGCTTTAATACCTATCAGTGTTGATACAGATTAAAGGATTAGTCAGGATTACTGAAGGCAACCCCCCCCTCGCCCAGGCAGTGAGGATGGGAATGGGTGCAGTGCAATTCCAGTCTTCCCTGCGACCACAGCCCTTGGCTGCACCCTTGCAGAGAAGGAGCCTGAGAAACACCTGATGAGAGGCTCTCCATGAGCAATGGCAGCCATGAAACAGACGCAAGGGAGCGAGACTGGGCTCTCTGGGAAGAAAACACTCACCAGCCAGAATCCAAGTGGGAGTCGGGTTCGTTGTACCTACTGTTGCCTACCAACACAGCAAGCCTTCACGGACCAGCATCACCACCCAAAGAAACCATCCCACCACAATCCAAACATGGCTGTTTACTCCTACTGTGGCCCAAAGCTCTCTTTTCCCAACACATGCATTTGTGGACTGTCGGGAAACTGCCTGGTTAAAACCTGCTTTTGATGTCACTCAGCACAGCTTTTAATTGGATCATGTCCCTGACCCAATTCCCCACATGGCTGCACAAACCCTTGAGCATCGATGTGGGAAGGGGTGGCCAGGAGCAGGCAGGACACCTCCTGGGGGAGCAGCAAAGCTCCAATGACTGTAACAAGGAGGCAGGAAGGTTCCTGTGCCCATGTTTAGATTGAACCCAAACCTGTGAGGCAGCTCTCCTCTGAGATCTCACATCTTCCAAGAGATCATCTCCAAATACCAGCTGTGTCCAGAAAGATTGGTCCTTAAACATGGCTGGGCTGAAAGTGGTTCAGGACAATGGCAAGATGAGAGATCCCAGAGGAGAACAATCCTACAGTCCTGCCTCCCATCAACATGTATTCTGCTCCCTTCTCCAGGCAGGAGCCAGTAATAAGGAAGACCATGGCTGTCATCTTCTCCTGGACAGCAGGACCTCACATCCCAGCCTGTCATCCAGGAGAGCCAGACTCACAAAGGACATGGGTGGAAGAAAACACATCTTCCTCAAGTGAAGATTGCCCAGAGAAGTTGTGCATGCCCCATTCGAGGTCAGGCTGGACAGGGCTTGGAGCAATCTGGTCTAGTACAAGGTGTCCCAGCCCATGGCACAGGGTGGAATGAGGTGAGTTTGGAAGTCCCTTCCAACCCAAAGCAGCCTTTGAGTCTATGAAACACTAAGATGGAACCAAACCTGGCTCTTCCAGCTTTCTTGCTTTTCCCACCAGGACAACGGAAGGGAATGGCAGAGGCACTAAAGCTGTCAGCAACAAGAAGACAGGCAATTTTGGGGCAAAGATCTGCAGAGAAGGACACCACTGATCTGAAACTATCACCTTCCACAGCCAAACTTAGCCAAAAAAGTTTGGGTTGTTGGGGACCCTAAAGCTCATCCAGTTCCAAACCCCTGCCATGGGCAAGGACACCTTCCAATTTCCCAAGGCAGCGCACTCACACCCACATGCCAACATCCCACACCCCGTAGTGATTCAGGGATGAAACTCTGGATCAAGCCACAAGCCCAAGGCAGTCCCCTTATTCATCCCCAGACCATCTCCTCTGAAGTCTAGGCAGCTGCTTCAGCCATTAGCTTCTTCCCACCAAAACACTACCAGGCTACACATGGCTTATGAAGGAATGTGGAGCCCTGGCTGCAAAAAATACACCCAGATAAAAGACTCCTTTCTCCTGTGCAGAGAGGGTCTGAGTAAGAGAGAAGACCAAAACCTTCACCAAATTGGTCACACTTCACTGAAAAGCACACACAGTACAATCACCTCAACATAAGAAACAAGCTGAAGACCTACACTGTTGGACATTCAAATGATACAAAGAAAGTCTAACTACGCTGAAATGTTAGCTTTGGTCCCATAAAAGCAAGCAGAGTTTGCCCCACTGGGAACACACCAGCTGAAGAAGCTGCACTGGACATTTGGGGGCCAACAGCAGTAAATCTGAGCCTGGAAGAATGTGCCAGCCTAATGCCAGGACAGGATGATTAAACCCCTACAAATTCTTGGCTCAGATGGAAGAGCGGCTGCTTTCAGCTTCATTGGGTCACAAGCCAGCTGGAGCCCTCCAGTGAGTCTCCAGAGCCAGGCCCCCCATCCTGCCCTATGACCAACCCCAGGCAGGAGCCAGAACAGCTCCCAGCCAGTATGGATGCATCCAGCCATCCTGGGAATTTGAGGAGCTCTGCAGGCAGAGCTACCAAGGTGGGTTTTGGTGATACTTTCTGATGGTGCTTTCCAGAGTTCCTGTTTCTAGAGCCAAGAGAAACCCCTGAGTAGGAAGACTGTCCTGTCAACATAACCTCCTCCAAGTTATTATCATAACTGTTTATGGAGTCAAGCCTACCAGGAGTTGGACTTGATGATCCTTGTGGGTCCCTTCCCACTCAGGATATTCAATGGGTCATAACTTCAATCCTCTGCTCACGGGCCATGGTGTGATTCCCAGGTGGGATACAGGAGCCACTAGCCAAGAGCCTCAGAGAAAGTCCTCCTATGAGCATGCTTTTTATAGCACCTTTTTAATTGTGATTTCACTGAACTGACCCAGAGCAGCCAATCCCAGGTTCTTTGGGAGAGTCACGGGGCAACACACAGCCCACAGAAGCATGTTAAGCTTCCTCCAGCAGCTCTAATTCTGCCCCTCAGGAAACAGATGGCATCCAAACCAGATTTTGCTTCAGGGCCATGCAAGTTTGCAGAACACATGCCGTGTATACCTACACATCTCGTCAAGGAAGAAGTTCAGCTCCCTGTCACTGCACAAGTTGTCAAACAAAGTCACAGCATACGGACGTGATTTTTAGTGAAAACACTGCCAGAAGGAGGATGACAAAGGGGGCAGCATTAAGGCTGCTGTGCTCCACTGAGCTCAGCACCTCCCAGGTGCTGAGAGCCAAACAACTCCAATGCGGCGCCAACCTACCTTCAGATGGATCTTCATACAAAACCTCACGGATCATCTGTATCCCACTGCCACCATCACATCCTCCACATCTAAAGCTACACCAGCTATCACCCTCACTACATCAGCTCGTCACAGGAGATGACAACCCATCCATGAGCAATCCATTGTGGGGTGTGAGGAAGATGGATGTGCATCAGCAGTGTTCCCGTCAATCCGACCATGTTGCATGCAGATCTCTCCTCTCAGAGTCAGTCACCGCAGCCACAAACTCCTGAAACTTCCCTGACTGCTATTAGATCACCTCAGGCAGCATGTGACAAATTCAAACACTCTTGTGGAAAATTTATAGTCCTCCAACCCCCCAGCAGGAACAACCATCTGGAGCATTCGGGGCTTCCTAGGATGGTTCTTCATGCTCACCCACAAATTGTTTTACAAGACAAAGTCCCGAGAGCAGTACTTAGTCTCAAGCAAAGATTATTTTTGGCAGCTTTATCAGAACAGTTCCCACTCCCTTAATCTCTCCTTGGATGAAAGCACGTTTAGGAAAACAGTCCAGATGTTGGAATATCAATAAAACAAAAAGCTGTGGTACAACGCAGTCTTGAAGAGCCCTTTACAAATAAACACAACTTGGGGGGGGAGGTTTCTGCTCAGCAACGCCAGGCCTGCACTCATAAACCAGAACTACATGCTCCCCTCCCCAGGAATCGGAAAACAAAAGCTGGTTTGGGTTACCCAGCTGCAGGATGCACACGCAAGAACTGCTCTTGCAGCTCTCCTACCCCTAAACGGTCAAGCTACTCATACCACTCCAAGGATTTTTAATCAAATTTTCCAAAATAACAATTTACAAAAGGAGTTACAGCCAAGTCAAGAAACTTGAGCTAAGATGTTATGAGAAACTCGCCATCAGCTCTAAGTGAGGATGTGGAAAGCTGATGAAATTTCCTATCACAGCAACAGGTTTGTCCACTCCTCATGTCCACATACCTTAGTTTGAAACCAGACATCACCTACAAGGCCTTTGAAACTCACCAGCATTTCCCACTCCCAACAGTACTCACTAGCAACAACTCAGCACCACTGAATCACAGAACACTTCGAGTTGGAAGGGATCTTCAAACTCATCTCATTCCAATCCCCTGCCATGGGCTGGGATGCCTCCCACTACACCAGGTTCCTCCAACCCCCATACAACCTGGCCTGGAACACTTCCAGGGACGATGCAGCCACAGCTTCTCTGGGCAACCTGTGCCAGGGCATCACCATCCTCACAGGAAACAATTTCTTCCCAATATCCCACCTATCCCTGCCCTATGGCAGTGGGAAGGCATTTCCCCTTGTCCCCACAACTCCAGGACCCAGTCCAAAGCCCCTCTTCAGCTCTCCCTGGAGCTCCTGTAGGCACTGGAAAGGGCTCTGAGGTCTCCCTGGAGCCTTCTCTTGTCCAGGTGAACACCCCCAGTTCTCCCAGCCTGGCTCCAGAGCAGAGGCACTCCAGGTCTCAGAGCATCTCCATGGCATTTTCCATACTCTCTCCAGCAGCTTCTGATGTTGCAGCACCTGCTCTGCAGGTGGGGTCTCACCTGAGGGGGGCAGAGCCCTCCCTCCACTTGCCAGATCCACTCCTCTGGATGCAGCCCAGGTTGGCTTTCTGGGCTACAAGCAGACACTGCCAGGTCACATCCAATCTGTCACCCACCAGTATCCCCAGGTCCTTCCCCCAAGGCTGTGTGCAATCTGTTCTCCACCCCAGCCTGTGTTTGTGCTAGGCATGGCCCCAGCACAGGGGCCTTGCTGAACTTCATGAGGTTCACACAGACCCACCTCTCCAGCCTGCCAAGATCAACCTCTTGAAGAAATCCAACCATACAACAAGACAGTCACAAACTCCAAGGCCACTATTAGTAAAAATTACACAATCTCCTCCTCCTGAGCCATGCTGGCCATCTCCAGCAGGTCTGGGATGACTTTCATCATCTACTCCCAGGGGACTCAGGCTCATTTCCAGCTGACAAGTCTCCAGCATATTGAAGAAGGCTTATTTTCCCCCTCTCCTCCCAGCCAGGGAGGGCAGGAATGCTAATGGCATCCCATTAAATGAGCCAGAAGAAACCCAACCCACCCGAGCCAAGGCCCTGTCTTTGCCCCTTCCATTCATTGGCAATCTCTGCGTGAATGCGGTTGTCAGAAGATTTCTTGGGTTTCCTTAAGTTCTCCTGCCAAGTTCTGATTAAAATCCTCCTAAGTGGTTTTCTCTTTATTCCATTTCCTAGAACTGAGAAGCAATGAGGACCTGAGAGCAGCTCTGAGTGCTGGAGCAAACGGCCCCAACTCAGCCAGGCCATCCGCATCTCCCACACCAGCTCATTAGGATCAATGGGAAATTGAAAGCAACGCTCTTCCCATCTCCCATATCAGACCATCAGCTCCCAGAGGAGACTGGGTTTTAATGGCCTCGCTCATTGGCAGGAGGCTGGGATTGCTCAGCTGACAGGGGCTGCTGAGGCCTCACCTGCTGCAGCATCATGTTTGAAACACATTGACCAGGAAGGAACATTGCCAAAGGCTTTTGGACAACACACAACAGTGGAGCAGTGGGTAAGGAGCAAAGCACTGCACTGTAATGCATCTCCATGCCCAGAAACATCCAATTTACCAAAACCTCAGTCTCTCAGCCCCACGCAACACGCTCTGGTTCCTGATGGTGGCTTCAAAAGAGAAGGCAACCTCTCACCACAGGCTCCTTGTGCTATTGGCTTGGGATCTGCACCAAATTGGATCCCCTCTTTGCCCAGAAAATTCTGGCTGCTTTGGTGGCCTTTGGTTCCTTGCCCAGAAACAACAGACACCTGCAAGTTCAGTCACTCTCGTTCCCACAGCCGAAGGCTGGAGGCCACCGGGACACCATTGAGATGGCTCCTGCCCTCCCAGCCAAGAATAGGTGAGGAAAGCCCCTTCCCTGAGGGAAAACAGATGAATTTGGTCCCGGGTCTCAAGCACACCGAGAGCACTGTACAGGGGTGGTGCAAGGGAACCCCAAAACAGCCTCTGTTCATACAAGAAAAACCAGAACCAGATGTGCTGCTGCCCTTTCTGCTGTGTCTTCCTCCTTTGCAGGGCCCTAAATGGGGAGCTGCTCCTGCCAGAGCCAAGGCCTTACTGATGAGTACACAGCCTGGAAATCCCAACACTTCTAGTTTTTAATGCCATGAACCTCCTCATGGCCTCTGGGGGAACAGGAAAACACTGACCCTACTGAGAGACCACAAGGACAAGACAGACATTGGTCCAAGCTACCATTGAGGAATCTATCACAGGGAACACCAACAGCTCCTGTTTTCTTGGTCTGGAAGAAGCAGCAGGGAGGAGCACAGGCTGTGAGCCCCTGTAAAGCAGGGCCTTTTCCTAGGATGTGGCTCCTCCACAAGCCTGGCAGGGGTCTGGCAAAGCCATGGCACATTTGGGTGTGGTTTCACATGCAACTTTGTCTTTTTGGATGCAAGATCCAGACCCAGCCCAAGAGTTGAACCACCTGCTCTCCCCACTACCAAGGGGCTTCAACTCTTCCCCCAGGCTGGGGCAGCTCTGCCCTTGGCTGTAGGGGTTTGACCAAACAGCTGGTTTCCTTCAAAGGGACATTCACACTCAGCCCCTCCAGCTCCCTCACCCTACCCACAAAGCTGAGCATGAATAGCCAACCTGTGAGACCATAAAATAATTTCCTGCACCTTGAAATGTTAATCCTGAGCAAAGAAAGAAAGAAACCTTCCTGTTAGCAAACCAGGTCCATGATATACAGACACAGTCGCCTTCCTCCCCTCCAAGCCACAGAACAGCAAACAGCCCTGGAAACCCTAAAGCTTCACTCTGTGTACAAGGCACCCTATAGTTCCACTGGTCCCACCCGCACCCAGGCAGGAGAGGCTTTGCCAGCACGGGCCAGCTCTGCTTGATGTCACCACCTCAAAGAGCTGCCTGGTGCCCTGCCATCCTCCCCTTTCAGCATTGGAAAGCAATTTCCCCCGGCCCCTGAGCACATAGAGCCCAAACCCAGCACTCTCCTGTTCTTCCAAGCCTCTCTTAGCCATTCGATTCCTGGATCTCAGCTCCAGCATTAACAGATTCATAAAGGCTGAAGAAGACCTCCAGTGGCTGGACCTCTAGTCCAGCCATTAACCCAGCACCACCACGGTCAGCACCAAACCCCAAATGCCACATCCACACACTTTTCAAACACTTCCAGGGACGATGATTCCACCACTTCCTAGAGCAGCCTGTTCCAACGCTTTGCCACCCTTTCAGTGAATCCCTTTTTTGTTCCCTTCTCCTTGCAAAAGGGTATCCATTCTTTACACCATGGTGGGTCAGAGGGACACAAAAGTGCAGACCTGGGACTTGGTGTCCTGCAGGGAAGGCAGGTCAGGATCCCAAGCTGGCAGGGCAGCACCAGCTGGAAATAGTTGCTTGGAGCTTGGTGTAGTCACAGTAGCCATGGCTCTCGGTGTGCACCATGTCTGGCATGGGACCACATGGACATGGCAGCCTCTCTGCTGCACCACAACAGTGATGGAGCATTCCAGCTGCAGTGGTACCAGTGATTTTTGGGATGGCCTCCCCTTTCAGACAACACACTCCAAGACTCTACTTGCCACCATCCACAGACAATCCACTGGGTGAGTGCAGCTGTCCCTCCTCCAGCCCAGCTCAAACACAGGACCAAGACCCAGCTCCGGGGTCCCTTTCTGAGGGCTGATCCTAGGATGGTGACCACCAGCCACACGGCATGCAGTTCACTCCGGAACATGCCACAGCCACCTGTTGAACAGATGAGAGGGCCATTCCCAGCACAGGAGGCAGCGTAGCTGCACCCCACGAGTGGAGGGAGGGGTGGGGGAGCGAGCGGGGGGAAGTCTGGGAACAGCATTCATTTGCATAGTACCTGGAGAAAATATCACAACACTGCATTCCCATGGCTACGTGGGGGAGCGAGCGAGCTTCCTGGAGTGAAACTACCTTCTGGCTTGGCAAAAAAACCAAAAACACAGTGCCACAACTACAGGATTTGTAGCTGCAACGATGTCTTCTCTACCCAGAGCGCCCTTGTGCTCCTCCCAGCAAACCCCATGCTCAAGCCTAACGGGAGCAACCGATCCATGCAAAGGACAGGGGAAACTGAGACACACAGGCTCCTGCATCTGCATTAAGGGAGGGCAGCCCAGGGGGTTCTCTTACTCCCTCAGCACCAGACAAAATCCACTTTTGAGCTTTATCACATCCCATCCCCTCAACAAGACATAAAACATGATGACCTCCACATCCCAATCCAAATTCCAGCTCAGGCCTGCAGAGCAGGCATGCTATCCACACTATTCATCACAACACATTCCAAGACACCCCAAGTGAATGAGGGCCAGACAGTATTTTAAAATAAATCCAGATACCAAGTTTGAAAGCCACTTTGGTGTCAAGGACAGGAAAAGTCAGCAGATGTGAGTACATGCCATCACCACACCGTACAAAAGCTCTGAGGTAGCATCTTCCTGCAAAGGGATTTATCCTGCCCACAGAACACTGGGATGGAGCCAGCACCATTCAGCTGGCAAGGCTGGGAGCACTGGAGGAGGAGGGATGGGGAGCACAGGCACCATGTGCTCTCCTAGACTGAGCAGAGCTCGTCAAAGCGACTGTGAGTCCTGTGAGAGGCCAGCAAGCCCCTAAAACCTTTATACCACAGCATGGTCCCAGCAAAGTCTCCATCTCCAGCCCCAGGTGCCACTACAACTGCTGTGCCCCCAGCCCAGGTGCCACCATCACTGCCATGCCCCCATCTGCAGCCCCAGTGCCATCATCACTGTCCATGCCCCATCCATCCCAGCTCACCCATCCATGCCAGCCCACAGCCTGAGCTCACCCCAGAAAACCCCGAGCACGTTTATTTACATCAGATCAGTTTCCTGATCTGGTCCGTGGGCAGGAATGAGTAACAGGGACAGGAATATCTCGAGCAGATGTTGTCACCAAATACAACATATCGTCAGGCTGCTGGTGGCTTTAAATCATTCCGGAGCCCAGCAGTTGCTTCCCAGCCCTGGGCTGCTCTCCCAGCTGCTGCTCAACAGCCCTGAGCCCTAGGGTGGCTCCTCTTGCACCCAATGAGTGCTCTAGCTCCAGGCACTGATCACCACAAGGCAGGAATGTCACAAAACCACCCCAGAAAGTCTACGGCAACCACCACTGCTTTTTCTCGAGCCCACCCTTCAGCTCTGGGGATTTAAGTGCCCTCTTGCCCAACACATCTCCAGGGTTGCCTGCACACGAGGATGCACAGGGAAAATGGATTTCACAGTTCCAGCCCAAAGCAGCCTCAAGAGTAGCAGCAGAGCAATGGAGCACTGTGAAAGCAGTGGCACAGAAGATGTCGTGCCTGCAGAAAACAGGGAAAAGGCAGTGAATCCCCAACCAAGCAGCCTTTAAAAGCATAGGAGGGGAAAGGCAGGCAGCCTGTGCTCTGCAGCCCTTTCCCGTGGCCTCCCTGGCTGCCGGGTGGAGGAGCAGCTTTGCTCATTAGCGGGTTATTCCTGGCACACTCCCCCTGCATCAGCTCCCCGGCAGGGCTTCAGGAGCAACTCGCTGAGTTTTGAAGCTTTCAGGGTCGCACAGCGCTCCAGAGGCGCAAATCTTCCTTTAAAGAAATCTCCCTCGGCAGATAAATGGTGCTGGGTAACTGGGGTCATTAGGCTAATGAGCAGCTACCGCCAGCCTGGAAGCAAAGCAAAAAACACCACAGAGTCTACCAGAGCCTGTTAGCCTCAAAATCTGACCCATCTCCAGCAGTTCCTGTTGCTCTCAGGGGAGGAATCAGGTCCATGAACCAGCAGGATCAATCACCTGTCAGCCTTCCCATCAAAATCTCTCATCAAAGCACTGGGGGAGCAGATTTGCAGGTTGCTTGCACCAAGGAAGAGGAGAAGGGGCTGCTCCTCCTCTGTCCCCCCTCTATCAGCCCCCTCATTACCACCGTGTCATTCCACTCTCATGCTTCAGGAGTGAGGAGGTTTCTTCTTTTCCAGCACTGCTCCATTTCCTACCACCATGTCCTTGACAGGGAGCCACATGTCCTGCTGCCCATTCTGGTGGAGATCAGGCTGTGTTTCGTCATGACAGCCAACTCACTGGGATACAGCAACGCTGATGGGTCGGGCATCAAAGCTAACTCAGCCCTTTACTCCTTCCCAACACTGCCATCTGGGAAAGCAACCAGGGAGAGATGCAATTTTCCCTTTGTAAAGCCTTCAGAGGTGGGATCAGCTGGAACTCCCAGCCTGCTACATCCAGTGGTTATAAAAAAAAGCCCACATATAAATAACCTCTCAGCAGGAGCCAAAACTCCAGCACTAACCCCATAGTTTGAAGTGAACGAGGCCAATTTCCTCCTTTGTAGCTCTTGACACATGTTGGCTGCATGCCCCCTTCTCGCCTTGTTCCTAGAGCAGAAGGCTCCGGGCGGCGGGGCTGGGGACGATAAGGAAACGAGTGGTGTCATTCCCAAGGACTCCCAACACAGCCCTGTCAGCAGCTCTGGAGGCGGCCGATTCCAGCAAGGCTGGAGAAAAAGAACCACAGCGAGCAGATCAGGCAGGAGCTGGTAGCTGCCTGCACGCCCCTGCCACCTCCCTGAGCTGCCAATGTCACACTGGCTGCCATTCCCCAGAAAGGGACAAGCCTGCAAAGCGAGGGCTGGGAAACAACTTCTCCCCAGGGTTTTGGGCATGAGCAGGTCCCTATGCAAGCACTGGGCTTCCCACACGCCCTAAAGATCCCTGGGGAAAATGAAGCACACGGTGAACAACAGCTCCAAAGCCAGCTTTGGAGGGTCTGTAAAGCAACAATTGTTTTCACCAAAACAGCTCCACTGGGAGTTGCTCCACCCAAACTCTGGCCTCAAGACAAGGAACCCCACCACCAGTCAAAATCCCAAGCACATCGTCAAAGCACAAGGCTGGCACCAGCCTGCATCTCATCCTGGTTCTCCCCCACATCAGGAAATGTTCCTAAGAGTGTCTATGGCCATCTCCTGTTGGGCTTAGACCCAGCAGAGGGACTGGGAGATCTCACCTCTTCAAGCTAGAGTCACACAGGAAACCCTCACCCCAATCCTTGCTGCTGCATCCACAACCAAGCTTCAGCCCTACCCCCAGAAAGACAAAAATAGCTAAAAAAAGGCAACCATGCTTTCACTCCAGGTAAAGGATTAATGGTGCAGGACACCTGGCAGCTGGGGGTCCATTCCACATCCCACCGAGGCTGTAGGACCAGCACTGGAGACACCACGCAGATCTGCATCCCTGGATTAGGGCAAGAAGGTCCGCAAAGGTGACACCAAAGCCACCTTACAAACTGCTGAATAAGCCAGCAGCAGCAGAGACAGTGGACAGTATTTTTTGAGTGTATTTCTTTTTTGGCAGCTGCCACTGGTGTGGTGTCACCACTCCACTGCCTCCATTGCTACCTGACCCCGAGCATTCCCTCTGCTGCCACACTGTCCTCCCACAGAACCACCAGTTTTGGTGTGAACACACTGCAGTGTCCCCCATCTTACAACAGCCCCTCTCTATCAGGTCACTCAGAGCAGGGAGGTCTGCTCTAAGCACAGACAGGGCATCACTACACTGTGTCTTGGGAGAAGTTCAGGAGAAAAAATGCACCGGTGGCTTCCACCCCCTCTCCCACAGAGGGACACGGATGAATCCACCCTCCTGGCTGCCCAAAACCGCAGCACACGTGACCCAGAGAAGCTTTTCAGAAGAGCGAGTCTCCAGCGGCTTCTGTTTGCCTTTCCCTTGTCTGCAGCAGCGTCGCATCTGGACGCTCGTCAGAAGAGAAGGGAAAAAAAAAACCCCCTCCCTCCTCCTGCTGAACAACCTCTCAATCAAAACAAAGCCGGAGCGGCAGCCAAGAGCTGGGAGGCTCTTTTGTTTAATGCTCAACATCCCCCGGCCAGGCCAGCACGCCCCAGAGTGCCGAGAGCGGGTGCAGGGGCCCAGTGTGGGCAGTGTGGTGGGTGCAGGGCTGGTGAGGAAGGGGCCAGCTCGGCCACCAGCCCTAGGGCCAGCTCAGCCACGTGACCAGTGGGGCAAATCCAGCGCTGCTCCTCTGTGCACGGCCATTTTGCTGAGCTCAGCTGCTTGCTGAGAGCTGCCATTCCCTCCCAGCACCAGTGTCCCCAAAACCAAACCAAACCCCAAGTCAGCTCCAGCCATCCCCAGTGACTGACCCAGCCACTGGTCACCATGCTCATGGGTCCACCAGCACAAGCTCTTTTCTCTCCCTGCTGTGATTATTTTAAGCTCCCACTGCTGCCCCTCCACATGTTTTAGGGCTCCAGGGAGCTGCCCAGGCACTGACCACAGCCAAACGCAAACCTTTTCGAGGTGCTCAGCCCATCCCAGAGACCCTGGAAGGTCTCAGCAGGGTTATCACCAGTGGATTTCAGATCAGCCCCAACCCTGGAAAAGTTATCGCCTGTGTCCCAACACACTGATGGCATCGGGTTTGAGGAGAGCGTGTAACAAACCAGGACACGGCCAAGATCCACACCAAGAAAAAGGATATTTGGGATATTCAGCTCCCAAGGCTTCACCCCAGGAAGCAGCAAACAGAGCCATGGGGTCACTCTGGCAAAACACATCCCACAGAGCCCAAGGGCCACGTCCACAGGCTCCATCACTGCTGTGTCAGACATGGGAGCGAGGATGAAGTCGCCCATGGACACAGAGCCATGGAGCATGGGCTGACATGGATAAGTGTCTGGCAAAACCCAAAGCAAAACTCCTTCCTACAACCAACAAGGACTCGACAGCTGCCAAATCCTACAGCAAGACATTGGAAGAACACAAAAGCAGAAGGCAAGTGGGGTGAGCTGGCTGGGGCAAGAGTTGGCTGTGGCATTGAAGCTCCTCATCAAGGAAAAATACTCCCTGCTAAAGTGCTCGTTATTCCAGTCATGGAGATACAACAGAGCCTCCTGGCTGGCAGCTGCCAGCTCAGCACGCATCTACTACAGGGAGGTCGCCTACCCCAGGCTGAAGGCAGTGGAGGGACAGACAGTCTCCTTTTCTTCATCCACAGACAAGACCAGCTTCCCTGCCCGAAACGGAAGCGGGAGCAGCACAGGGTTAAGCAAAGGACAAGCTAAGGGAGACCAAAGGTTGGGCTGAGTCACGTTGTGGCTGTTCCTGTTTCAGTCTGAGCAAGTTTCTTGCTTTCCAGGTGGGGTTTGTCCCCAGGCCAGAGTGAACCTGCTGCCTTAATCTTCTCAATGCACTGCCTGAAGGAGCTGCCTTCCCTCCCACAGCCAGCATGTACCTCTGTACTTGGCTTGTCCTCTGGATTCCACACACAGTTTTTGGGGCATCGCTGCTTTCAGGAGACAGGACAGGCCCAAAGACACATCCCCTGCTGCATCCCACTGGTCAGCTGCCCCAGGCATCCGCCCAGCCTGAGGCTCTTCCTCAAGACACAGAATTGCTTTCCCACCCCTTACCATGCAGACACCTTTCTTCTCCTCGCCCACAGCTTTCCCGACCCAAAGGAAGCCATCCAGCTGCCCCCAGGAGGCTGACGAAACACAGACAATGCTTCCTCCTAAGTGACACATGTTCCTGCAGATGCAGACATCAAATCCCGTCTCAAAACAGGGATCAGCCCTCCAGCCTGAGCCTTCACCGAGGGGGTTGTGCCTGAACCTGGACAAGTAAAATGGCAGAACTGTCCTCACCAGGTGTTATCATGAAGAAGACAGAATCATTTGGGTTAGAAAGGGATCTTAATGTCCATGTTTTTCCACCCCTTGCCATGAGCAGGGACATCTTCCTTCCACTAGACCAGATTGCTTCAAGCCCCGTCCAGCCTGGCCTGGAACACTTCCAGGGATGAGGCAGCCACAGCTTCTCTGGGCAACCTGTGCCAGGGCCTCACCATCCTCATAGAGAAGAATTTCTTCCCAATATCACATTTAACTCTGTCTTCTACAAGTGGGAAGCCATTCCTCCTTGTCCTGGCACTCTTCATCCCAAGTCCCTCTCCAGCTCTCCTGGAGCTCCTTTAGGCTCTGAAAGGTGCTCTGAGTTCTCCCTGGAGCCTTCCCTTCTCCAGGTGACCCCCCACCCTCCCCCAGCTCTTCCAACCTGGCTCCAGAGCAGAGGGGCTCCAACCCTCAGAGCATCTCCATGGCATCCTCTGGACTCGCTCCAGCAGCTCCGGGTCCTTCCCATGTCAGGACCCCACGGCTGGAGGCAGCTCTGCAGGTGGGATCTCACCTGAGCAGGGCAGAGGCGCAGAATCCACCCCGCTCCCCTGCTGCCCACGCTGGGTGAAGAGCCCAGGACATGGAGAGATTTCCAGGTGCCAGCACACATGACCAGGGTGAGTGGCGCTTCTCATCCACCAACACCACACCTACCTCACGTTGGTCTCTCCAACTGCAAAGAGTTTCTGCAGTTGTATCAGTGAAAAAAAAAATCTTTAATAGTAACAACACAGCAAAGCCGTGCACGGTATAACCCAAGGTCCTGCCGGATCCAGTGCTGGCTGTCACAGCAGCCAGCACAGATGGCTACAAGGGAACATAACAGCCAAGCATTTTGAGGTATTTCCCAAACCAATTCCCAAGCTTCTGTCCTCCTCATGCTTTTCCCAAGCCAAAACACATTGCCTTGTACACCCCACAATGAGTTTCTCCTCCACAAGCCCACCCAGGTGCCCCAAATCACAGGTGGACTTCCAGCACATACAGCTTTTAGAAGCAGCATTCCAGTCCATCATGCAAAAGAGCATCTGCTGCTCTTCCTGGTTTCATTCACTTTGGTTCCACTGCCAGAACAAAGGAACATGTCTCCACACCTGAATTTTACAGGCTCCAATCACCTGCCCCAGGAGTCTTCCGCTCAAGTGGAGGAAACACCAACCTATTTAGCAGCCCTTGTCCCGGAGCCATCCCATGGCTGACCATCCCCACCACCCTTTTCTCTGTATATGCTCCCCAACAAATCTGTGGTCTCAGCACCTCTCCTGATGCCACTGTGCCCTCCCCACCAACCCCAGTGCCCCCATTGTGATCCGCACACCAAAGCAGAAATGCTCCCAGGGAACCTCTGGCTGCACATATTGTGACATTGCTTCTCATACTCCCCAGCCACTCTCCTGACACCCCAGCACATGCTGACAGCAGTAGGGCCAAGTCGACCCAAACACACATGCTTGTGGTGCTCACCCTGTGTGTGACAAACACAGGGCTTCACAGGCACATGCCCACGTGCCAGGGACACCTCATGTGCAGCTGGCACAGAGGAAGGCATAGACCTCCATATGCTCAAAGTCTTCCCCATCTGAACCAGAAATTGCATCAGCCACTGTGATTGCTCAGAAACCAGCACAGAGTCCCAAAAAACGGCCACATGCGGACAACAGCCACGCAGCCGCCGAGAGCCCAGCACGGCCCAGATGGACTGGAGGCCGCTCACCCTGCTGGCTGTCTGCCACTGGCAGGGCTTTTCATGCCCCTGGTGACCTAGAAGAGCAGCTTGGCCAGCTCAGCATCACTGCCACGTGTTAGTAGAGGAGTGACATGTCAAACATCACCCACAGCCACCCACCAGCCCTGGATCACCACCAAAAGTGGGACAGAGCCCATGTACCATCAGCAGACCCAGGAATGAGGCGCTGGTTTCTGCCAGCCCTGCTCCTTGTGCTCACCCGCATGCAGATCCCAGATCCACTAACAGGTTAAGGGATCCTTCTCTGCACATGATGCAACCGGTGAGAAATAAATTCCTTCAGGAGCTGCAGGGAGCCTTGACACACAAGGCGAAGCCAGCAGGATGCAGAGCACAGCACAGACTCTTTGTGTCCCCTTGGGAGATGGAGCAGGCAAAGCACCAGGACATCACCTTGACTTCAGAGTGAGAGGCCAGAGAGGCCTGGACTCATTCAGCACAGCCACAGTACCGAGGAAAACCAAATCTCAGAGGGTACAGCAGGATGGTACCCGGAGCACAATGTCTGCAGGTGATTTGCTCACACAAGGTTCCCAGCAGCCAGGCTTTACCAGTGTCATTCCATTGCCATGTCCAGACACCAGCACATCACAGGGCCAAATCACCTTCAAGCCAAAACCAGGAGGCAATGGCCACACATCAGTGCTAGTCCCAGCAATACAAGACACACAGTCCTGCTCCCTTGTCACCCACAACGCCATGTGAGCAGCAGAAACAGCACCCATGCCCCAACACCTTTCTTACCTTCTCTGACTTCACCTTTTTCAGCTGCCGGCACTCACTCTCTCCATCCTCCAGCTCCGACTTTACTCCCAAGGGATTGAGCGCAGCTCCTGTGTCAATAGCTATACTCCCAAGCTGCTCAGTAGTAGCAGGCTCTGTCCCCTGGCCCCCATCATACTGTCCCACCCTCACTGCCAGGGCCAGGGGCTGCAGCACGCTGGGCTCCTTCTCTGCCGCAGCCCCTGCACCCTCACTCCTTTCCTTCTTGCTTTTGGATGAGCTGCCCTCCTTCTCCTTCTTGGAGCCAGCCACGCTACGAGACGCCTTGGCCGACTTCTCCGAGCCCTTCGGGGTAACGGCAGGCACCAAACCACTCGAGTTCGCACCATCCCCAGAGCGTCCTTGAGCCTCCTTCTTGCCACCAGCTCCCTCACTGGGAGTGAACAGGGACGACCCTGAGGTCGGCTTCCCACTGTCCTTGCCAGTCTTGCTCCTTTTCGACTTGGATTTGCCCTCCTTGCCCTGCGGGCCCGGCACTGGGCTCACAAACTTGATGTTATCCGGTAGCGTCGCCACTGCGTTGGGTGCCGGGAGCCCCACCTCCTTGGAGCCCGACATTTCCAATTTCTGCTGATCCTTCTCCAAATCAGCGTCCAGGTCAATGATGAGATTCCCTACACCAATGTCCCACTCATCCCCACTGTCATATGTCTCAACCGGGTTCGCATCAATTCCTTTCCCTCCGGAAGCTCCGCTGCTCAAGGACATCTTAGAGTTAACGGCCCCTCACGGTTCAAGGCTCTTCCCTCTGCCTCTATGCCCTGAGGGTCACCTACGTCCTTGGGGGGCTTCCAGTGGTCAGGATCTGCCCAGGTGACGGCATCGCTGCTGGAAGGGAGAGCAAAGAGAACAGGGTTACACACAAAGAGCATTGGGCAGGCAGATCATTGACAGCCACACCTGCAGGCAGGAAAGATCCAGGCAGGGTGAAACCTCCAACCTCCCAAATCTCCCTAGCAGCATCCTTCTGCCACCCCCTGTGCTGGGGCTGCTCCACAGCCGCCCCCACAGCAGCGGCCATCTGGCACCAGTCCTCGATCAATACCAGCCCTGGCAGGTCACGGCTCTCGCTCCAACAAGACATTACTCACACATTTCCCCGCTCGCCATTTCCCTCTGAATTATCGAGCGCTGCCCCTGGGAGGTAGGATTGATTCCTCTCCTGCCAATGCCACCCAGAGGGAAAGCTCCTCTCCACACCAGCCTTGCTGCGGGGAACAAGAGCTGCTCGCCAGGGAAGTCAAGTGCCTTGGTGGGAAATAAATCCCAGGCTTCAGAGTGCCTGTGACACTTGGGACGCGTCAGAGCAGTCACCAAAGGCCAAATCGCAGCGGGAAGCATGAGAGTTCCCATCCCATCTGCACCTCTGGGCAGAGCACAGCACCCTAATCTGGGGTGTTTACCACCAACGCCTCTGGCCATGATAAGCTTCCAGTGGGAAGCAGAGACGCAACTGTACAAGTACCCAGTCTTAACTGGGAAGGGGGGGGTTCAGCCCTACCTGCCCACGCCACAGCTGACCCCAGTGAGGACAATATATCTCCTCCCTGCTTCCCAGCCTCTCTCCCAGGGAGAGAAACAAGAAAGACACCCACACGCAACCTGACACAGCGCCCGAGTCTTGGCAATTACCCTGACGAGACATAATTAACACATGTAACAGCTTCTTCCCAGCACCGCCCAGCCAGGCCGCCTGCTCTCCAGAATCCTTAAGAAATCCTTGACCACCCATTTGGATAAGGCTTCTCTCGAGCAGCACTGTCATCCCCTTCCCTGCCAAGCTGCAGGCCTGCCTGCTCCTGGTGCTATTTACAAGTGACACTTCAAAAATAGGTGACTTAAAGAGAAATGAGAGGTAAAAAAAAACCACAACAAACTACACCACACACACATACACAAATTTCTTCAAACCCCAGCAGGCAGGAGCCTGGAAAGCAGCTTCACGGTGCATTTCCAGAGATGCAAACACTGTAAAAATGCCAGGGATTCTTTCATCAGCCAGGCTGCCGCAGCCAGACCATTTTCCATCTGCTCCCCACAGCATCCTCGGCTCTGTACTGCTAATAATCCGCTCTCTGACAGGTCATTACGGAGATTTTTAACCCCAGGAACTGGGGGGCTTGCATGCAAGCTAGAAATGAAAAGCACTGACCTCTCATTTCAGCAGCAGGGAAAATGCCGAATCAGGAGATCACTTTGTGCACCGGAGTCGCTAACGGCTTCCCAAAGCTGCCCTGCATGTTTCTATGGCCGCCTCCTCCTCCTCTTCCTACTCCTGCCCCAGCACCTGCTCCCCAGTTCCAAGCTGGTATGTCTAAACCAACCCCATCAACCTGCCTCTCCAGAGCCTCTCTCCAAATCACTGATGGGGCCGGCGATTGGCAGCAAGCACCTCACCCCTGCGCAACACTCTTTGTGTCACGGATGCACAGCAATTCCTTTGTGCGGGTGGGCAAAGCCGGTAACGAGCTGGATAAACCAGATTTTTGGCTGGTACCAGTCCCTCCCCAGCCCTAAGCTGAGGCATGGAATTCTGGAACAATCCCAATGAAGTGATGGACCACTGATGACCACTGATGGGCAGGAACAACCCACAGGAGCTGACAGCAGAAGATGAAGTTCAGTCTCCAAATCCAAGAGAGGCCGACCCAAAGTTGGAGCACGCAAAGAGCCATAGCAAGCTTGGGTCAGAGGGAAAAACAGACAAGGATCTGACCTTGCAGTGGCAGGAAAAAGACAATCTGCAGGGTTGTACTGCAACATGCATAGCATCACCTGCTCCATCAACACCTGCACAATGCCAGCTTAGCCAGCTCTCCACTCCCACCAGGGAATTCACCTTGCTGCTCCAAACGTGCACAAACACACGCACACACATCTCTGTAAATATTATTTATATGTGTGGAATAAGGAGGGCAGATGAGCGGGACTTGGGTCTGAAACTCTGCAAACAGCAGCAGCTTTTGCCAACTCCTACCACAACAAAGGGAAGAAGGAGCCCAGAAGTCCGCTGTGTCCCCAGCAATTAGAGAGAAAGGAACAATCAAAGGGTTAGAAAACAAGAGGAGCAAAAACCCTCACCCTACGGAGGAGGCGCCAAGGGAGCACAGGCTCTGCTAATGCAGACGGAAGGGAACCACAAACAGGACGGACAGGAACATGCTGGATTGGCAAGAGCAGGGGAAAGGCACGTCCTAACGAGAGTGGGGCAGGGAACTCCAGACATGCCACCACAGGAAGAGGGACTGGGGCAGGGCTCGGCCCTTTCCAGACCAGAGGTGAAGGCTGGGACCCTAGAATGCAATCTGGGGGGCTCTCCCGAACATTCTCCGTTGCATGTGGCTCTTTAGAGCATTTTCCACAGCTTTTTCCCTCCCCAGAACTCCCATCCCAGTTCCCCATTTCTCTACTTCACTATCGTAGGCTCAGCCTCTGCATCCAGAGGAGCATTTGGGGTCCCTCTCCCAAGTCAAACCCTCAGGGATCCCAATCTGCCACACACCACCATTATTTTTGGGTGCATAGGAACCCCTGGCTACCGTATCCCACAGCCCAGAGAAAGGAAGTGCCTTTTCCCACTGCTTGCTTTTCCCAAGCTGGAGAAGCACCGGGTGGTATCCAGATCCTCCCCACTCTCCTGCCGGGGAAGTAATGCTGCCACAAATCACAGCATCTCAGAAAACAGAGCGAGGAGATTGATTCAGCTGCAAACGTGTCCTTCCCCTTACCTCCTGCCATCGCAGGATTGATCCCCGCACAACATGAAAGGCATGTGCTCACTTGTTGGCCTGGAGACCTGCCAACAAAGCGTTTTAAGAGCAGTCCTGGAGCGCAGATCCTACAAGGAGACAGCTTTCTGCTTGGGAATGCTGCACACACACAGCACCAGACATGAATAATTCAGCTCCATTAGGTGCTGAGACCTCTATAATCCACATCTACGGGCTGGGACAGAGCCAAACCGTATTCAGAGACAAACCTGAAAGTTCACTTTCAGGGCTGCACACACACCTACAGACAGTTTTTCCGCCAGAACAGCTCCACTTCCAAAAGGTAGCAAGGACACCGCACCAGCCCCTGGCTCTGTGGGCTAAAACGGGCGCAGGATGCTCAGAACCCACCGAGGCCGCGCCACTCCGGCTTTCTCTGCCAGTTACTGGAGGCCAGGAGACCAAAGCTGAGAAGGATTGACCGCCCAAGGGCGGTGAGACGTAGGAGAAAGCTCTTCTCCTGGCAGCAGCCAGCCCACACATAGGGAGACTGTCTCATAGCCATGTGCTCCAGCCTGCAGCGCTCCAGGATCAGCCTCTGGTGGCTTCCAGACATGACCGACTGCAATTTTCACCCTGATTAACTCTCAGGAATGCCCGCAAGAAGGAGCGGCAAAGAGGACAGGGAAGGGGGGGAGAAAATCTGCAGGACGCAGCATTTCCTCTGGCGGGCACAAGGCAGGGAGCGGAGGGTTTGGTGAGATGGTTGCTCCAGCCAGCAGCAACCCTGGAGAGCAGAGCCCTCCGCTCCCTCCTGAAAGAGCCAAAGGCAGAAGCATGGAAGGGATGCTGCCCCCCCCAGCTTGCCAAACCCCCAAAGGGCTCCCCACAAGCCCCCAGCTGAGGCAGCAGCACTAGGGGCTGCAGTGCTGAGGCCATTCCTCCAGCTGCTGGCAGCCAGCCGGCTGCTCTCCCCATCCGCTGCCTCTGCACAAGATCCCTTTTTGTTTCCTTTTACGACTAAAGAAACTCGGGGCAGTGGGGGGGAACACACTGCTTTCCCTGCGCTGCTGCACTCACTCCCCACTCAGCTCCTACCGCTGCGCCTGTAATCCCCCAGCTGGGCTTGTTTGGGTTGGATTTTTGTTAAGTAACTCCCATGTCTTTTCTGCAGATTTCTTTTTAAGATGTTCCTTTTCTCCCCACCCCCTCTCTCTAGAGCTGGGGGAGAGAGAAGAGAAAAAAAAAGAGAGAAAAAAAGAGAAATGTTGAACGCGAGCCAGCTGGCACGAACAAGAGGAGACGGAGAAATCTGCACAAAGGAGCTTCCTCACTCACTTGCTGCTTTCAGCTCAAGAAATCACGCAGGGGAGGAGAGTTCGCTCTCCCCCAGACATCAGTCAGGCCGTAGCAGACAAAGGAGATTTGCCATGACACCCTCCAGAACTGCCACCCAACAGGGGCAGGATCCCTCCACCGCCTGCACCCCGCGGGAGTCCGAGCTGTTGCAAAACACGCCAAGGCGCAGGGCTTCAAAACAAGCTGTTCAATGTGGAATTAAGCAAGATTTTGAATGGAGGAGCTGTGCTCCCGCCTCTGCGCTCACACACGGTGCCAGGAGAACTTCAGTGGCTCTCAAGGCTGAGTGGGACAGCACCAGCAAGCTGCCAGGAGGGAGAAGGCTGAACCCAATTTGAATAAAATGGAGCCACCCTTTTTTTAATATGGAGGTACACCCCATCAAGACTACATCTTCCAGCATGCACTGCAGCCAGAGTGCCCAGAGAGACACCAACAAACTTAGGCCAGGACTCCCAAGTTTCCGAAGGCTGAGCCTTGACACTGGAGATGAACCTGAGACAGGGCAGCACTCAAGGGATGAGTCATTTGTTGGCATTCTTGAAAAAAGCTTGAAATACTTCAGTCCAGGCATGATAAAAGCAGGACAGACAAGGTCACCAGAAGAGGCTGGAGATGGAGGAAAGTGGAGAGGTGAGCAGAGACCACTTTGGCTCAGGGCAGCCAGGCAATCACCCTACCTGAAGCAAAGCTCCAGAGACTTATCAGCCACAACACCCATCTGCTCCCAAATACACACTCAGGCCTCAACTTCACATTCATCATCAGGCAAAAGATGCTCCTGGGATCAAAATTCAACCTCACATGCACTCCCATTCCCTCATTACTTTAAAACATGACTTTTATAGCAACACTCCATACAAATGCAGCACATGACAACGTCCAGTAAAGCTGTCAATACAAAAGACAGGCACACGGTGACAGTGTGTTTGAAAAAAATAACAGAATAGCTAAAACCTAGTGTTTACTTCTCCTTGACACTTCTATAATCTCAACACCATGAAGATCAACTCAATCTAGGGCTGAAAAACCCAGGGTTCTTGAACATGTCTGACTAGCAAAGCCACCGTCATGAGAACCCCTCGCTTCCCTCAACTCCCAAGAGGTTACACACAGTCCTGACACACGAGGCACACAGAAAAGGGGAACACAAAGAGGACCAAGAGTTTCAGGCTTTCCTTTGTATCATGAAATAGGGAAAACTGAAACAAGGACCTCTTTAATCCTCCCATCAGTCTTGCAAGTGTCATCACCAAAGTCCAAAGTTTTTGTCTATTCGTGCCTCAAGAGCCTGCAGTTCTTCAGATTTACAGTTATTTGATTTTGATGTCTCTCAAATTATGCATTCTTTTCAAGGTACTACTTCTGTACTGAATAAAACACAGCTCACATTTCCTCCACCAACTCATAAGGAAGTCCAAGAGCTTCATATTTCAAGAAAACTACCAGCAAGAGAACCATCACATGGTCCTCAGCACATGGTCTTCAGGTCAAGCAGGAGGCATGTGGTTGCTAAAAAGCCGGCAGAGAGGTTTTCCTGAGAAACTCTCTAGCTTTCTCACATTCTGAGAATCTTTTCTTTCACACGCAGCCTAAAGAAAACAGAGATTTTTCTATCTCACACCTGCACTTGTTTTTCACAGTATTGTTTGGGAACACTAAGAAATGTTTTGAATATGGGTGTCTTGCTGTTCAGCCTATCACCTTTGAGAGGTGGTGGATGAATAGGCCAATCATGTAATTTCTTTATTGTGAACTACACTATAAAAAAGAAGCCTTCCATTAAATGGGGGTCTTAGCTTTGCTCTGCCCATACCTCTGACCTGTCTTCATGTCGTGGTTCTCGCCGTCCCTGGGGGGTTTACAGCGACAGAGGCACGCTGGTATCTACAGACCCATGTGAAGGCACCAAACCCTCCATTCCGTGCCTGTGAAGGATGGCTGACAAACAGCACCCTCCTGGAACATCTGCTCACTCTCCGCTGAATTGCACTGCTGGAGTCGCCTCTCCGGTGGGAAGCTGAGCAAGCACCATCGTTACACACAAGCCTGAACGTTCATGTCGACATGACTTGGGTCACAGAACCATAGAGCAGGTTGGAAGGGACCTTGAAAAGTCACCTGCTCCAACCTTTTGTGGAAAAGGGAGATCAGATGAGATTATCTACCACCACGTCCAGTCACATCTTGACAACCCTCACTGGCATGGATTCTTACTGTGTCCCAGAGGGAGCTGTTTCAGGGAATGGCTGTAAAAAATTTCTTTCTTATGTTGAGATGAAACCTCTCCCAGTGCAATTTTTATCTGTTGCCCCTCGACTTCTCCATATGGCTCATCTTCATATCTGCCCTTAAGTCCAGCAATGTTCTGCACACACAGCACCCCTGCAGAGAGCTGACGGACCTCCTGCCAGGCAGGAGTCAGGTTTGCAGGAAAGGCCTCGGTGCTAGGATAACACAGTGGCACAGACTCAGAGCATCAAGCACAGCACGAGCAGGGGCAAGAGCCATGCCAGTGCTTTGTTACAGCTCTGACAGCGCAGTCCTGTGTGAGCCACGTCCCCTTCCAAAGCCTCTGCCATGGAGATGAGCAGGGAGTAGCAAGGCTCAGGCTCTGGATCACAGCCTGCTCATCCAAAAACGCCACAATAGACATTTTACAGCAAGCATGACCTTGCAGACTCTAAAATCTCAGACAGCTGAATATGACCGAGATCTTTCTCAGCATGCACATCCACAAACACAAACTGGTGCCCAGTATCTAAACTTTCGGCTGTATCGGGAAAGAGGAATTGAAAAACCCACGTGTGTGGGAGAAAAAGTACTCAGTAGGTAAAATGACAGAGCAGCTTCCCTCCTGCCAGCCCAGCACTCAGATCTACCCTGCATCAGGGCTGTCCAACAAGGATTTACCCCTCACTGTTGTGCCTGCATGCTGGAAGATACCCATGTGTAACTGCCATGCCCAGACCTGCACACGATGGTTTATCAATAACCAGAAACACAGCTCCATCTTCACCCAAAATCTGCACCCCCTGCTCACCCTGTGATCCTCTCGTGCCACCCTTTGGTGTCACAGTATCACCGGCACTCAGCAGGTGCCCGGCAGGCACTGGTAGTGCCACAGGGTTTGGCTGTCAAAAGCTGACACACGGGCCATTGGCAGCTACACAGTGGCAAAAGCAAAGCAACATTGTGAGCAATAACCAGCCAGGATTAACCTGGAACCCCTCTGGGTGAGCCTAACCCCGACAAGCCAATGCATTCCAGCAGCACCAGACACGGCTCTGGTGTTCCTTTAACACCACAAAGGCCATTCTTGTTGAGCCCAGCCAGCCGTGTCACTGCTGGCTGGTGCCAAAAATAACATTAAACACTCAAAACGAGATATCTGAGCCAATCTGCTTGGCACTGCAATGCTTCCCATAGGGATAAACCTGGGAAATGACTGTCCCTTGAACAGAGAGCTGGTTTCCACTGGGGAAGTGGAGGAGCTGTGTGGATTTAAAACCAGTGCAGTTACATCCTTGCTAACCCCAACACAGAAGTGAACTGATTTATGAAAGGCTTAAAGGTATCTGAACTGGTGGCCTGTCCTTTCGCCCAGCCTAGAAGCAGGTAGAGAGCACATAAAAATAACCCAAGAGGTTCCCAAACTTCAGCACTCCATGCAGGCTGGAAGATGGCCAGCAGCAAGAGGAAGCAGCAAGATGGATGTGACCAGGAAAGATCCTAAAGCATTAGTCATGGAGATGGGAAGAAAGAAGACCTGGTGAAGACCAAAGACAACCAACGGGTATAAATAACCACTGGAGTAAGTGCCAGAAAAGGGAGCTTGCCCTTTTCCCCTGCTCATTCAGTGGTGTCAGCAGGAATGCAGGAAGGCACCCAGCATCCCGAGCTCAGGGGGTTGGTGGGAGCAGGACGGGTGCTACTGAACCAGCCACCAACTCCCTTTCCCTACAGGGCTCTGGAGGCAGCCTGGCTCCTCACCTTGCTCCTGGTCTCCCTGCTGGCCCCCAGCCCCATCATGAACCCAAACTGGGTTCTCACGGTCACAGAGATGCAGGTATCCAACAAGGATCACCCTCCACAGAGGTACAGCAGGAAGAGCAAACCACTGGCTGCACTGCCACTCTGCAGCAAAGTCAACATCTCCTTTCCATCTTCTTCATCCAAAGGAAGAGCACTGCAGTGGTCCCAGCTGAGCAGTGTCTCCTGGTCACTGCTCTGCCTCGACAGGAGAGGGGCACAAGCAGCACTGCTCAGAGAGGACCAACAGCCGCTGGCTTGCTTGCTCCCAGGGAAGGGAGAGCTTCTGGGCTTTATTTCCTTTATCTTTCCTTTTAGGAGCAGAGCATGCAGCCAGCCTTGGCTGTTTCCCAGCCTTCAGAAGAGGATGAACATCTCTCCACTGCTCCAAAACCGAAGGAGCTGCCACTTCACCTATTAATGCCTTTAATTCCCTTCATTCGATAACCAATTAGGGCACCTTGGCTCCCAAAGCTGAGGCTCTGTTTGTAGCAAGGCCAGTGCGTGTGGCTGTAATCCCTCTTCCTGTCACATCATCAGCCTGGGAACACTTTGGGAAAAAAACAACCAGACTGTGAAGTAAAGGAGGAGGGAAGGCAGATGCAGACAGGGACAAATGCAAGCAGAGCAAGTACCATGCCGAGAAAGCCCTTTTTTTTTCCCTGGGAGCGATAATAAATAGGTGTATCTCCTAGATTAATACAGCACATTTGCAGAGCTCTGATATCTATCAGAAAGTTGCTAATTCGTGCTAATGACCCATTGCAAATTGCTGAATTTTGTGAATTAGCCAGCGCACAGGAATACAATAAAACTCAACGAAAACCATGCATCAAAGCGGGCTGGCTTATTTGGGGAGTCCTAGTGCACTTGGAATTACTTGTGTCAATGGACGCAGAGGGAAGGTGCAGATTAGATGTGAAACCCCCTCAAAAATAAACAAGAAATCCTCAGGACAAGAAGAAATTTAAACAAGGCTACTAAACCTTTGGGGCAGGAGAAATAATTCTCCCAGGGGTGAGCAAGAGTCTTCCTCTCCTCTTGGGCTCA
Source organism: Lanius collurio (assembly GCA_020086605.1). Lineage (NCBI taxonomy): Eukaryota > Metazoa > Chordata > Aves > Passeriformes > Laniidae > Lanius > Lanius collurio. The sequence goes on from JACBWW010000089.1 coordinate 421,946, forward strand.
CGGTGGTTTCTGTTAGTGAAGTCATTACACACCTCATTTTCACTCCTTTAAAGCTGCACAGCACACTCCTCCTGATCCGCCCTTCATCCACTTGGAGGAGCACCAGGAAAACTCCAAGTCAAATCTTTGGACCCACTTGAACCAAAAATGCTCCATTTAATCCAAACCACAAATGGGATCAGCAAATTCATTAAAATCAATTTTGTTATCAATAAATCAGCAGAGTCACATTGCACATGATAGAGCACTGTAGAGATCTCATCATTCCAGCCACTTGGAAGAATGAGCAGCCCAAGAACAGCTTAGAGGGGAAATCCAATGCCACAAAACCTTTTTGTGCTTGGGGAAAGAGCAGCATAAAGCAACAACATCATCCTTCCTTTTCTTACACCATGAACAAGGCAATGAATTGTAGAAGTTGGGCATTTAACGTTTCAATACAAATTATCAAGGTTGTCCTGAAATTATCCTTATTCATCCACAGAAAACTGCACTTGCATCGTTTCATACCCCTCACACTACATCTGAGCTGATGCTCAGCAGCTACGTCAGTGGGTTTTGTGCATGTGAAGGACACTCAGCTGCAGAGAAAACAAAACAACCTCTTGGGCTCGTCTCAAAAACTGATTTTTCACCCAAATGCAGATGGGAATTGGTTTCCTTTGAAGAAAATAATCAACCACAAGAGCAACTGGAGTCCCAGAGCAAGTTTCCTGGTCAGGCAGCTATTCCCTATTATCTTACTGTAAGATTGTTCAAGCTCAACCTCACTCCTTCCTCTGACACCACGTCATACCTCAAGGCACCGACCCCCAGTAGCAGGAAAGTGCATCTGCATGGCAAAATAAGCCATATCCCAGCAGGATCTCTTTTCCTGCCCTTTCCCAACACAAAGCAACACCCTTCCTCATCCAAGCCAACCCAGCATGGGAACACAGAGCAGACCAGTTGCTGCCAGGGTGGCCAAAGCTCTGGTTCAGGAGCCACATGCAGCCACCAATGAGCTCCCAGGACAGTTGCATGCCCTAAGCCAGCTCATCTAACTACCCTTGATCTTAGAAAAGGTCCTTCACATCCACACAGGCTCCTCAACACACACCCACCCCTACCCCAAACCCTGATGGAGTGAGGCAACTCCATGCAATGGCATCCTCATTCCTCCACCCACGGCCACAAGCACCTAAATTAGGATGTACCCAAGTAAGGAGGCAAGACCCAGCGGAAAAGGGCAAGCTCTCTCCATGTCCAGAGAGCCCATGAAGCATCAGAAGAGGCGTCACAGGAGAACTGCAGACAGCCTGGGCCATCTCCAGGTGCTTCAGAGACTTTGGTGCTTCCCAAAAAATATCTCCACAAACCACCATCAGTTGCAATGGAACAGAGGTTTGGGAGCAGACATGTGACTCTCCCAAATCCACGGCTGGAGCACCAGCAGCCTGCTATGATAACCACGGACTTCTCCATGACCTCAGTGGGCAACCACCCCACGGACTCCAGCACTGATCCACTCGCTGCCTTCACTGCATACAAGCAACCAAGCATGGTTAAACTGTCACCAGCTCCTGGCAAGGTCACCTGCAGCCTCACCTCCTCTCCGCAGAGAGCTGGCATGTGACGCACTCCCCAGGAGCATCTGCCCCCAGCAGGTCCCCGTCTCTGGCCAGGAACACCGGCAAGAGAGCCAACACTCAAAGGGCATCACTGAGCACGCAGGATGTCACGCAGCCCCGGAACAACATACCTGGGACCATAAATACCATCTTATTTACATAATGCTCTGGATAAAGGGGACAAAGAGGCTTATTGCATTACATCTGGGACTAATACTGCATCAGCGCCCACAGGCCCTAATCCCAGTCAGAGCCGTGCCATGCGGGGCACAGCGGGACAGTGCCGAGGCGCATCCCCACTCCCAGCCCAGCCAAGGTCGAGCTCAAGGCTTTTCCTCTTCCCACCACAAGAATGCAGAGAAAGATCCCTACACCATGGAAATGCCAATTAAATCAGGCACAACACGTGACTTTGGTCCTCAACCACCATCAGCTGAGCCCAGGAGTGGGATCCCAGATGTGGGTCTCCACCCTGTCGTGGCCTGGACACAACACACAGACAATGACTTTGTCTGGGGAATGAAGCCCACATGGAAGTGCTAGAAAGACCAGGCAGGTCTTTAATTTATGCAATCACAAATAAGAATACACTGTAAATATAACCTGGAGGCAATTTTTGATTCAAGGCAGCCCTGTTCTCCAAAAGAATAAACCAGACAGAGCAAACTCTGGTCCGTCCTTCTCGTTAATTCAAAATAAAGACACACAAGCTGTTGGGTAGCTCCAATACCATATGAGAACACCTCAACTGCCTCTGCGAGCCCCTTCTTCCCAGAAATGCACCTTTTCAGCTCTAATTACAGGGAAAAAGCTTTTGAGGCAGTAGAAGAATTCCATCACCACTGACATCCAACAAGCCCGGTGCAAGGAAGCATGAGGGGACTTTGCAACTGAGGCAAGGGAGGGATTATTGGGGCTACCACCCAGCACAGGGCTACAGACAGACAGATGGATCCCCCAAAAAACTCACACCGCTTTCAGCACGCACAGAGATAACAAGTGTGTTAAGAGATACCTCTATGCACAGACACATCAGCCCCTGAGGCTAACAAGCAGCCTAATGGCGACTCACCAAACACACAGACCAAGTGCCTGGCTTGGAGAAAGGAATAAAACCCCCTCCCCATGCTCTGGCCGTACTCAATTACAGGTCATTACAACTTGCTTGATAATTAATTTCCTCCAGTGGCTCTAACAAGAGGCAGCCCTTGCCCTGCACACCAGGCCAGCCCAGGTGAAACATTAAATCCTCGTCCTTTTCCACCACAGAGACGCCACACTCCCGGTGCTGCACACGTCTCTCTTCTCCTCCTCACAGGAGAGGAGAAAACCTCACTGGTTGAAGGAGGGCATAAAAGGGCAAGGATTTGTGTTTTGCGACGGAATCAGCTTCAAAATAATAAATTATAAATTATTTCTGGTCAAGAGTTAATCAATAAAATCAGCTGCCTGGATTTTCTGACTGCCATGCATGTGCGGTCGCATACTGCCAACAAAGAGCTAGAAATGTGCGGCATAATCCGATGCTGGAGTCATTGCACAAAGCATGGAAATAGGTTTTCCTGAGGATGTCCAGGCAAGGAACTGCCTACACACGATGGAGCCCAAAAGCCAGCCCCGACACCAGCATCCTTGGATATTCTGGAGGAGGGGGAAAGAGCCCACGGGGCTTTTTGGTGCATGCTTTGGAAAATGACTGTCTAACGCCTCCTCCAAGGGAAAGGGCCTTCCCAGAAAGGAGGGAAAAAGGAAAGGCAAAAGGAAGGCTGCTGGGAGATGGAGGGGAGCCAAGTCTCGCAGACCAGACCTGAACCTGTGACCTCCCCGTGTACACAACGGGCGGGAGAACGCACGGTAGGAGTGCTTGCCCCGCCGGCCGCCCCAGCCCTCGCGGGACACTCGGCCACGTTGTCACCGGCGGGGTCACCTCCGGATCGGCCCCGCTGGCCAACGCGGACTCGAAGGACTTGAAGGAGGGCGGCTCGTCCTGCGGCACCGGGCCGCCGGCACACGGCCCGGCCCCAGGGGTGATGCCTGGAGGGGCTCCGCTCTCGGGCTCTGACCCCCTTCAAACTCACAGGAACTCGCTAAACGCACTGGGGAACATTTTAATCTTCCCGGGATTTGTGCCGAGAACCCCCTGCCGGCACTACAAAAGAGCTGGGGTCCAGAGAACCTTCGCTCCCGCAGTCCCTCTGCTCCTGTCCCCCTCAAACCCTCCCTCTACAGAGACGGGGGTCAAGAGAGGTGACCCCCCCTCCCCGCCCAGGAACACCGCTACCCCTTCGGGAACCCTTTCCTAGCCCGCATCACCCCCCCAATCCCGATCCTCCCCGCAAAAGCTGGCACGGCGGTGACCCCATGCAGGGGACACCCCCTCCCTGCAGCCGTGGGGACCCGGGACTCTGAGCCGCGACCCTCGCGATGGCAAAGGCGGGCCCTGCATCTCTCGGGGGGACCCGAC